>VWZI01013574.1:266263-324535 GCA_013396835.1 Psilopogon haemacephalus | reverse complement strand
TTGGGGGGGGGGTGCCATTTCTGAAATTCTCAATTAAGAAACCCCTTCATTAAAGCTCTTTTTTTGTTCCATTCCTAAAGTCAATTTACTTGGACTTCTGTGAAGTTGCCTGACACTTCTGGGAAGGGAAACTCCTAAAATTCACAGCTGTACTGGACTCTTGAACAGGAAAAGACAGTACCTGCTGAAAAATGTTATAGTCTCAGCATGAGTGCTGGGTGTGATGGATGGATGTTGGCAGATAGATGACAGTAAACAAGGTAACAGGAAGATATTTGTCAGCAGGATAGGGATTGATCTTCAAATGCCAATAGGCATGCTCCTATCAAGACTCCTTAAAAGCTTTATGGGGGGGGGGGAGAAAGGAGGCTGTGAGAATAATCAATCTATCAAATTTTTGAGGAGCTGGATAAGGAAGAAGGGTGGTGAGCAAAATGCTTCTCTGTCTTCAAATTCAACACACAGATGGTGGAGGGAGGGAGGGATGTTGGCTGGTTTAGAGCTGTGTTAGGTGCTCAGTGTTGGATGGGTGAGCTGGTCAGGGAGGGATGGCAAGAGAGTGGGCAATCAGCTCATGCTAGCAGAGCCTGATGTGAGTAAGGCAGTGCAAAGTGTGGAAATACAGATGGCAGGGCCACCGCACCATGGAGAGAAGGGATCTGAGCAGCTGAAATCACAATGGACAAAGAAAACGAAGTTTGTAACCGAGAGATGAAAAGTTGAAAAACAACTTTTAGCCTCAGGAAAGCTAAGAAAAGGTTTAGGTTTTGGAGATGAGATTAATAAAAATCCCTGTGACCTAGGAAAATTAAACCTATCACCTGGGAAGTAAGAGTGGATGACTCTTGTCCATAATGATGGAAAAACATGCAAGGTTTGGGAAGATTGTGGAAACTTCTGGTTTTAGTCATACTGGGCTTGAAACAGTGGAGAAAAGACATCAAGGGAAGAATCCATGAAGGACATGATGAGGTGTTAGAAAACCAGCATTTAACTAGCTTAATTTTCCCATTCTTGAGGGCTACCAGCATGCCAGCTTACACGCAGCTTGTTGCCACACTTTATGATCAGAGAAATCAATTTGTAGGCACAGTCTGGGGAGCATAACCTAAAAGTTGTTCTAAGTTTCTGTCTATTTTTAATTTACAGAAGCTGAATTTAGTTTGCACATGGAAGGCAAACACATGCGTAAATTCTGTTCTCTTGTTCTTTCTCCCACTCTCCTGTTGTTTCTTCTTCATTCCCACAGTCTGCTCTCTTGCAGAAGCTTTTGCAAAGCTGGCCAAGCTCTCCAGGACATGTCACACTACCTCCTCCAAGGTACTCCAACCAAGTCTCTCTCTTCTACTGCAAAACAACACCTCTATGTACCTCCGTCTCTCTCAGCTCCCTTCCACCCCCCAGCTTTGCAGCAAGGTTCTTGCGGTGTGAGAGAAGTGCTGAGGAACTTCTGCACAGCTTTTTCTTTTTGTTTGTACAATGAACTCTGCCTCCAGCTTAGGAAGAGATTTTGTGCCTGCCTTAGCACACAGCGAGGTCTCCAAGGGCAGATGTGTATAGCAAAGCAGCTCTTGCTGAGGACTCACCCTGGGCACGTCAAAGCCTTCAGCAGTTGAAAGCTTTGGTGTCCTTGAGAAGAACCAGCTGGGAAACTGCTAACATGCAGGTTATGTGTGAAGTTTGACTTCAGTTTCCACTTTTGCCAAACCTGGGCTGTGACTTGTAGAGTGTCCCTTCGTCCTGTTAGTCAAGCATCAAATATTCCTTCGGCCATATGTTATAGTAATGCACTAATTATTCCTTAAGGAAAGGGAGATTTCTGTGGCATCCTCGACGCTCAGAAATGCACTTAAGGGTAGGGGCTAAAGAATGCTGAGCTGTGCTCACCTTTCTCTGACAGAGCTGTTCCAACATGTATATTTATGAAACATTTTGGATCAGTCAGTCTCACATTTACCTCCCAGGGACTTGGAATTTTTCTGTTTGGATCTGGACACTGTCATTCAGCAGCATATTCTTACAGTGAGTGTTTCTATATTAAGGAAATTTTAATTTCCTTCTTGGCTATATTTAAAGGGAATCTATTACTACAGCCCACTTCCCCAGAGTAACTTTGATGGATGTAGCTTTGGTAGCATTGCATAAATTAGAAATATTTTCTCTTTATTATGTAGTATGGCTGTTCCATTTATTAACTTGTGTTGGGAGGAAATAAAAAAAACTTTGGATCTGATCCCTTCCCTCACAAATGATTTACTGTGAGTTGTTTTGCTTTATTGCATTCAGAGTCAGCTTCCAACATGGTAAGGGAGATAATTAACAATTTAAGGAGAAGTATGTATTTTGGTATGGCATAAATATCTTTATGGTTTTACCTGACTCCTAATTTCAGCTTCAGTTCTTGCTGTTTTATGATGATCAGAAGAGTCTTGTCAGAATTCCTTCTGTTAGAGGTTTTGGAAGGGGGTAAGCCAAGGCTGGTGTATGTGGAAAGCATAAAGATCCCCTGAAACTGCCATAAGGCTCACATTATCTAGTAAATAAAACAAGCAGTACCTTTGTAGCTGATCTCTGACAGCTCAAGAGAACCTCTCTTGTGCCTTTGCTGCTTCTGATTCCCAGCACTGTAGCAAGAGAACAAGGCCTAGGTCTGTGCTTTACATGAGGTCAACTAAGCTTGCACAGGAGTCATGTCCTCCTGAAAATAAAAGCAATGATATTAGTGCTGTTTCCTATTCTGAGATCTCAAAACCTCTGAATGTCTAAGTGAACTTGTCTCTCTCTTCATTCCTGGAGTCTCAGCAGCTGGGCTGGAGTCCCTGGGCTGGCAGGCACAGCCAGCAGCAGATCTCATCCCTCTACCAGGGTTCATTCAGACCTTGGCTCTTCCACTGACAACTGTTCCTCCTGAGTACTTTGCAGGACATTTTACTGAGCCAAATATTGAGGACAGGTCCTTGGAACAGGATGTCCTGGATTACCAAGCTCTGGAGTCACAAATCCCTCATTTTCCACAGGCTTAACCAAGTACATTGCATTGACCAAAGTCCTTGGACTCCTGCTCCCAAAGAGGGGCCACTCTTCCCACATTATGAGGATCTGGACAGGTGTGTGGTGCCAGCTCTGCAGGACACCTTTACTGCTCTCATCCCAAAGAGGAACAGGGCTCCAGATTCTTGTGATCTCTAGAGAGGAGCTGTAGGAGCCTCTGGCTGCCTCTGCGCTGCTGCTTGCCTGGGCAGCAAATAGTGCTTGTGGGGGACACAAATCCTTACTGCCAATTGTTTCTTCAACTTTCTTGAAGTGATGAAGTTTGGACCTCTCTGTAACAAATGTAGACTGCACACATAGCCAGTCTGATTCATTTCCACAGCCTCCCTTGTGGCTATGAAGTCCAAAATGAAGTTAAATAAAGTCAAGAGGGGTGTGCTGGTGACTCAACTGGAGCTTGAACTTAATTTCTTCTTATGGAGTCAGTGAATAGGTGGCTGGGTCACAAATACCAACAAGTTTAGGTCTTTTTCTCTTTAGAAAAACTGGTGCAAGAATGCCTAACTCCCAATTTGAGCACGTCAGGTTGCAAAGTCAAGCAAGACATTTAACAAACACCTTCAGGCAGTGTCTTACTCTGTGCAAGCCCTAAAATCCAGCCTGGTATTAGATAGGGACCTCTGAAGAAGATCACTGTCTCCTTTCAGACATGGTTTGAATAGGAATTAATTTTAAGAGAAACAAAATCTTCTCTCAGAGTTTAGGACTCAAGAGTGGAGCCCCAGAAGGGTGTTTCTGTTGCTGGCTGTGTCAGCGAGATGCTGGAAGAAGGGATGAAACCTCTGTGCCTGCTGAGGTGAGGTTGCAGGAACAGCTTCTTTAAACTCTTGTGTGTCTGTCTTTACATATAGTATTTCTGTGTGCAATTTCCTATCTTGCTTTATAATAAGGAACAGTTTTCATGTCTACTGCACCACAAACTCCTCCATCTATCAGTGACTCATCTGGCAGCACAGCACAAAGATGCAGCCTGGATTAGAAGTGTTTTCCCATACAGAGCCAGCAGAGATTTATCAGTGTTTGAAACTTTCCAATGATGAGAGATTTTTTTTTTCCTCTTTTGTTTGGCTGTCACTGCCTTACCTTAACCTTCCTAAGCTTTCAGGGAAAAAAAAAGTAGAGAAGAAATTCCAAGCTGCTTTTTTGGTTTTTTTTTTCTTAGTGTAAGAAGACTGAAGCAAAGTTTCCTCTTTCTTCAGGTGCTGTCTTTTCCTCCTTGGCTGCTGGGTTTTCCTGCTCTCTGTAAACACTGTGAGGTGCACTCAGAGTTAGTTTGATTCATTCCCCAAGGAGAAGCCGTCAATTCTGACACCGTTTAATTTACTTTTATTGGGCTACAATAGTGGAAAGGGATGCTTGTGTGTGGATTTGATTAGACAGAAAATTAATCTTTTTTTATGCTTTCAATAAATATGAATGGCTCCCAATACTTCTTAATTTATCACTGCCTCGTTCAGGCTCTGTTGGAAACCAGTTCAATTTGCTATTTATCTCAAGGTGACAGGCAAACATGAAAGCCCTTTTATGTCTCTATTCTTTTGCTTAAGGAAGGCTACATGAGTATCAGACATGTATCTAGCACTGAAACCAAAATCCTGCAGATAATGTCTTACACAAGTAAAACCCCATTGTATACACCTGATTACCATGAAAATCAGACCTTGCCACTAGACCCTTTCACAGTTCATTATTTGTGGAGGAGGAGGGCCACGAAGATGATCAGAGGGCTGGAGCACCTCTGCTATGAGGACAGGCTGAGAGAGTTGGGGCTTTTCAGCCTGGAGAAGAGAAGGCTTCCAGCAGACCTTATAGTAGCCTTCCAGTATCTGAAGGGGGCCTACAGGAGGGCTGGGAAGGGACTATTGACAAGGTCTTGTAAGGACAGGATGAGGGGGAATGGGTTTAAACTGGCAGAGGGGAGATTTAAATGGGATGTTAGGAGGAAATTCTTTACAGTGAAGGTGAAACACTGGAACAATTTGCCCAGGGGGGTTGTGGCTGCTCCCTCTCTGGAGGCATTCAAGGCCAGGTTGGATGAGGCCTTGAGCGACCTGCTCTAGTGGGAGGTGTCCCTGCCTATGGCTGGGTGTTGGAAGTGGATGATCTTTGAGGTCACTTCCAATCTAAACAATTCTATGATTCTATTCAACTTCAGACCATACACTTAGGATAGAATAGAACCATTAAGGCTGGAAAAGACTTCTAAAAACAAAGTCCAGCCACCAACTCAGCACCACCATGCCCAAACTTCTCATAGAGGTGCATCAGATTCAGCATGACATGGAAAGGTTCTCAAAGCAAGCAGATGTGGCTAAACATTAGCTGCAGTAGTCCACTTAAGTGTGAGAGTGTCAAATACTTGGAGTTGGATTTGTGGCATGATGGACTGCTGGCCTCAGAAGCCTACCGGAATGCAAATACAGCATGGTATGGGTCAAACAGGAGATTCATCTCCCATGTAGTTCTCCTGAGAAGCTCATCAGGACTGGGAGTGGGGCTGCTGTATGCATGCAGCCAAGAGCCAGCGACAATGTGAAATCATCCCCAGCCACTTGTGCAAAGGCCAAGGAGATCCCTATTCTTGCTTCTACTTTGTTATGCACTAAGAACTTCTCTTCTGCAAGACAAGTTTTAATAAGGCAACTTTTAAAGCCTGACAGCAACTAAATCACACTAGAAGAGGTAGAGAATTCAAACCTTCCAAAAGCTTTAGGCGTTCTTCCTGTTATTAACTCAGCAAAACATCAGTGGCAAGCAAACAATCCCCCTAAGCTCAGAAATTGTTACTTATTTTTGCTCCATTTTTTTTTGGTTTGTTTGTTTTTTTTGTTACAAGAGCATAAACCTGCAGTGGAATATTCTTTTGGCTCTTCTTATTGCCCTGGTGGAGCTTAACGTGATAGGGAAATTACCTGAAATTAAATGCTAATTACACCTAAAAATGGCAGTGTCTGCTCCATCTGCATAGCCTAACTTGTGTGGCTGTCAATAAAATGTCAAAGCTCTAAACAGGCAAGTCTAGTATTTAGGAAAATAAAGTGGCCCTGAGGTTGTAAACAGAGCAAAGCTCTTTTGGTCCTGAACAATAATTACGTCTTGGAGCAGCTGGACCCATTTTCAGGAGAGGAGTGGGGCAGACTGCTCAAATGGGATTGGGAAAGCACAAACTTTGCTAGTCACTAAGGAGCAAGTATTGCACTGC
This sequence comes from Psilopogon haemacephalus, assembly GCA_013396835.1. NCBI lineage: Eukaryota > Metazoa > Chordata > Aves > Piciformes > Megalaimidae > Psilopogon > Psilopogon haemacephalus. Next base: position 318,282 of record VWZI01013574.1, on the reverse strand, counting down.
AAGCTGTTGTGGACTTGGCTAACTTTGTCTTACATGCTGGGTATTGTCAGCTGCAGGTAATCCTTGGTCATTAACTATTGATCTCCTTTGTCTCTTATGCCTGGCAGCAGGGAAAACAAACCTGTCCCCATCAGCTGCCTCTGCTTAGTTTGTCATTTTAAAAGGCACAGACCATTTGAGTAGCACTCCTTCTGTGTTGGTAGGTTAGATGCAACTCCCTGTGGGTCAGCTGTACCTCTTCAGCTGGAAATGTAGGTCAGCTGGTTGCTGTGAAGTGTGTTCCTCACGCAGGGAAGCAGGAGTTCTCACACGCAACCCCACGGCATGCTGCATCCCTCTTGTGCAGAAAGCTCAGGCTGCCAGTGCAGAGTGGTGCAGCAGCTCTTGTGACATTAGCAGTCCTGGCAGCCCTGTCTGTATCTGTCTGGAACCACTTCTGTTACCAGCAGCCCTACAACACAGCCACTGCCAACGTGGAGGTGTTCAGAGGGCTGCAGCAGCTCTGCTGTGAGAACAGGCGGAGAGAGTTGGGGCTCTGCAGCCTGGAGAAGAGAAGGCTTCCAGGAGAGCTTGGAGTGGCCTTCCAGGATCTGAAGGGGGCTACAGGAAGGCTGGAGAGGGACTATTGACAAGGTCAGCTTCTTCTGACTGCTTTCCTTGGTTCCAATCATTCCGCAGAGACAGAGATTCACCAGCAGCACAGTTCAAAACAAAATAAGCTCTAGGAGGGAATAGTTTGTTTTTTCTTAGGCAACACATAATTATCCACTCCTCATTTCATAGCAAATTTGTTTTCCCATTAGGCTTATGAGGGGCTGCAGCTGTATCTTTCCCTTCAAGTCTCCCAAAAATACTCCAGGGTTGGATTTGCTTTTTGGTCATTTTAGTGAAACAATTTAAAGTAGTGAATCACCAAACTGCCATTTCTGGAAGCTGCATCTCTGCTTATCTACCTACGTGAGACAGATAGTGACACTGACTCTCCTTTTTTACTTACTGGGACTGAAGTTACTGGGCCCCAGTTATCCAATCAGCATCTTTGTTTATGAGAAAAAGATGGAGAGGAAAGCTTCAGGAAGGGCATTGTTCACGGTGTCTTGTGGTGCCATGGGTGATAAGTCTCAAGGGAAGCCCTGTGAAGTCAGTGGTCTTTCTGCCTACTGAGGTTAGGTTTGCTTTAGACCTTTGGTCATATCCTGGTGCCACTGAGCCAGAGACACTGCCAGATAGTCCCCTGGGCTTCCCGTATGCTGTAACAGATGGACAAAGTCACACATCAGCCCTTAAGTGTTCTCTTCGCATTCTGAGCCAGTGGAGGAAATAATGTTAGGTTTCTGTTGGAACTCTGCAAAAGAGAGATTTTTCTCCTCACCCATTATCACCTTGATAAATCTCTTTAAGATCCACCTTCTTGTCCTTCCAAGCTTCTCAGAAGAACAGCACAAGAGAAATGGCTTTCATGAATCATCTCTTATTGACAGGAGTGTCTATGGGTGTTTTGGGGAGATAAGGTTGTTCTATCTGGCTGTCAAAACTGGCTGTGGACTGAATGCATACACCAAAAATATAGAGAACATTCTTTTCCTACTGCTTTGAGATGCACATATGCAGAGAAATCAAACTAATCATAGGAAGATTATTTACTTAATGATGTGATTTATAAATCTCAGCCACGGACTTTGTCCTAATACTGTAAAGCCTCTCCTGAAGACTGGGATGAGTCCCAGTTTCCTGATCCAAATTATACCACTGCTGGAATCAGCCCTTTTGCAGTGGTGTTGCTGATGTTTTCAAAGTGATGGTGTAGTCCAGGTCTCTGAGGGTGACTTTAGAAGAAAGACAGCCTGCTCTGTTTTGTTACCTCTGGAAGACATTGGCTCCTGCTGGCATGCTAGCCACATCAGCCTGTGCCAAGCTGACAGCTGTGCTATACCTCCAGCTTAATCTGTGTGTGGGTAGATTGACTGGACATGAAGAGAAAGTTCTTCAGCATGAGAGTTGTGAGAGCCTGGAACGGGTTGCCCACAGAGGTGGTTGGGGCCACATCCCTGGAGGTGTTTGCAGCCAGGCTGGCAGAGGCTGTGGGCAGCATGATCTAAGGTAGGGTGTCCCTGGGCATGGCAGAGGGATTGGAACTGACTGATTCTTGTGGTCCCTTCCAATCCTGACTGATTCTATGATTCTGTACCACCAGCTTAATCTGTGCCACCCATGTGCTAAATTGCTTTGTTTATGAGAAGATGCAAAAAAAAAAAAAAAAAAATCTTATTCTGGCTTAATTAAAAAAAAATATCCTGATTCTCAGGGAGCCTGTCACAAATCTTCTACTGACTGCAGGCAGAGTACAAACGAGCCTTGTAAAGGTCAGAGAAGATCTGACCTCCTTAGTTGTCCAAATTATCGCTTGCAAAGAGGGTTTGCATTTAATAATCTTTATTTTAGCCCCTACCATGAAACCATGAAACAAAGAATTGGCAATCGTTGTTCATTAAGCAATGCAAACCCACAGCCTATTGCCAACTGCCAGTGCAGATAATTCAGTAATTAGATTTGGATTTTTTTTTTTTTTTCCAGGAAATATTTTTTCACAGCAGAAATGTATCCAGGCAGTTGCTCTGCAAAATATTGACTTGCCACTGGCTGGTATAAAAGGAGACTTAGAATAAGGAGATTTCCTGCTTATACAGCTCATTGGAGCTCACTCTTCTAGAATTGGGACAGCTATTTTTCTGGCTGAGCTTGAAAGAGGAAGTTAGAAGTGATGGGACATTGACTGTTGGCTTTAACAGGGAGGACTGAAAGCAGTTTGAAGTTCAATATGAAGGTGGATAAAGGTTGAGTCAGGTTATGATTATTGTATTTCAGGATAAGGTTTCTAAATTGAAAGCTTTGAAAGAAATCTAAGGCAAAAGGAGCTGTCAGGCATGGTTTGGGTCAAGAAGACAATAAGATAGGTTAATTGTGAATTGTTTCGTGCTTTATGGGAAGAGATCTGGAAATTATCCAAGCCTTCCAAATATTGGGTGCTGGAGTTAAGGAAGATGAAAGCTGTGTCTACATCTGGTGAATGAATCTATTTCTGATATCAGGCAAATGTTAACTCTCCAAATTCATGTTTTGCTGGCTGGACATACACAGGACAATCATCTTGTGGCAAATGTTCAGGCTGACCATCACCTACTGGGGATTCAGACAATTTGGGAACAATAGCTTGAGTCTCTCAACGTGATATTTGTCCTTTCAGACTCAGATGTCTGTGACAATACACGAAATAATTGTCCACGTTATTTTCTTGCCAGGAGGAGAATAAGTGTGTTGGGAACACATCTGAGTCATCTAAGCAAAGTATCTCTCAGCCCAGGAGTCCTTGCTTCTGTCCTTTGACATCATGAAGAGGCTATGCCCAGTTGAGCTTGTCATTCTATCCCCTGCCCTATAAAACCTGCAGTTAGAATCCCACCACTGGAAAGCAAGGAAGAAGGTAGAGACTTGCTCCAGCAGCAAGCTTCTCGTGCAGAAATACATGGTAGAAAGGCAAACCCTGGGCTGAGTTGAGGGATCAATAGAAGCTCCCTTCACTAGGTGGAAAAGACAGAAGGAAAGATGACCTGCTGTGAGGGAATGATTGCTGAGCAATTCTTGGAGGGCCTCAGTTAATGGAGTTGCAGCTTAATTAAGCCTCATCAGTCACAGCTTGTGTTGCTGGCATGTCCTGAACAGTAAATAGAGGAGGGAAGGACATAATAGAAATTCTAACAGGTAAGTGGCCTGTTCACATTCATGAGTGGGAGTGTGCAGTCAGCACTGGGGCAGGCTAGGGAGGAAAGAGAATTCTTATCATGGCTGTTCTCCCCAGGGAGATGGAATGTCTGGTCAGGAGACTGTCTGTTTGGAAATACAAAAGGAAGAGCCAAAACCTGCTTAAAATCCGATCTAAAGGTTTTTGAAAATTCCTGTGTCAGACCAGTTTGGGTAGGATGCTGCAGGTATGATGCAATTAATTGTACTCTGTGGGCTCATAGCTTTGATTTGCAGAGGCGCACGGAGTGAAAACACAACAGGTTAGAGGAGCAGAAACCAAAGTGCCGGAAAAGAATGGCAGAAATATTGAAAAGTGCCATTTCCAAATTTTCACTGGAACACAAATGTGGCCAGCTCCAAGCTGCCATCTGCCTGACCTGTGTTTGAGTGAGTCTGCCTTCGCTGTCTCCTGCTCTCAGCACACATGCAGCAATCTGCTAACGTCCTTGTGTAATTCCAGCCCTGGCTGAAGAATAAATACTGTGTCTGATCTCTGAGTCCAAGCTGAACGGCATAAGAAAGAAAACTAAGTAGGGATGCAGAGAAGCTGCTTTTCACCACTGCTTTAATGATCACCCCCCAAAAAAAAAAAAATCACTGAGATAATTATCTTGTTAAAAGAGAAGAAACTCTTCTCCTATCCATGTCCTTTAGCTGGCCCCAACTCTTTCTGAAGGGCAGAAGAGGCTGTATGGAGCTGAAATACTAAATAAGCATGCGTGGCAGGGGGATTGGAACTAGATGATCCTTTTGGTCCCTTCCAACCCTGACTGATTCTATGTGTTCTGGAAAGAATTCTCATTCTGGGCTCAGGGTGCAATATTTCATATTGTGTTCTTACGAAGTGCAATGTACTTTGGTAATGATGTATGAAAGGGAAAATGTTGTTGTGTTAGTCAACTCTCTTTTGCTCCAAATATTTGCATATTTTTTCACCTGTCAACAATGGAAAGAAAATTACTGAAAGCTTAGTCACCTCATGCAGGATTCTGAAATGTCAGAGTTGATTATTACATGGAAAGCAATCAGTGTGTTGAGTGTGAAGAATTTCTCATACAAGTTAGCTTCACAAAAGAACATGACATCAAATCCAGAATGTGAAAGGCCAGAGGTATTTCTAAGTCTCGCAGCACCGTTTGAAAGGTGTGGAATGGTTTTTTTTTTTGCCATCTCCTCGTGATAATGTGGCATGAATGCTCTCTCTCTCTCTCTATTGTTCATAAATCTGATTTCCTTGCACCCTTCCTGGTGAAATAGGATCTCGCCCACCATAACTCTAAATGAATTACAGCTGCACTTGACATGGTGGGATGAAAGCCTTCTTTTCCCTGACTCTCAAAGGTGACGGCGTTGACGTTGGGTTTTGATCATGAAACAAAGCATGTAGTTTCAAGGATGCTCAAATGCTGCTGCTGCCTTTGAAATAAAGTGCATTTCAAATGCTCTGAGGGGGTCATTTGAAAAGCTCATTTTCCAGAATAGTAAACAGCAAGAAATATGTGCTCTAGGCACAGGAAGAAAACAAAGTACAGCAGGGTAGTTTAATGCAATGGAACAGGACCTTATTTGAAGTCAATTGACATACAAGCTGATTTACTGCAATGCATGTCCTGGCCTAGCAATATTGCTGGGATTACATTGGTCCCCTGGTGAGCTGCTGCTGAAGGAATTTGCACAGTGTTTAACTCCTTAAGGCCCAGGTTGCTAAACAGATGCTGAGAGGCTGTTTGTTTCGCTTGAGCACCAAGCAAGACAATAGCAATGCGTAGCTGATCACGACCTTTTAGAACTGTCACATTTCACACCTACTGTTCCCGAGGAGAGATGTGCAGAGCAGTTTCTGTACTGATATGGTAGAGGCAAACAGCTGCCTGTGCTGAATCTGACACCTCCCATCTCCGACAGTTCCCTGCGGCACTCTGGGTTATGTGTTTCAAATTCATTTTGCACGTTGCATGTGCCCAACCCGTGGTGAAACCATGAATGATGAGAGAAACCTAGAGGTGGGAATAACAACCCTGCAGGGTATGGCATAGCTGGGTGCAGTCTTGGATTGCAACAGGTAGAAGAAAGATGCTCTGAGTAAGGATGCAAGTCCTTAATCCAAATGTTAAAATGGAGACCTTAAAACCTCTGTCTCTGAGCTCACTTCATTGAGCAGGGACTACACTGAGAGTGATCTGACCTAATGTAAATATTAGTGTCCAATGCAGAAGATGTGGTAAAGGAAGGAGAAGATTTTTATTCCTTTCTTGAGTTTCTTTTATCCAATATTGAGGAAGCAAAGGCATTAGCCAAGCTAGAAATAGGTACTTAAGAAAAGCAAGGAATTGCCTGCTAGCCTTCAGAACAAGATCTGATAGGATTTTATTGCCTGCAACATTTGACTTACAGCAGTGAATTTGCTGTTGGCAGCCAAGGGTCATGTAGCTAATAGAGATAACTATTTGAATTAGCCTGCAAATGTTTGCCTCATACCTGCATGGTGCTGTTTTCCCAGGAGAAATAAATAAGGTTATCCCATGGACAAATGAACTTGTCCTTGGAAGGAAAATAGACTTTACTGAATTAGGAAATACAGCCAGAAAGGGATCTGTTAGTGTAAAGTGTGTCTCAGGCTGATTATTTTTATCACTGCAATTCAGGGCCTTGTTAGGGGTAGCTGAAACTCACAGTTGAGCTGTGATGACACGGATACTCTTCAATGAAGTATTTCAGAAGGTCTAGCAATTGCCTACTTTCTGTAAAGTAGAAATTTTGGTCAATTTCTAACCATTAAAGAAAAACAAAACCCAAAAAAAACACCAAAAAACAACTAAATGCTTGCCCTTTAGAGGAGAAGAGCTGTGTGAAATAAATCCTCAGTCTTTGAGTCATCCCCAAAACATTTCAGCATATCTGATTCTTTCCTTACACAGCCACATTTCACTTCAGGATTTCAAAGGTTTGGAATTTTTTTGCAAGAAAGGGATGAAATCCTCAGCCCTCATCTCACCACCACCTTCAGGCACTCACAAATGCATGTTTTCAGGAGGAAGCTCTTTGTTCCCTCCATAACACAGATGAATCTGAGTATTCTCCTTTTGCAAAATATTTCATTTGCTCCATTTGTCCTGGGATTTGTTTTCCAGGTTCTACCCTCAATGCCACATATAGACTATTGATTCCTTTTTAGCCATAACGTGCAGGTGAGCTGGCAGCATGGGGGACAAAGTGAGCTGCCCTCTTCTCAGTGAGAATATCTGGAGGGCTTGGAGCCCTCCTTCAAAGTTCTCTTTTATGTTTACCAGGAACAAGAAATGTCCCAGTTTACCTGGGCAGGTTTCACTTCCATATATATGTTTGCTAACATTATGCTGCTTTTATGCAAGTATCAATTTGTGGAACACTAAAATGCTGTTGAGATCAGTTTTTTCTTCCCAGGTTCAAGCAGAACAGTCACATTTTCTAGCAAACAATAGTGACATTGGCACAGATTTTCCTAGAAGGAGAGAAGTCACACACACACACAAAACCCTATTTTTTGTTTGGTTTTGAGCTGCAAAGAACTGAGAATGATGCCAGTGAGAAATTCTGTTGTAACCTGTGGGAGAAGCTGCTGAAGCCACTACAGGCTGATGATGCTTTTCTCGTCTACTATTCTGACAGCATTCACATGTGAAAGGCAATGTGGAAGGACATTGCAGTCTCACCAGAAGGGCTGCATTGCTTCAGATTTGATATGGATGTGCTGCAACCCAACCCTAGATCAGGCTGCCCACAGCCTCATCCAGCGTGGCCTTAAACAGCACTAGGGATGTGGCCCCAACTACCTCCCTGGGCAACCCATTTCAGGCTCTCACCTCTTTCATGGTGAAGAAAGAGCAAAAGCTGTCACTAAAGTGAATAAAAGAGTCTTTAAAATAATGGTTCGCAGCTAGACGGAGAGTAATCCAAAGGTATGCTCCTTATTATGTTTTCTAACACAAGGAAACTTTATTCCACTATTTTCCTATGGAAGGATTTTGGCTGAGACTGTACAGCCAATGGGTTACTATTCATAGACATCCTCAGAAGCTGCCACTCATCACAACCAATAGCTCTGCAGAATGGAAAATTCATGAGGTGCTGGAAGTAATATAAAGAAGTAAAGTGGTATTTTGCCTTTCAACTCTGTGTCTAGGCTGGTTCAGATGGATACCATTCCAGAAATAATTGGAAAGAAATGTGTTGTAAATTATCTTCTTGAATTTTTAAAGGTTGTGCAAGATAAGACTGTGCTTTAATGTCTAGTTCTAAGTAGTAGGATGTTGGTACAGCTGGTTCTACCTGGGCTTGCTAGAAAATGAGAAATGCTTTGGGTTGCCCACGTCTTTCACAAGCTGCAACTGCTGGCCAGTGTCAGCCTTTCCTTCTTCCCCACCTTTCACAGGATCACAGGATGTCAAGGGTTAGAAAGGACCCGAAGAGATCATCATGTCCAACCCCCCTGCCATGGCAGGACCAGATAATTTAGCTCAGGGCATGCAGGAACACATCCAGACAGGCCTGGAAAGGCTCCAGAGAAGGAGACTCCATAACCTCCTAGGCAGCCTGTGCCAGTGCTCTTGGGACCTTTACAATCGAGTTGCCCTTTGTGTTGAGCTGCAACCTCCTGTGCTGCAGCTTCCATCCATTGCTCCTCATCCTATCCCACAGAGTAAGTGAGCAGAGCCTGTGCCCCACTCCTTACCCCCAGCCCTCAGGTATTTATAAACATTGATTAGATCCCCTCACAGTCTTCTCTTCTCCAGACTAAAAAGCTCCAGGTCCCTCAGGCTTTGCTCATCAGGCAATGCTCCAGTCCCCTCATCATCCTTGTAACCCTTTGCTGGGCGTTCTCCAGCAGATCCTTGTCCCTCTTAAGCTGGGGAGCCTCAAACTGCAGGCAGTACTCAAGGTCTCACTAGGGCATACCTTTCTTGCATTACCTTCTCTAAAAGCACAGCAGAACTCTGCTTCTTTTCACTCTTTGTCATTTCTGGTCAAGGGAGCAGGAGGAGGGTGCAGTGAAAAATGGGGGAAAGAAAGAAAGCTGACCAAGCTTGCTTGTTCCAGTAATGTTTTTGCTTTACTTTTTAGAATTCAGGTGAAATGGTTAGTTTGGAGAGTTGGTGCCTGACGCAGACGTGTTTGAAGGAAGGATTAAGTCAAGGTTATCAGTGACAACACAAAACAGTACTCTCTGGGCAAAAGGGTTTTGTAATGAAAAATGTTCATCAATAGAAGTAAAAAACTTTTCTGACTAACTGCTGAGCTTCCACTTGTGTTGTGACAGCAGAAAAGGAGTTGAACATTGGAAATCATTTAGAGACAGCAGAGAGGACTGTGCTGAGTAACCAGAGTTAACTATAACAAAAATTAGTAAGAACTTTAATACCATAATTTCTGAGTCTTTTTTTGTTTTATTCCATTTAAGCTTTTCCCCCACACAAATCTTTCTTCAGCCTTTCTGGGTGGCATGGGGATAACTGTCTGCAACATCAGACCTGAGCAAACAAAAGCAGAACTTCACATTCATTTGAAGGCCTCCTCTCTGTCGTATGTCTGGGAATACAGCAACATTTACAGACAAAGAATAACTGAGCTCAGTAAGAGCTCAAAGGCCTTCAAAACTACAAACCCTGAGAGGAATTTCAAGTCTCCGTATTTTGTTCAGTCAGTGTCATGACGTAACTGAAAAATTACACAGCTCCTGAAGTTGTGTAACTGTTTCCATACTTTATTCCTGCAAAGAGAGATGTTCTTGCTTGGGTTTGCTGGGACATGACATTTACTGCAGGTTTTGTCCTGTTTTTTAAAACAGGTGAGATTAAGCAGAGGAAAATTTAGTCCTTTAGTGCAAGATTTGTTCTTGAGGTAAGGACATTTTCAGTACAGTCTACGACAATGCAAACAGCTGATGATATGCAGGGGGGAAAAAAACCCTCCAAATTCCTGTAATTCTTTAGTCAATAAGACTTTAGTCAGAAAGGGTTTGTATAATATCAGCAGTAGATTCTTCAGCACACTCTTTTCATGTCAAGCTGTTGCAATAGCGAAATTCAAAGCTAATCAAGATGAAAGGCAACTTGTACAAGTTCAGAGCCTTGTGGTAAATGCCTTTTGAGAGAGCCAGGTGGAAGATTTCTGGGTTCTGTAGCTGGAGGGTTATACAGTTTCTGAGATTCAGACAACCTACAACAGTGGTCAGAATATTTTTAACATACATTGATAGCAGCAGACTGCTACTCAGCTCCCCTTTTTCCCTCCCACTTTTTCATCTCACATGTGTTAATCTGACATAATTAATTGCATTTAGGAGTGCTGTCAGTATTTCATCAGATGCGCATTTATGGAGTGGATGAGCTTTTGATTATCAAAATTATTAAGAAGGTCCTTCTGATACCTTCAAGTGCTAGACAGTTCTGGGGATTGGTTTTTTGGGTTTTTTTGGGGGGTTTTTTGGGCTAAAAAGTGCATGAAAATGTAAGTGGTGAATATTGTCCAGTGGAGTTAGAATTTTAAAAGATGAGGAAATGCAACCGCAGCTGTACAGACATCTGGNTACCTATGTTTTGTGAAATCAATCCCATATTCCATTCACATATTTCAGATAACCTGGGAATATTGTTTATGAATTAAATAAATGGAAGCATGTTGGGCTTTCTAATCTTCAATTCCTACCTACCTAATTAAAAAAACAAATAACCCCCCCCCACAAAAAACAAACAAGCAAAACAAAAGCCCACAAAAAAACCCACTCAAATCAAAACAACAAAAAGAAATGGGGGGGTGGGGGAAGGAAGTGACCTTTTCCAAGTATTCTCAAGGTGTTCCCAAGCCTTAGAAATGACATGTAAATAAAGACGTTCAATGCAAGAAGCTGTAAACGTATTTGACTCTTAATTGGTTTGTTATGGCAACAGAGAAGAACTGCACTGAAGAAGTTAGGGGTGAAGGACAGATAAATACCAGGGTACGTGGAGAGAGAGGTTTTTCTTCTTAGATTAAAAGTCATTCACAAGCCAAAGAGAGGAGTTACTCTAACCTCTAAGCTGTGTTACCTATTTAGCACAGAGATTTGTCTCTGTGCAGCCACATCTTGTTCAAGTTTATTTCAGCAGTGTAAGTATTTAGCTGTGGAGTATCTCTTTCTCTTCTCTTCCCTTCTCAGATATCTTCCTCCACAGTACATTGTTCTCCCAACCTAGTATTATCCACATCCTTCCCTTTACGTTTACCCATCTGAGGCCTTCTGACTTTCTCAGTGAGCTTCAAGAAGCCATAAATTGGGGCAAGAATCAGGCAGTTAGTGCATTTTAGAGGGCATGAAGTACCAGCATGGAAAGATAGTATCAGAGTGCGTTGAATTCTGAGTTTTGGGTGCCTGCCACGCTTTGTAAGAGGTTAATACAGCCTTTCCCCTTGTTTGCACCTTAAAACATCTTAGTAGGAATAGTTTCACTCTCCTCACAATTGTGAGTGCCGCTCAGGCTGGTGAAGATAACCTAGTTGCTTGCAGATATGGGATGAAAGCCTTGCAGTGGTTGTCTCTAAGGGTTTCTGAAGGTTCTTTTACAGACCGCTACAGAAGGCACACTGAGCTCCCAGTGGTCTCTGCTAAAATGGTCACTGCCTGTGACCATCATTTCCCTCAAGTGTTTCCACCAAACAACACCTTCAGCTGATTGCAACAAATATGAGCCCGAAAAAATGGTGGAAAACATGTTGATCAGTGCCCTTACTTCACCAATTGCTGTGAGAGCACCAGCGAGGGAGAACCTGGGTGTAAATCAGCATGCTGCCAACCTGTCATGTGTGCTGCTCAGAGAGCCCTGTGCTGCCTGTCACCACCACCTCTCCAAGCAGAGGATTTCCTCTAGGCTTTAACTCCTGAAGGCATGCTGGGTGAGGTGAGTAGGTGTTATTCACTAATTGTAATGGAGTGTGTGATGTGATGTGATGTGATGTGATGTGATGTGATGTGATGTGATGGAGGATCCCCGTGTTCAGGTGAGGGTAAGAGGGTGAACAGGGGAGTTGGCAAGGATGGGGAAGGACAGGGAAGGTCATGGGATGGAACAGCTTCATGAGGCTGAAAGCTGGAGGGGGGAGGGGGGCAAGGAGGGAAGTGGCAGGCAGTGGGAACATCCTGGGGGGTGTCCTAGTAAGAACACCCACTCTTACTGCTTGGGAGACCTGGCACTCCCAGGCATAGTTTAAAGTTATTACTCTGGTGGCTCTCTGCCAAGTGAGAGAGGATATTGATTGCATTGACTGATTACTTTACATGCTGGCTTCATTTCCCGCCACCCCTTTCTGCTCCCACCACACACACCCGTCATGGCCCACCCGTAAGAGAAAAGATCTCCTAGGGAAGGCAGAAAACGATCTCAGGCTGGGCACGGCCAGGGAGAAGCGGCGCTAACCACTGGCAGCAGAGGGGTGGTACAGCCGGATGAAGCGGACGGGCAGTGCGTAAAGGGGAGAGCCCCTCTCGGAGCCCCCCGCCCTCCGGGGCAGCCTGCAGGAAGCCCTGCCTTCTCCGGGAAGCTTTCTCTCGCCACGCCTGCTCTGGGGCAGCCCTTGGGAGGGTGCAGGGGCGCTCGCCCAGCTCCGACTGACAAGGGGGAGCGCTGAAAATAACCCCAAACAGTTAAATCCAAACCTACGGGAGAACATCGGCGTGGGAATCGGGGAGGGAAGACGGGGAGGACAACGCAACTCACATGCCAACCTGGCAGCAGGCTTTTCCTTCAGGAAGCACATCCCCGGCGTTCTCGGGGAGCTCTGTCCCAGCCGCGCCGAGGGGATAAGGATGTGGCACTGCCTCGACCGAGCCCGCGGCGCCTGCAGCCCCGCGGACAGCGCCCGCCCCGTCCAGCCGCTCTAAGCGGCGGATCAGCACCGCGGACAGCACCGGTTCAGCACCGCAGACAGCGGCAACGCCATGGGGGGCAGCGCAGCGCCGCGCGGCGCTCCGCGGCTCTAGAGTGAAGCGGACCTGGCTCCAACGCGCACATGTAAGCTGCTGCCCCAGCCGCCGGGCTCTACCTCTCCCGGAGCCGGCTCTCAGCTCCCCCAGAAGTGCTCTGGCTCTAGTGCCACTCCCTAGCTCCGCACTGGGAAGTTTTGCCGGGGTTAGAGGTGTCGGTGCGGCTCGATCCCCTGCAAGCCTTGAGTATGGGCTGGCCTGAGTGAGGTGGGTGGCTGCGTGCGAAATTGCTTTGGCTACTACCCTTGGAATTTGTGCAAACGTGTCCAAGTGCATTTCCTTCGGTGTCTCAGTGCACCTCAAGGAGCTTGTTGTTTGTTGCCAGCCACATGGTTTGGAGTCACGCTGCAGTTTTCTCTGGTAGCTAGGTGAATCGTATAAGGGTTTCTTTTTCATGGAATTGATGTGGCCAAGGCAAAATAAGTTAAAATAAGGGGTGCAAGTATGGGACACTGTATCATGCCTGTTGCAGTTTCCTGAGTCTAATGGTTGCCAGGAGACCTCTCTGTGCTTTTATCTTGTCTCAAAATAACTACGAAGTGAACAATGAAAAGGGTGCAGCAAGAGGGGAAAATTAAATGCAGCCAGAGCTGAGATTACCAGTTCTGTTCAGAGCTTTTTCTTTCTCTTTTCAATGGGAGTGTTTGATGAAAGCCAGCATTACACTGCCCTCTGCTTGCACAAGGAGAAATATTTTTCATTGCTCTCCTCAGTAGTAAAAATTTATGAATGAACAGGTATTCCTCTGTCGTGTTCTCAGATCTCAGCCTGAGCTTTGAAAATGCTTCAGCAGTGAGGGTGGATTATCCCGAGTAGGTCTTATTCTTCTCATGGCAGTTAGTTTGGTGGCCAAATGTGTTAGTGACTGGAAAATAGAAGAGAATGTAAAAACAACCTTGATTTTGGTCTGTCTCATGTGTTCTGCAATACCTTTGTAACTATTGGTCATCTTCACAATCTTATATTGAGGGGAAGCAAGCAAGAAAGGAGAGGGGGGAAAAAAAACCCACCTGGTACATATGTTATAACACAGTAAGAAAATGAATACAGGAACCAAGGTGATTATTTTGCATCCTCTCCTGCTTTTTAAGTCTTGCATTTGTTTACAACGTTGCTTTGAAGTGGGAACAAAAAAGCTGATGCTTAGTTCATAAGAAGAAGTAGGTTGTGACCACGGAGCAGTAGTGGATTTTTTTTTTTTTAATAGAAAGGCAATTTTTTTTTCCCCAAAACCACAAGACAGAGATGCCTTGTTTCTAAGAGATCAGGGAAGACAGGAAAATGTCAAGGCTGGTAATGAGGTGGTAGTCCTTAATGTTTCTAGGTTATTGTCCTCAGGCTTTATGCCCAATGACAAGAATATGATGGAAGTGTTGGTTCCTATAATTTTTTAATAAGAAGAGAGACCTGGTTTGTCTTCCTGACTGTATCTGGTGCTGCCATTTCTTAGAGGGATTTGAAAAGGTATGGGGTTGTTGACTTCACCTCTACTTCCACAAGGAGAGAGACCTCTCTGCAAAGTTTGACCTTGAAATATCATTCATATCATTTTCTTTTATCTGTATGAGTGGTGAGAATGGTGGGCAGGGGACATTACTTCCTGCTTTGTAGGATTAATCTGCAAGTGAATAAATATCTGCCTGAGAGAGCTAAAAAATTAATTTTCCCCAGATACGTGTGCAACTGTTTATGTAGGGGAGTGATTGTGTTGCTAAACAGTATTATATTAGTGGTTTCGACTTCCTGAGATTAAATAAAAGCATTTCAAGGCATATAAGACTTTAGAATAAGCTACTATTAATTAAAAGCAATCATCCAAAGAATTCTGAGTATAGAGGATAAGTCAGCAATAGGTGCAAAAGGATGCTTAAAACTTCTGTCTTAAATGACAACACCTTGATTTTGGTTAAGATTTAGAAGCAATTTAAGGTATGGGAGAAGAAGATGATAGAACATGCCCAAGCAGCATTTGGAAGGCCAGAGTAGCCTGTAGCTGGATAATAAGTCTGTACTTCTGTGTTCAGTCAGTGCTCCTGACTTGAAATCTGCTTCAAAATGTGCTGCAATTTTTTAATCTGAAAGCTTGAATATCTACCTGGTTTTGCTCTGACCAGTTTGACTCTTCTCAACAGACTTGTTTTCTTTGTGTCAATTTGTGTCTGTTGACAGAGATTAATTTCCTTAGTTTTTGGTGGTGTTTATAGCACACCTTGGATGATCAGACTTTCTGTATGGAAGCAAAGGGTTAACAGAGGGAAATAGTCCATTTGATGTACAAGAGTTCTGCCAATTCCAAAGAGGCCTCAGGGAGTCTGCAGCCTCAATGCTCCCTGGTCCTTTTTAGAAATATTGATGTGAGTAGAAAGGAAAATAATAAGTAAAGTGTCAATCTGTCAGGTTCTGGGGCTCTGCAGGAACCCAGGGTAATGCTTCCAAAATAGCTTTCAGAAACTTGAATTTCCTTTTCAACAACACAGAGCCAAAGTCTCATCAAAGCCAACTCTGATGATTGCTTTACTCAACGTGAGGCATAGTAAAGGTTACATATCCAAAGTTTCTTCAGCAGTTTGTAGACAAAAGGGGGCTGTTGAAAAAGGACAGGAAGACTCCTGCCAACCTCACTTTACTGAACGAAAACAAACCCAGACCATGAGTACCTAAAGCTGCCTTTGTAAATGGTCTGCCTAATTTTTAGAATTTAAGACAAGTTTGACATCAACAGAGAGTTCTGGAATAGCCACAGTACCTAATACCATCCATTTCAATACCTGCTCAGGCTTCAGATGTTTTAAAATCTCATGCAGGCATTAATCGTCCTCTCCTGTGTGCCTTTAATGTTGTGCTTCAAAGCCATATGCAAATACTGCAGTTTAACCTCTTCAGGCATTTAGGCTTTTGAAATTTTCTCCAGGATCACAGGATGTCAGGAGTTGGAAAGGGACCCGAAGATCATCAAATCCAACCTCCCTGCCAGAGTAGGACCATCCAATCTAGCTCAGATCACAGAGAAACTCATCCAGACAGGCCTTAAAAAGCTTCAGAGAAGGAGACTCCACAACTTCTCTGGGCAGCCTGTGCCAGTGCTCTGGGACCCTTATGGTAAAGGAGTTCCCTCTCATGTTGAGGTGGAACTTCCTGTGCTGCAACTTACACCCATTGTTCCTTGTCCTATTGCAGGGAGCAAGTGAGGAGAGCCTGTCCCCTGCCTTCCTGACCCCCAGCCCTAAGATATTTATAAATTCAGCTCTAGATGGTAGCTCTGCTCCTGCAAAAGTTCTTGTGTTGAGAGTAGAGAGGCAGCAGAAGGTCCTGAGAAAGGAGGGCAAAGGAGAAAGGATGTTTGCTGGGGCAAGCTCAATATAAAGCAGCTCAGCTTCCTTCCTATGTCTAGCTTGCCCTACGTATCTGGGACTCAGACCAGTTAAGAGGCTGTGCTTGCAAAAAAATGAGCATTTTGGCTTCAGCAGTGTTTTCAGTAACAACACTCATCTTGCACCACCTTCCCTTTTCAGGTGTTGACTGTCTCAGCAGCGAGTACCCTCAGTGCAAGTTGCAAGGACCTACTCTTAGGTATGCTAATTAGAAACTGAGGTGCTCCCAGAGGAAGATTTGTTAAGCTCTAAATCACCTTTCAGAAATTGCTATCCTTCTCCACTGACCACAGGGGTCCAGACAACTTCTGACGGTGTACAGCTGGATGCACTTTGCTGTGAGCAGTACTTAGGTCCTGATATTTTTTGCTTTCTCTTCCCAGACCATTTTCTCTCCAACAACACTGCATACATTGGCATTCGTTCCTAGAAAAGCACAGTGTTTAATTGCCTGATGGGTTTGATCACTGGCTGTCTCAATAAAACATGCAAATGCAGAGTCATTTCAATGCAAAGCACCTTTAGACAAAAATGGTGAGATAAATGCAATCAAGTTATAATCACTTTTTTTAATAAAGAGGGCACATTACACACGCTCGGTAAATGTGATTAGTCCTAAGCCTGCCTGCACCTAAGTGAAAAGCAGGATAAAAAAGGTGCTGAGAAGAGTCTGACATTACGGTGGAGTTCAGTTTCTACGATCTTCAGCTACTGCAGCACCACTTCTCTATCACGATTCAGGGCTCAGGTCAGACATAATAACAACTTTCTTTTCAGAACAGGAGCTGATGGCTGAACACTACTGCCAGAATGATTCAAAGTCTCTTTATTCATCTCTTGTTCTCTCCAAAGAAGATAAAGCGTGATAGCTGAGATATTGGTCTTCTCTGCTCATGAGCAAGGCTGGGGGTCATAATTCATCTGAGGTGAAGCCTTCCAGGTTACAGAGCTCTTGCCTTTACCTGCAGGCAGTGGTTGGCTGTGGGGACATCCCTACCAAACATTCATTGCACTGTAGAAGTTGGATAGTAATTATCTTTTTGGAGGACAGCTACCATTTGCTGTTGCTGCTTTCTCCAGTGCAATTCCTGTTAGAAACAGTGTATGAAACCAGTGTTCTCTCCAAACTGAAAGGGAAATGAAGGTCCTTTTCTTTGGCATGTTATTAAGTATACAACAAGCAGGTGTGAATTAGCTCTAGGCCAAACTCTAACCTCCTTTCTCAGGAAAAAAAAAAAAATAGGAAAAAGATGAGAAGCAGACCAATGGTAATATATTATGTAGTTTTACACTTGCTTTGTGTGTGATTACAAGGTTATCTGTCCCACCTATTTGGGCTAATAGATAGAGGTAACAAGACACAAGGAGAGACAAGAAAAAAGGAATGAAGTATCAAGAATTATACTTGGACATCAGGCAAAATATCTAATAAATTCCTCACTGCTGGAAATGATCCATCTTTCTGATTTACTTCTAGGACTTACCATTAAATGTAACATTAAATGCCTTACCACATGTGGTTTTCAAGCACCAGAAAAGCCCAATGGAATTCCTCCAGCTTGAAGCACCTGCTACAATTAACTGCCCTAAAATACTTTGGCATGTGCAATCCTGCAACACTCCTGGGTCATCGCTAGGCAGCTGCAGGAGCTGAATTTGTTCCCACTGGAAGCAAGAGTTGCTTAAGCCATCACTAGCTCATCCTTCAAGTTGTTTAACATTGTAAGAGGTTTAATTTAACACCCAGGAAATCCCAAGACTGCAAATGTGTGAAGTGCTTTCGGGTACTCTAAGTCCTCATTTAGCAAAGTCAGAGTTCAGAAGTGTTTCTTTGTATGTATGGTTCTTACTCGAGCTCAGTAAGACTTCTTCAAAGCAGGTTTAAAGTTTAAATGCTGTTCTGGCTACTCATTTTTTGGGCCCTCACTATGAGAAGGACATTGAGGTCCTGGAGTACAACCAGAGAAGGGCAATGAGGATGGTGAAAGGTCTGGAGAGAACAAGTCTTTTGGGGAGTGGCTAAGGGAACTGGTGTTGTTTAGCCTGGGGAAAAGGAGGCTCAGGGGAGACCTCCTCATTCTCTATAACTCCCTGAATGGAGGTTGGATCTAGGTGGGAGTCAGTCTCTTCTCCCCTGTAACAAGTGATGAGAGGAAATAGTCTCAAGCTGCACCAGGGGAAATTTAGGTTGGACACCAGAAGGAACTTCCAATGCCTCACCACTCTTGCAGCAGCAGAGAATTTTTTCCTAACATCCAATCTAAATGTTAGTTCCATAGGAACAATTACCTTAAGAATTCCTGTGTCCTTGCACTTCAGAAAGAACTAAGTGGGGAACCTTTTCACTGTAGGGGTGACAGAACGCTGGAGCAGAGAAGCTTTGGAATTTCCATCTCTGGAGACATTTGTAAACCCTGCTGGATGCATTCCCGTGTTACCTACTCTAGGTGATCCTACTCTGGCAGAGGGGTTGGACTGGATGATCTTTCCAGGTGCCTTCCACCCCTTAACATTCTGTGATTCTGTAATTTCAATTCAGGTATTTTGGGAAGATGATACAGTTTCTCTTCCTGGTTGTTGTTTTTTTGGTGGTTTGGGGTTTTTTTGGGTTTTGTTTGTTTGTTTGTGGGGTTTGTTTGCTTAGTTCAGTTTTGCTGCTTTTTTTTTTTTTTTTTATTCCATTAGTCTTCTTTTACATATTGCTGAAGGCAATATATCTAGCCCACTTTTGCTCCTGGCACCTCTCCCTTTCATCATTCCCTTCAGCACTTCTAAACTCCAGTAGTGACTTTTGGAGTTTTGTTTTGTTTTTGGTTTTGGTTTTTTTTTTCAGAGCAACACATGAACTTTTCATTCAGTGAAGGTCAAAACTGACTTGGAGAACAGATGGAGTGTGGAGGGATGAACCTTTGCCACCCACTAAGCATTAACACCTGCTTCTTTGTTACATCTGCCCACTGAAGCTTAGAGGCTCCTGAAAATGTTACCCAAGTGATTTGGGGCTTGCTTTCAGACTGAGTGCAAATGCTTTTTGCCAGAGAGCTTTCGCTTTTGCCTTTTTACCCAGGCTGCTCATTCTGTAGGCTCAGACTGGCAATTAACTCCATGTGTTCAGACTCTGGAATAGGAACAATGCTCTTGTGGAGATGCCACTGCAATAAAAGTCAAAAATTGAAAAGAAACATTGAGATGGCTCTGAATGCAAAGTGTGAAACTGAACTAAATTTAGAGCTTCAGTTAATTTCATACAGCACCGTGGCTGCTCCCTCTTAATCCTGGTTGTACATAGGCATGGTTTAATTTGAGAGTTCCAGAGAAGGAATAGGAATAAGAAGACTCCCAATAACTACAAGTGAAGACATTTCAGCCACATCAGTGGGGTAATTAATGACCTTTTCTGATCTTCCCTCCATTTGTGGTCAGACACCTGTGGTTTTGTCTTTCTGCAGGAGCTCTCTGACAGATGTATACTGGGGAGTGATGTGACACTAAAGCAGGAGTTATTCCTGTGTTTTCCAAGACTGGCCCTTGGATTTGGGTACTTGCACTTAGAATCATAGAATGGTTTAGGTTGGTAGAGACCTCAAAGCTCAGCCAGTTCCAAGCCCCCGCCATAGGCAGGAACACCTCCCACTAGAACAGGATTCATCCAACCTGGCCTTGAACACCTCCAGGGAGGGAGCAGCCACAACCTCCCTAGGCAACCTGTGCCAGTGTCTCACCACCCTCACCGCAAAGAACTTCTTCCTAACATCCAGTTTCAATCTCCCACTGCCCCTCCTCATGTCATTACAAGACCTTGTAAATAGTCCCTCCCCAGCCTTCCTGCGGGCCCCCTTCAGATAGTGGAAGGTTACTATAGCTGCCAGATGTATTTCAGTGAGAAAATGAGGCAGTCATTCGTTCAACTGCTCTAGATCAGGAAACAGAAATGTCAGAGTGTAGCACGGAGAGGAAAGAGAGCAGTGAATGAAAAGGTGGTTTGCTTGAGACAGCTGAATCTGACCAGAATACACAACATATTTACCCTTGCTACAGTCTGCTTAGAATTGGAAGCAGGATTTTTAACTTTACAGAGCACAGTTTATTGCCCTGATCCAAGCTCTATTGGCATGAAGAATCCTGCTAACTTTTTGTAGGGTTCATGCCCTCAAGCATAAAAACTCAAGAAGAGTAATTGAGAGAAATGCAATCTTGAGGACACCAAGTTGAGTGGTAAGCAGTAAGACAACGTGTTCATGGGTAAGGTGCTTGTGCACATCTTCACCTCTTTCTCATGAAGAATGTGCTGTATATCCTCCTTGAAATCCAAAAAGCTGTTCAAGTCAAAAGAGGACTTGTCTGTTGTCCATGAAATTAATCTTTGTGTATACTCACATGACTTTAAACTGGTGCAAAAAGCTAGAAACATCTGAAGATAATGAGAAATTTCTAACATTATTTCAGCTTATGCTGAGGGGCAACATCATTACTCTCTACAGCTCCTTGAAAAGAAGTTGTAGTGAGGTGGATGTTGGTCTCTTCTCTAAAGTAACCAATGAAAGGGCAAGGGAAATGGACACAAATTCCTCCAGGGGAGATTTAGATTGGGTATTAGGAATAATTTCATTCGTACAAGAGTGGTCAGGCATTGGAACAGGCTGCTCAGGGAGGTGGTGGAGTCACTGTCTCTGCAGGTGTTCAAAAGATGTGTAGACGAGGCACTTTGGGACTTGTCTTCAAAGTAAAGGTTATCAGGTATTGGAACCAGCTCCCTGGGGCAGTGGTGGAGTCCTCATCCCTGGAGGTGTTTAAAGGAAGCGCAGATGTGGTGCTGGGGCCACGGTTTAGTGTTAGTAGGTTAGCAGTAGCGGTAGGATCGCAAGTTCTAGGTGAGCGGTTGAACTTGATGACCGTGGAGGCTTGTTCCAACCTTAACGATTCTGTGGTTCTGACTCTCCAAGCCTGTAACCAACCTTCCTTTCCGGCTTCCCGCAGGCTGAGGAACAGCAGCTGTAAAGCCATGCACCGTCGGCACACCACCCTTCGGGAGAAGGGCCGGAGGCAGGCCATCCGCGGCCCCGCCTACATGTTCAACGAGAAGGGCACCAGCCTGACGGCGGAAGAGGAGCGCTTCCTCGACTCCGCCGAGTATGGCAACATCCCTGTGGTGCGCAAGATGCTGGAGGAATCCAAAACTTTGAACTTCAATTGCGTGGATTACATGGGCCAGAACGCCCTGCAGCTAGCCGTGGGGAACGAGCACCTGGAAGTGACAGAGCTCCTCCTCAAGAAGGAGAATCTGGCCCGAGTAGGAGATGCCCTCCTGTTAGCCATCAGCAAAGGGTACGTGCGCATCGTGGAAGCGATCCTGAACCACCCAGCCTTCGCCCAGGGGCAGCGCCTGACGCTCAGCCCCCTGGAGCAGGAGCTGAGAGACGATGATTTTTATGCTTACGACGAGGACGGAACTCGCTTCTCCCATGACATTACCCCCATCATCCTTGCTGCCCACTGCCAGGAGTACGAAATCGTTCACATCTTGCTCCTAAAAGGGGCTCGGATCGAAAGGCCGCACGACTACTTCTGCAAGTGCAATGAATGTATCGAGAAGCAGAGGAAGGACTCCTTCAGTCACTCCCGATCCAGGATGAATGCCTACAAAGGGTTGGCCAGTGCTGCTTACCTGTCTCTTTCCAGCGAAGACCCTGTCCTTACAGCCTTAGAGCTAAGCAATGAACTGGCCAGGCTTGCCAACATTGAGACTGAATTTAAGGTAATTTTTGCCTTTTTTCTTGGGCTGAAACTGTTTAGGGGGCTGTGTGCTTTACGTGTCCAAAAAGCCTTAAGACTGAAAGAGCTAAGGTTGTTTAGACTTCAGAAGAAGAGGCTGAGACAACGCTCTCTACAACTAACTCAGAGGAGGTTGGAGTGAGGTGGAGACCAGTCTCTCTTACATGAAACAAGCAAAGGGCAAGAGGAAATGGCCTCAAGTTGTGTCAGGGAAGGTGCAGGTTGGACATTAGGAAACTTGTCCTCAAAGAAAGAGTTATCAGGTATTGGAACAGGATGCCTGGGGCAGTGGTGGAGCCCTCATCCTTGTAGGCATTTAAAGGAAGTGTGGATGTGGTGCTGGGGCTGTGGTTTAGATGAGTGGTTGGACATGATGGTCTTAAAGGTCTATTCCAGCCTCAACAATTCTATGCTTCTCTGAAGTCTTGGTTCAATGTTTGAGGGGGTGAGAGAGGAATTACAAGCTAGAGAGACCGCCAGATGTGTTAACTGCTCATTGATTCTGACTGCTGCACATCTCCAGTTAATAAGTATTTGGAAGGGAATATTGCATACTACAGGAGAGAAACCCTTACTCAGAGCTTTTATGTGGCACACTGTGATTGCTTAGAATCTCTGGTTTGCAGCAGGAATAAAAATTAGATTATTAAAAGAAATAGAGACTCATTTTTTTGGTAAGAAAGGTAAGTCTGTTTAATTGAGCAATCTATTTTAGAGGCAGAGCTCCAGAGGTTGGTTTAATGACTTAAGAATCCAGTACATCTAGTTCTGTTACAATGATAAAAGGTATAAATCAGGTAATTCTGGGTTTCTGTAAAGTAATTCAAATTGCATTGCATCTTAATGGTTTGATGCTGCATCTGTAGGTGATGGATTTCATGAAGGAGGAGGGGAGAAATGATCAGGAGATTGCGATAGAGTTTATCCTCATGACAAACCTAACAGTGGGACTTGCAGAACCTTCCTGTGAGCTAGTCAAGATTTCCATTAGCATAACGAGTTTGCAAATGTCCAATGTCATTTGCATTATTTCTCTAAGTCATTTACATGACAGAAATAGCATTATCTCCCTTTCTCAGATAAATTAGTGAGAAAAAAAAAAAAAAAAAAGAGCTCATCTTCAGTAGCTCTCATCAATATAAGCCTGAATTTTTACTTACAGCTATTGTGCAGCTACGGCCACCACCAGTGCCACTGGGGTAACGAAGTCTATCTTGGGAGTGAACTGGAGTAGGACACCTGCCAGGAATCCATTCTTTTTAATTTAGAAAACTATCCAAGTGTTAAAGCATCCATTTCGGACCTTGTAGCTATATGCTCTTCAATTTAAAAAGCCAGAAGAAAGCATCTTCTCAAGATGTTCCTTTGAAACCCTCTCATAAAACTCTAACAGAAACAAACACCTAAACCACTGAGCTCTTTTAGCAACTAAATTAGGGCTAAATCTTGCAAACCTTTTTTACTCTTTCAATCAGAGTTGCAAGAAGGACACAACTACTTGAAAGGGCATTTCAACTTTCCTGAAATTCAGCCCTAGTGAGGCAACCTCCTCAGATTGAGTGAATCTGGCTGCTTGAGTGAGGCTTACTCCAGTGTGAACGTGCTATGGGCTCACACCCACAGTTAACAACATGAAGATCTCATTGATGTTTCATCCTTTTTTCAATGGGGGAAAGAAAAAAAAAGAGAGAGAGAAGAAAAACATCCTTGTGCATAGCATGAGCAGCTCCAGGACTGCCTGTCTGTCAGCTGAGAAGTGTCTTGCTGCAGAAAAGGCAATCTTATTTCTACCAGAATCCCTCTTTTTGTTCAGAGGGCTGCCAACGTGGTCTAGACTGGCACTGGCAGGTCCATCAATCCTCCTGGAGCAAACAAGCAATCAAATGCTAAATAGTCTCATGGTGGTTGTATCTCCCCAGAACTGGCAATTGGATGCAAGTAAATCAATACTGGAAATCCCTTTGCCAAGTCACTGGATTTCCAGGAAGGCTTTCTAAGATCATTGGGTCTTAGGAACAGTTCTTTACCATGAGGGTAGTGGAACACTGGAACAGGTTGCTCAGGGAGGTGGTTGAGGCCACATCCCTAGAAATATTCCAAGTGAGGCCAGCAGGACTCTGGGTAAACTGATCTAGTGGAGGATGCCCCTGGGCCCTGAAGGTTGGACTGGGTGACCTTTGTAGGTCCCTTCCAACCCAAAGCATTCTGTGATTCTATGATTGCCTTATTGGAAGGTTCTGTGCAACACAAATCTACCTACAGCAGTGAAGTACCTCACAAGTACTCTTATCACTACGGTACCTCAACGTTGTCACATGAATGAGAGAATTGGGGCTCTTCAGCCTGGAGAAGAGAAAGATTCCAGGAGACCTTATAGTAGCCTTCCAGTACCTGAAAGAGGCCCACAGGAAGGCCAGGGAAGGACTACTGACAAGGTCTTGTAATGAGAGGACGAGGAGGAATGGGTTTAAACTGGAAGAGAGGAGATTTAAACGGGATGTTAGGAGGCAGTTCTTTACAATGAGGTTGGTGAGACACTGGCACAGGTTACCCAGGGAGGTTGTGGCTGCTCCCTCCCTGGAGATGTTCAAGGCCAGGCTAGATGAAGCCTTGAGTAACCTGTTCTAGTGAGAGGTGTCCCTGCCTATGGCACAGCAGGGCTGGAACTGGCTGAGCTTTGAGGTCTCTTCCAACCTAAACCATTCTATGATGATTCTAACGCTCCCAGAAGTGAGAAACTTCTGAAGATCACCATGTGTTCTCATTGTAGAAAACCCCACCAGAGGTAGGTATTTATGCAAAAATATTTTATTCTTATTGAGGTAATCAGTGTGCAATGTGGCATTCCTAGAAAAGGAAGGTTGATTTTCACAGAACATTATCTAGCTGGGATCTAGTTGGGAATGGCCATGCTCACTGCAAGGGCAGGAGTAGATGATCTCCACAGGTCCCTTCCAAGCCAGTGCAATCTATGATTTTGTGACATTTTGAGAAGCCATTTTCTAGAAAGAGGACAATTGCTGAAAGTGAGTTTAAGAAGCCCTCATGTGATAAAATATTATGAAATCAGACAACCTCCAGAGGATTTNCAGGACCTTTTTCAGGAGGTACAGAAAGTCCTTGAAACGGAAGGATGTGAGTATGGTTTTAATAACGTGGGTGGACAAATAGTAATTAAGTAACCCATGAAGAAGCTCCTAGTATGAGCTAATTAAAATATAAATGCAGTGCCTTTCACCTGCTGCTTGCTGCCCTACATCTCTTATGTAACAGCACCGTTCAGCACACCCAGCTGAGGAGGCAGTGCATGCAGTGTGCTTTTAGAGCACATGGGTTTCTTGCCTCTTTGTTCGGATATGAAAGGTGAAAGAAAGCAGCCCTGTGAACCACTTCAGAGGAGAAAAGTTGCTTTAGCTGTGGTTGGCCATAGTTTGAGAGAGGCTCCAATGAAGATTATTGGGTGAAAATTACTTTGTCCGTTCTTTCTGACAGCAGCAGCTGAATAGTTTGTTCTTACCCTAAATGGCTAAATCTCAGTCATGTGCTTGCATTGCTCCTGAAATGTCTTTGCCCTGAGCACGGCACATCACAAAGTAACTATGGGAGTGTTAGTAAGGAGGAAATGGCTAGCTCACACTGCTGGCCTTAGAATCGTACGATCAGCCAGGTTGGAAGAGACCTCCAAGATCATCCAGTCCAACCTATCACCCAGTCCTGGCCAGTCAACCAGACCATGGCTCTAAGTGCCCCATCCAGGCTTTTCTTGAACGCCTCCAAGGATTGTGACTCCACTACCTCCCTGAGCAGCCCATTCCAATGCCAATCACTCTCCCTGTGAAAGAACTTCCTCCTAATACCCAGCCTATACCTCCCCTGACACAGATTGAGTCTGTGTCCCCTTGCTGTCTTGCTGGTTGCCTGGGTGAAGAGACCAACTCCACTTGGCTACAACCTCCCTTCTTCTTCTAATTGGAACTTGGCAAGTGCCTTCAGCAGCCTTTCTGTTGATCAATCCATAGGTCTTTAATAGCAAATTATAGCCTAATACTTCCCAATCAGTTTGTCTGTATCTCATGAGGCAACCAGCAACAAGATGAGGGGACACAGATTCAAGTTGTGCCAGGGGAGGTATAGGCTGAATGCTAGGAGGAAGATCTTCACAGGGAAAGTGATTGGCATTGGAATGGGCTGCCCAGGGAGGTGGTGGAGTCACAGTCCCTGGAGGTGTTCAAGAAAAGCCTGGATGGGGCAGTCAGTGCCATGGTCTGGTTGATTGGCTAGGGCTGGGTGCTAGGTTGGACTGGATGAGCTTGGAGGTCTCTTCCAACCTGGTTGATTCTATGACTAAGGTATTTTATAGATTCTGAGTAGAGCTTAGTGTTACACACAGCTGACTCTAAGGGGGGTGTGCATCTGGAGTTACTGGACCATGCTGTGCTTTTACTCACATTGAAAAAAAAAAAATCTGTGTACACTCCCATTTTCAAAGTTGGTAGACCCAGGGCCTGAATCATAAAGCAAATAATCCTTCTCTCATCTACCACTGTGCTCTATTTGTTCTGCTCATGCAAACAAGCTTGATGTCATTTCCAGTATGGATAATGTAGCCAGGATTTGTCCATTTGAGAAAGTCAACACTCATGAGCCAAGCTGATGGGAAATGCTCCCCTCTTTGGTTGAGAGAAATCAATCTTTCCCATGTCACCTTGCTGTGAACCCAAATGCAGATGTCTTCACAGTTACCAGCTGTCCCCAGCCAGGTGACTCATTTCTGAGATTGGAATATTAAAAACAGAGTCAACAGAATCATCTGTGTGTGT
Source organism: Psilopogon haemacephalus (assembly GCA_013396835.1). NCBI lineage: Eukaryota > Metazoa > Chordata > Aves > Piciformes > Megalaimidae > Psilopogon > Psilopogon haemacephalus. The sequence goes on along the minus strand of VWZI01013574.1, from coordinate 291,523 downwards.
CCAGCAAAGCCCTTAGGAGATTACATTTCTAGCAAACAATCTGCAGGAAATGCCCTTGCAACTGTCTTGAACAGCAGGGTTAGGATTAATACTCCTGTCCACATCCCAGCAGTGAGTGACAGCACAGAAAGTACTTCTGTTGACTTTTTGTAAAGCTGTGACTGTGCCTTCCTGTTTCTGGTGAGGTCCCAGGCTACAGCCAGGTCTGTTTTACAGCCTTACCTGCTCTCCAGTTGGACTCCACACTTGTGTGTGCCAGGGAGGGTCCTTGTGATGAAGGCAATCAGCCAGTCTGCTCCACTTAGCAGTCCAGACAAATTAAATTATAGAATTGCAAAGGCATCTATGGAAAGATCTCAGCAGCCACAAGAGGCAAATCAGAATCTCTGCTCCTGTTGATGGAAATGTTACCCAAGGCATGATCTAATCCACCACCTGGAAGACATATGGTGTGTGGTCTTTGTTTACCAATCCTACCAACATTGTCAGTCGATTTCCTACAGCATAGCAGGTTTTGTTTCTCGGTTCTGTGCCTCCTGCTGTCGCTTTTCTTTTAACTGTTGTCCTTTCTCTGAAAGATGTTGGAATCCAGCAGCAGACCTTTGAGTGCAGGTGAGCATCATGTGCAGGCTCAGCTGGCTGCTGGACTGCAGCTGGCTGCTGTGCTATTTGTGGGCAGCGATGGTTTGTGTGACAGCAAGTCAAGTTTGTGGATGCCTCCAGGAATGTGCCTGCTAGGGACTCCTTCTTGTTTCATTGGGGCTGCATTAAGACAGCTGAGGCTCAAATCCCTGAATTCTCCTGCTTCTGCCAAGAGGGGCAAAAGAGCCCTGGTGACTCAGTCACTTGTAGCTGCTAGGGATGATCTGGCATTTCTGGGGCACAGCTCTCGCTCCAGGAAGCCACCTAAGTGTATACTTCGAACTTCACAGAATATGCTTTTGTCTAAACTTTGTAAGAGCAATGACCTTGTGAATTTTCTTGGTGTTTCTGGGCCTTAGCTCTGCAAATGAGAAACTAGGACCAGATCTTGCACTCTGCTGCTGCTGCAAAGTAATATGCACTGACAGATCATAGAATATACCAGCTTGGAAGGGATCTTTAAAGGTCATCTAGTCCAATCTCCTTGCAGTAAGAAGCAGCATCCCCACTAGATCATGTTGCTCAGAGCCCCATCAAGCCTGATCTTGATCATCACTGTCTCCAGTGATGGGGCCTCTGCCACCTAACAGGGCAACCTGTCCATTATTCCACCACCCTCATAGTGAAGAACTTCCTAATGTCCAATAGAAATCTACCCTAGTTCTAATTTAAAACACTGTCCCTTACCCTGTTGCTTCAACCCCTTGTAAACAGTCTTTCCCCAGCTTTCCTGTAGGCTCCCTTCAGGTACTGGGAGGCCACTCTAAGGTCTTCTTGGAGCCTTCTCCTCTCCAGGATGAACAGAGGGAATAAGAGAGAAAAATTAGGTGAAGGCCTCATAAAACATAGAAGGAAGAGCTGACTGGAAAAATTGAACTCAATGGTGCCATCTGGGTAACGTTTTGGCATAAAAAATTACATGCTGCATGGAGCTAAAAATATCATTATTCAACTATCATGCTTTGAAATGAGTGGTAAAGAAGTTTAAGAAAAAGGAGGGAACCATCAGGAAGCAGAATAGTAGGAAGAGGAAATATTTTGTGAGGTTGGAGGATAGCAGTGAATGGGGGAAGAAGCTGAAGGGGCTCAGACTTGTTTGCTTTCAGGGCTGACTGGAGGCAGACAGATACCCTCCCTGAATTTCATCTCATATTTAAAAAAAAAAAAAGAGGGGGAAACTCCCTAATTAGCCCCCTGAAGACTCTTGTAAGCCAATCACTGATTTTTTTTTTTCCCCCCTGTTCTGTCCCGTTCTTCCCTGAATGATCCTTTTCTCCTAATCTCTGACCTCAGTGTGCTCCCTGGCTTCTGGTGTGCTTGGGGACACCTTTTGTGACTCACAGTTACTATTTCAGCAAGCTGCTCCCTGAGACTTCAGTGGTTTTATCTGACCTTTCTTTAGAGTTTCATTTCCAGAGCTTCTGTTCTTTTCTATTTCCTTATTCCAGCCAGAATTTGCAGTTTCACTCATGGAACTTCCCTTAGCAGAGCAGGTGGAGGGTCTGGAGAAGGAATCTCCTTGAGCAGCACCTGAGGGAAGTGGGGTTGCTCAGCCTGGAGGAAAGCAGCCTGAGGGGAGACCGTTTCAGTCTCTGACTCCACCACCTCCCTGAGCAGCCTGTTCCCATGCCTGACTGCTCTTGCAGTAAAGACATTTTCCCTAATATCCAATCTAAACCTCCCCTCGGAGCCATTTCCTTTTGTTACTTGGGAGAAGAGACCAACTCCCACCTCCCTTCAACCTCCTTTCAAGTATTTATAGAGAGTCAGAAGGTTCTCCCTCAGCCTCCTCTTCTGCAGACTAAACAATCCCAATTGCCTCAGCTGCTCCTCACAAAACTCAGCTTCATTGCCCTTCTCTGGATATGCTCCAGAACCTCAGTGTCTTCTTCAAAGGTTGGGGACCAAATTTTCCGGGTCAGACTTCCATAAAAACTTTTTTTTTTTTTTTTTCTTAGACATGGGGTCAGGGATGTGGCTTGGTGGTTTTTAGCCTTAAAAGAGAATTGTTCTTCCCCTAAAAGCCAGTTTTCTCCTCTACCTTGAAAGACTGCAAGTTTAGAAGCTGGTGATCCTTATTTTTGGTTTGCACTTATGCAAAGCAAATGCAAAAGCAGGGACAACTAATTACCCACCCTGGAATACAGGACAGAATCAAGTCCCAGCAAAGCAGAGAAACAAATTTCCTATTATTAAAGCTTTAATTTTTGTTGGAACAAATTAGGTGTTATAAAAAAAAAAAAAAAAAAAAAAGGGGAAATTAAAAATAAAAAAAAAAAGGGGGCAGTGNGAAATTAAAAATGATAATGGAAATAGTCTGGGAGAAGGAGAATACATTTGAAGCCTGCAGTGACATTCGTTTGTGTTTGGCCTGCTGAAGGAGACTCACTCTGTACACGAAGAATTCATTCTCTGTGCTGTTCTTTCTCAGAGGCAAACCCACTGCTAAGAGATGTTGCCCTGAGTTTGTCTTCTGAGCTAAATGAACCCATTAATTGCAGTTTTGTTTTGCTTGGATGTGTAGAGGCTGTGGAAAGTAGGCATAGGAGGAGACTGGATGGAGCACTTAGTGCCATTGGATAGGGCTAGGTGATAGGTTGGACTGGATGATCTTGCAGGTCTCTTCCAACCTGGCTTATTCTACTCTATTCCTATTCCTATTCTACTCTATTCCTATCCCTATTCTACTCTATTCCTATCCCTATTCTACTCTATTCCTATCCCTATTCTACTCCATGCCTATTCTACTCCATTCCTACTTTCTTTCTTTCTACTCTATTTCTATTCTTTCTTTCTATTATGTTCCTATTCTAAACCTTTCTGACCTTAAAAATTCCCACCAAATCTGTGACTCCTCTGTCGCTCTCCTTGAATATTTAGAAATTAAGAAACACCCTCTGCATTTGGAGAGCTGTTATTGCAAGTGCTCTTTCTATGCCTGTTCTGTGATTAAATCATTTTCTGCCTGGCACGTTGCCCAAGGAAAATGGTTTTTAAACGCTGCACGGGAAGAAAAATCTCCTAAGCTTTTCAGGGTGGTTTCAAACTGATGCCAAAGGTGGGAGGTATGGAGCTGTCCTGAAAACAGTGTATTTGTATCTGGGAGTGTGAAGGTTTGTGGCTGCATGCAGGAAAGCAGAACAGCAGGTGCAGGGTATTCCTGTTGAAGGGTGTAACTCATCTATCTACAACCCACTCCTGCACCTAGAAGAATCAAGGCCATTACTCGTGATGGTCTCGGCACTGGTGAGCAAACTGAACCCAGGATTTGAGATCCATCACTGCAAAGCAATCCTCAGCAGCTATGGCAGGAGGTAGGCTTTAGGCTCCACCAAAACCTTTCCCAACAATCTGCACAATCCCATGGAATTTTACCTTTGTCTCTCCAGTCTCCTAGCAATGAAGGGAAAATGAACTCCTCTGCTTCCCTTCTTTCTGCTCAGCTGCCTGCCCAGCCCCACCTGCATGGCATTTCTATTTGTGCAGGCAGGTGGAGGCTGCTGTGGCAGAGTTGAGCCACCCAGCCCTGACTGCTGCTCAGGAGAAGAGATTCTGCATTCCTTGGCCAAGCTTGCTGCCAGCAGCTCTGTGATAAATAGGGGAATGGTTTGGCCACTTGCCAGCGTTCAGATGACAGAGTGTCTGCCTCTTTTGCCCACTGAGCATGCAAGACAAAAGGAGTCCTGGTTCTCAGACTGGTGTCCTGAGAGGCAAGAGGTGTTGGCCCTTCTTAGCTGCTGGGGCCTCCACAGTGAGGACAGAGCTCATGTGACTTTGAGCTTGCCCTTACTAATGCTTTCACTGTGAAAGAGTTTTCTCAGGGCACTTACTGACAAAAAATTATACTGTATTCCTATTCCCCCTCCCCTCAGCAATAAAAGGTACCAGGAGGGAGGATCCTCTAGAGTGTCAAAGATGAAGAGATTCTTTTAGAGAGCTGGAATCAAATTATTGATGAGGAAAACAGGCAGAAAATGCTCCTGTCAGTGCTGAAATATCAATCCAATAGAATATTGCTAAGCCTTGTGTTTAAGTAGCAGTACCAGATGTCCAAGCACGTAGCTATGTGGTGTGTTAGTTTAAGCTAGCCCCCCAGAGCTCAAAAGCCCAATAAATAGATTTAATCCGATTTGGAAGTAAAAAGAAAAACTTTAACAATAAATAGAAGGTGTTTTGGGTACAGGGAATTACAGAGGATATGGGGAAAGGGAACAAAACACAAAATATAGGTATAAGGTAAGAGGAATTACAGAGGATAGGGGGAAGGGAACAAAATAAAAAATATAGGTATACAACCAGTAGTTGGGTGTGGATGGAAGTAGAATCCAACTGGTGAAGTTGGAAATTGGTGGTGGATGAAGATGGATGCAAGATGATGGTGAAATGCAGTGAGTTAGAGTTCCAAGTATGTTTGCTGGAGAGCACATGGCAAATAGCAGCAGCAGGAAAGCAAGACACTGAGCTGATGAGGCAGCAGGGATCAAGAGAGAGAAAGAGGAAGTTCATCCCTCCACCCCCCTTTATAGGGGGTCTCAGCAGGAAGTGGAAGTGGGCTAAACATGGGGGCAGGTCAGACCATCCCCAGGGAGGAGTCAGGATTCAGTTCAGGTAAGCCCCAAGGAGGGGTTAACCCTTTACAGGTGGTTTGGTCCAGATCCCCTTAAGAAAGCCACAGAGCTCTCCAGGAGGACCAGCACTGGTTTTTAGGGAGCAGTTAGGAGCTGGGTGGTTCAGACTGCTGCTCGTTACTCACGTTGGACAAGGATATCTGCTGGAACCACAAATGAACATAATTAGGACTATTGCTCTGAACAGAATAATTACAGCAGATCATCAGATGGGAGAAGAGAGCCAGGTAGGTTTATCCAGTGCACTGTAGGGAATTAAATCATATTAATGAATGGAAACGCCGTAACACGCTCCCAGGAGCTCGAGTCCAACATTAGAGAGGCTGCAGATGAGAAGAGATTTCATTTATTCCTCACTGTGCTGTTAATTGTTGTTATTGTGGATAATTATAGTGAACCCATCTCCACTGCACCGAGGCAGGCAAGCCACTGGATTGTGGGTAAACAGGAGTGGGACACAAAGAGTCTTACCCTGCCACAGCATGCTGCTAGGTGCTTTAGAATCTGTGGCCTTTTTTTGGTATTTACATGACCAAAACTGACAATTTCCTGGAATTTAGTTCATTGCAGGGAACTTCATGCCAGTGCAGCATGGAAACTGCTTATTGCTGAGTGTGTCATGTTGTTGTCATTCTCCCAGCGCAGGATTTGGACCTGTGTCACAACAGAGAGATGTAAATATTCCTATATCTGCTTAGGAAAGTGCTGCAGTATCACTTCTAAGTCTGCTCCTCTTAGAGGATGATGAGAAAGTTGAGAGTGGTCCAGAGAAGGGCCATGAGGATGCTCAGAGGGCTGGAGCTGCTCTCCTATGAAGAGAGACTGAGGGAGTTGGGGCTGTTAAGTGTGGAGAGGAGACAGCTCTGAGGTGATCTTATTGTGCCCTTTCAGTATCTTAAGGGGGGCTACAAGAAAGCTGGGGAGGGACATTTTAGGCTGTCAGGTAGTGATAGGACTGGGGGGAAAGAAACAAAGCTAGAAATGGGGAGATTCAGACTGGATGTTAGGAAGAAGTTCTTCAGCATGAGGGTGGTGAGACCCCAGAAGGGGTTGCACAGGGAGGTGGTGGAAGCCTCATCCCTGGAGCTGTTTAAGGCCAGGCTGAATAAGACTCTGGACAACCTAATCCAGTGTGAGGTGTCCATGCCCATGGCAGTCGTGTTGGAACTGGATGATCCTTGTGGTCCTTTCCAACCCTGACTGATTCTATGATTCTCTGATTCTATGGATGTCTGTACCAGGACTTCTTTCACTGCTGCTCAGGTGCTGTGGACACCACAACATCTTTACCCTGATGCTTGTGACTAGTTTGCCAAGGGGCTGTTGATGCTGGGCTTTGGTAACTGTGGTAGCTGGCTCTTTGAGGTCTGGAAGACATCTGGCTACTCAAGTTATGGGTTATTTGAGTTATGTGTGGAAGTTAAGGCAGGAATCTTTTTCCTGCTACGCAGGTGCAGTTTGCAGCCAAAACTCTCAAGAAAGATGAGCCTCATAGAACCTTTGAACACGTAAGTATATCCCTACAGCAAGCTGAAGTGCCAGATTTAGCTGGGCTTAGAGGATAAATGTAGCTGTGTTAAGTAAACAATTGGTTTCAATTTAAATCCATTATTTCCCCTCTGTTTTTCCCATCTGGTTTTCAGGAGGCATAAGGGTTTCAAGCAGCTGAGCTGAAAAGAGCCACACATTTGAAGGAGAGCAGCTAATGCATTTAGCACGAGGAAACTATCTGTTCAGTCTGAATTTGCATGGAAAATGTGGGTCCTTCCCAGTGGAGCTTGTAACAGACAGATCAGGAAGGTAATAAACACAGGGAAATGCCAGGGACAAAAAGTATGGGTGGGTTGTGAAATGAAGAGCTGGGCCCAGAGGTAACTCTTCTGCTTTGATACATTTATCACATAAAAGCAGCAGATTTGCTGCCTGTGGTCTTCTGGGTAAGTGGCAGAATGAATGATAAGAAAAAGAAGCTAACCCCAGTACTGCAGGAGCCCCCCGACCCTGTGAGATGCATCTGGAGGTAGAAGAGGAACTCCTTCTGCATGATGCATGAGTCCAGACTGAAAAGAGTGGAGGCTATTCAGTTTGGAGGAGGCTCTGAGGTGACCTTATTGTGGCCTTCCAGTATCTGAAGTGGCCTACAGAAATGCTGGGAAGGGACTTTTTAGGCTATGAGGGAGTAACAGAACTAGGGGGAATGGAGCAAATCTGGAGGTGGGCAGATTCAAATTGGATGTGAGGAGGAAGTTCTTCACCATGAGAGTGGTGAGAGCCTGGAATGGGTTGCCCAGGGAGTGGTTGGGGCCACTTCCCTGGAGGTGTTTGCAGCCAGGCTAGATGAGGCTCTGTCCAGCCTAATCTAGGGTAGGGTGTCCCTGGGCATGGCAGGGGGTTTGGAACTGGATCATCCTTGTGGTCCCTTCCTATCCTGATTGATTCTGTGATGCCGAAAGTAAGGCTGAGAGAAAGGTTCTTCAAATTGAAGGAGCATTTGAAGTTTTTCCAGATGAGAAAAGTCACTTCTCAGTGCCATGCTCCCATATGAGGAGCAAGCAAACATTTGACCATGTCAGAGAAGGGTTTGCAGTCTTGTGCTGCATCATTAGGAGCTTGATGCTACTGCTGGTTTTACGGACCTTAAACTCCTCTTCGTTGAGAGACTTAGCAGAGCATTAGTTTGAAATGCACAGTTTGTATTTAATAAAGAGAAGCTGTTGACAGGACACAGGGAGCCAGACTCTTCCCCTCACCCAACGCCTGCATTCCTGCCTTTTGCATGCCAAAGCCTTCAGTTAATCCCCCTGTGCTGTCTGTCCTGCCCGTGTGACATCCAGGGACTCAGCAGTTTATCTTCTGCAAGCAGGTGTTTCAGCATCAACGTTCAAATGAGCTCGGGAAAATCTGCACCAAGGGAAAAAATACAGAACAAAACAAAACAAAAACCCAAACCACCTTTTAATTAGTTGAGGAATCAAAACCATGTGTCTTATTTCTGAGGTGAGTTAGAAAACCAGCTCAGCTGCTGTGAAAGAAGAGTACATCAGGCATCAAATGCCATCCTATCCTCAGAAGCTGCTCTGCCAACATTGAGACCCTTAATACTCTCATTGTATATATATATAGAGTCAACCAACTTAATTTCTGTTCTAAGTATATTTAAATACCTTCACAGACATGGAATAGGATGAACAGCACTGATGGTTCTGCAGATGTCTGCTGCTGAGATGCTCAGCGATGGTACTTGTCACAACCAAGGTGACCTTGTGGGAAAGGAGTAAAGGAGATGGAGGTGGTGTTCTGGCAGCTTCTTAGCTGTGCATTGAAAGACTGTTCTCTGTTTAGGGGGGGAACTTTAGGTAAGTTAAATGATCCACTGATTTCAGCACAGAGAAAGGAAAGTCTCTCCCTAAGTTTCAAGCAGGAAAGTGAAAAGTCTGTGTAAGGCAAGAAGTTGAGAGAAGATTGAATCTGAAATTTCTTACGCTAGGCAATCTAAAACTCTGGCTGAAGAGTCAGGAGTTGTCTTCAGTCTTAGCTCTCTCCCAGGATTAAGTGGCTAGAGCCGTGGCTTTAATTCCCCAAATAACCCATCCACTGCTCTTAGATTTAATTTTTCTTTTTAAAAAAGGCATTTTAACAAATCATTTCAAGTGGCTGTCAAGTCAAAGTATTTTTGCATTTTCCAACGTGTTTATTGGAATATTATTATGGAAAGAGGTTGCAAACTTTTCGTCTTTTTGTTTGTTTGTTTGGGGTTTGTTTTGTTTTTTTGGCCACACTGAATATTTGTCACAACAACAACAACAAAAAATCCTAGAAGCAATTATCAGTAGAGTCGATAGACACAAAACAGGAAGAGACTTAATGAGCAAGTGGGGAAAAAAAAAAAGAGGGAGGTGCAAACCTCTCCCTTCTGCTGCTAAAGATAATTCCCACTTTAAAGTTCTTGAAGGTCATTGTTGAAGGTTCAGCTTCTGGCAGGACCTGTGAATGATGCTGTAAAAGCACAGTAACAAATTTTAAGGGGCTTATAACTCCACCAGGGAAGTCATCATCATCGCCTCAGCCAGTCTCTTTAAGGCTTTGGGATATCTGCCATTCAATAGGCACAAGGTGAAATCCAAAGTCAGTGGTTTGGTTGATTTCTCACCTCCTGGAGGGTTGTGCTGTCTCAGAGATGGGCTTCTGTGGTGCATAGGGAGAGAAGAACTGCAGCTAGAAAGCCTGTCTTGGTGAGGAGAAAAAAAAATGTTGCAGTCAATGTAAGTGCCATTGAAATCGTTGTAATGCTGCAAGGGCTGTTGTTTTCATGGCTAACTGAAAGCCACACTGCTTTAGGTCCTCAAAGCATACTGGTGGTTGCTGGACTTCTCTGGGCACAGCTGGTGCCAGCACAGGAAGCACTGTCTGGTTGTCCTTGGGCTCTTCCATTGCTCTCCTCTCTTGGTGTCTCCTGACACTGATTTGAAATCACCCTTTGCCTGGAGGCCCTGCTGCAGCCTGGCACTCTTCAGAGAGCTAACAGTTGCCCTGTTTATCTTGGCTCCAATTAGGATGGCCCAAATTGCTTGGAAAGCACTGGAGATGCTTCTGAAATGTCAGCCTCCCCTGTTTGAACAGATTGCTCATTATGTTATGCTCATTGCGGGTGGAGAAGTCAAGGTCTGGATCACTGAAAATGTGAACCCAGCAGCATCTATTGCTACCTCCAGACACTCTCAGCAATGTGCACCTGAGTGGGAAAATGGTGTAAATTAGCTCTTGGCTTTGAGTTCAGAGACATGCCCATCAAATACTGCACAGCACAGACAAAGCTCCAAAAAAATCACAGATCTGCTGCCACTTAAGGAGCAAGAAAACATAAAGCAACTTGTGCTGGTTTGCTTTCTGGAAAATTTAGTGTACAGCCTTGGACCCATACAGTTTGTGCATGTTGGTATTTAGCCTGGAAACAATACAAATGCACTCAGCTGCCCTCAGACCTGTCAGCAGTTATGTGCACAGTCAACTGAGCTCTTCCCAGTACACTGCAGAGGATAATGCAGTTATAGGGACAGGATCAGTGGAGGGACCTTTGTTAGCTTCTCCTCTCATTGCCTTCCCTCCCACATCCCTTATGCTTTTTTGGATGTTGGGTTTTGTTTTTTTTCTTCATCCCTAAACATATGGCCAGTCACAGGCTGTGTAAATACCCAGAAGGAAATTTGTCCAACAGCTTCTAAATTGGCTTGTGAGTATCTCATGTGATGTCTAATTGGCAAATATTTATAAGCATTTTGGATATTTGACATGATGGTTGGCTTAAAGATTTCCTCTCCAACTCAGCATGGAATATTGCTGCCTTTCTCTCCCCTTCCTTTCCCTCAGCTTTGTTTTCTTTCTTATCTGGGGGAGTTTTCTGTTGATGCTTACAGAATTGCCTCTCTAGGTTGTTGTTTTTTTTTTTGCTGCTGCTTCTCAAAATATTCATGCAAGCAATGCAATATTTCTCCCCGTGATATATGTGTCTGTGTGATGTAGGTTAAATCTAAAGAGCCAAGAGCTTCAAGGAAACATAAAAAGGAAGCTCTGTGCAGCATGCCTACAGCTTTCATTTGCACAGCAAATGTAAGGCTTCCCAGCAATGCCAAATTTCTGCCTAGTGCGTGGCTCACAGGAGGCTGGGTTCAGCTGATTTGTGCCTTGCAGTTAATCTGAGCATGCAGAGGCTTTTGAGTGCTGTGATAGCCCCAGTCAGAGATCACAGGATGCAAGGGACCCAAGGAGATCATCAAGTCCAACTCCCCTGCCACAGCAGGACCATCCAATCTAGCTCAGCTCACAGAGGAACACATCCAGAAAAGCCTTAAAAAGCTCCAGAGAAGGAGACTCCACAAACTTCAATATTTCAGCATCATCCTGTCTCTGCTGCCCTTTTCCTCCTTATATTTGTTAAGCAATAGGAAAGATAAGCAGCATTACAGAGCTTGCTTTGACTTGCCCCAGAAAAAGGCCTGTAGATTAAATCATTCCAAGCCAGATCTGTGGCTATCTATTGAAAGGGAAACTCATCTGTGATAGTTCCTTTTCTGATTAGAAATCTGACCCTGAAGCTTTAGTACAAGCCAGCAGAACAGCGAGTTGTGTACAGGACAGCAGCACAACCTTTGGAGCTTGCAGTTCTCCCTTCTTGCAATACCTATTGAGACTCTCGATTGTGGCTCTTGTCCTGCTCTTTATGGTTGTTATTTGGAAGCAATTCATAGGAATTGAACGATGGCATAGGAAGTGATTTTCATGCTCAGGTTGTTCTGTAGCTGTGTGCCAAGCTCTGTCTCACAGGTCTGTGGCCCCATTTCCAGGAACAGCTGTGCAGTGAATAGTCCCAGAATCCCAGTATTGTGGGGTTGGAAGGGACCTCTGGAGATCATCCAGTCCAACCTCCACACTAAAGTAGGATCACCCATAGCAGGTTGCCCAGGATTTAATCCAGAAGTGTTTGGAATGTCTCTAGAGGAGGAGACTCCACAATCTCTCTCAGCAGCCTGCTCCAGGCCTCTGCCACCCTCACAGGAAAGAAGTTTTTCTACAACTACAGCTAAAAGAGCCTTTAGATTGATTGCCAGAGTCATCCCTCTCCCAAACTCCTGAAGACCGAAAGACTGCTGCAGTCCTTCATTGGAACAATTCCTTGCAAGTATTCTAGCAGCAGCAGCAAGCCATAAACCCAAGCACCTTGGACGGGGAAGGTAGTTTGTAAATGCACGTAAAGTTGTTGGATTTTCTCCATTTCTGAACCACCATCCCCACTTCTGTGTCTGGTGAAGGCTCAGCTGCACTGAGGGGTTCAGCAAGCCCCAGACCTGCCTGCTGTGTGTTGCAGCACCAAGGGCAGACACCTCTGCAAGCTGTGCAAAGCCAGTGCAATGCTGGCATCCCAGAGGCAGGCTCCCATGCACGAAGATCCTTTTCAACCCTTTTTAAAGAGTGGCTTTTTTGTTTTGTTTTGTTTTAACGAGTTACCCAAGCTAGGTTACTGCTTTTACCTTGTCTCGTTTGCCCTTAGCTTTTCCCACTGAGTGCATCCCCCTGACCCAAAGCAGCTCCTTTCTGAAGAAATCCGGGTGGGTTTGAACAGATGTGGAGACATGACAGAGTTCATTTAGAACATAATCAACAGATAATAATAGGGTACTCAGAGAAATTGCAGCGAATGACAAGTGCCATCAGCCTTTTCAAAACAGCAAAATGAGACATTTTTAACTCCACATGCACAACAGCCTCAGAAGAAGCAGGAAATGGCTAATTTGGACTCCTTTTATTATGTTCTAGGGTTGGGGATTTTTTTATTGATGTTGTAACATTCTCAAGCGTTATCTTGATCCTGCTTGGCTCTGGGGGAAACAAAATACTGTCCCGTGTGATATCTGAAGCAGACTGCCTCTCTGGTGTGCTTTGTAGAATCATAGAATGGTTTAGGTTGGAAGGGACCTCATCTTCCACCCCGACACCTGACAGTGATCAACTTGTTGGGCTGAGGCCCCAGCACCCCTCATGTGTGAGCTGTGGTTCTCATTGCTCCCAAGTTCCATCTGGTTTATGAAACTCCTTCTCCTCACCCTCTCTGATGTGGTAGCTAAGGGGAGTAGCTTGGAAGGTTTGGGCTGCTGGGTTGGGTGTGGCTGGTTTTGCACTGCTGCTGAAAGGACTGAGATGGATTTTGTGTCTCCAGCTGTGAGTTTCTTGCTGAGGTGAGAAGGAAGCCCACTGCGTGGCCAGGTGTGCAATGCTCTCCTGGAACATATTTAGATTGGGAGGGCTATGAAATGCCTGGTTTGGGGGTTGAACCCAGCTGTCAGAGAGAGTGGTGAAATTGGGGCTGGTCCTTTGCACTCCAAGACACAGAGGTCATCTTGCTCTCTGTCTCAGGGAAACCTCAGGGCTCTGATCTTCAGAAAACCTTGGGGTAACCACAAGTAATTGAAAATGTCTCCTCGTTCTCCTTCAGCTCTGCCTCCTGACTCGTCCACCCCTCACTGACCCTTGCCAGAGCCGCAGCCTTCTGCAGCAAGCTCCCTCCTCTCCCTCCTCCCCACTGCCACAGCACTCCCTCTTTTCCTCTTTTCTTCTTTTTCTCTTTTCCTTCTCTTTTTTCCTGCTCCTTTTCCTGTACATTTCCTCAACCTATCTTGCATAAATTGTGTTTCTGCTTCTGTCTGCTTCAGTGCTGGGGTAAATAATTGTTGACAGAAAGACCATTCGTAGTCTCTGCAAATGTACAAAGCCAGTTGAAAACATCAGGCTTGGAGATATGAATAAAGTTTGGTCCTGATGGAGTTTGCCAGTTGGGAGCCTGCCATTTACAGCTGCTTGAAAAGCACTTTCCAAGTTGCTCACTAAACTTCTTTCCTCAAGGCAGAAGAGATGAAATAAAAGCTAATACATTCTTAGATGCTGTGGAGATGGTGATGAGAATGACCTAAAACATGCTGAATGCAGAAAGAGCTTTGTGAGCTTTGCAAACAGGGCATGGAGAATGGAGTTAAAGCTTAGGGGGTTCTCACCCTTCATCTTTTTATGCTTGCTGGTCTAATGAAGAGCCTCCATTACCTGTGGCAGGTGGGCATTGCATTCCCAGCCTACATCTATTTTCAGCTCTATTCACAATTCTTGTAGCTACATTCCAGGCTGATATTTTAGTTTGGGCAGCTGTTCTCTCAGTGAACAGCCAAGCTTTTTATACAGTGAAATTCATCTTGGTATGGTGAAGATGAAAGCACTGAACTGATTAGAGAGGAGCAATCTGAATGCATAAAGTCTTTCATCTGCATTTCAGGTCTTACTTCACCCCATATCAGAGAGCACTCACTCCACAGACCCTACCTCCACAAAATAGTTAGGTATAAGATTTAGGTGCCAATGTGCAATCATTTTCTGCCTGCACCTTGAGGACATTTTAAATCTCAGTGCACTAAACTGGCACATCTATCAAGTCTCCTTGTTGCTGCTATGGGGCATGCACCTGCTCTAGCAGAGAGGAACATCTGCTTGGTGTTACATCATGTCGCCTTTTAATCCAGATTTGAAGTTCTTGCTTATCTCTGTTTAGGAATACCCCAATTAGGACATGTGTGCGATGGAAGGGGTTTGACTGATCAATGCAAGGTGCTTTTTCAAAATTACTATTGTTTATTCATTTTGACATTCAAACTTTTCCACCTCCGACCACTAATTTTAATAATGAACTGGTTGGATCGTAACGGTCATGGAACGTATTGCATAAATGGTATCTAGATCTAGTATTAACTATCAATATATGTAACTGATCAATATATATAAAATATTGGAGCAAATTTAATTTAAAGAAACTGGAAGAGAAGTTTTTTAGAATAGAATAGAATAGGTCAGGTTAAAAGAGACCTCCAAGCTCATCCAGTCCAACCTAGCACCCAGTCCTATCCAACCAACTAGACCATGGCACTAAATGCTCCATCCAGTCCTTTTTTGAACACCTCAGAGATGGTCACTCCACCACCTCCCTGGGCAGCCCATTCCAATGCAAATCACTCTCTCTGGGAAGAACTTCTTCCTAATATCCAGCCTATACCTCCCCAAGCGTAACTTGAGACTGTCCTTTACTGTTGCTGGTTGCCTGGGAGAAGAGACCAGCCCCACCTGGCTACAACCTCTTTCAGGTAGTCGTAGACAGTTTCGTCTTCTCCAGGCTAGACAACCCCAGCTCCCTTAGCCTCTCCTCACAGGGCTGTGCTCCAGGCCCCTCACTGGCTTTGTTGCTCTTCTCTGGACACATTCCATGGCTCCAGGTCTTTTGTCCTTTCTCCTGTGGTTGCTTCTCCCCAAACAGAGAGAAGGGGAGCAGAAAAACATGTCTGAGCAAGCCAGCACATGTATAGACCTATTTTGACCCTTCAGGTCTGCCACGACAAGGTGGTCTGATCACAGCACTCAAGGAGACAAAGGGAAACCTGGATTTTGATGTCTTTGAGAGCTAAGATATGACCATAAAAAGACCATTCTGCAGAAAGTCTCACTACAGGTAATTCCTCAGCTCCACTTCCTCAACCCCTTCTCCTAAGCACCTACTGAAAGTGTCCTCTTCCTTTCTGGGACAATACTTTAATCCCAGCCCTGAAAGGCTTTTTGCTTCCCTGAAACTATTGACTTCTTCTGTGCTGGGTGAAACAGCTCTTCATAGCCTTCAGCATGTTGAGCCAAGTTGGAACAGTGACATTAGAAGCGACCTCTGACCTACGACAAACTAATTAAATCAGCTTATTAAGAGAGGAGGAAAAAAAAATCATTATCAAGGGCATCTCAGTTCTGAAGGGGAAAAAGTGTCCAGAGACATTTAGCAGCATCTGATAACATCACATTTTAGACAGGGCTGTTCTGCCTAATTAAGGAATGAGTGTGCAGTGCTTTGAGATCCTTGCCTGGCAAGCAAAGCCATTGTCTTGCTACATGCACATGTAAGAATGAATCATTTAGAAGATCCAGGGCTACAAAGCCAGGTTACTCTATCACTTCATCAAATCCAGGTTGAACTATCTTCTTTATTTTTTTTTTTTTTTTCTTTTTGGCTGCTGCCTTAATTAGATAAGCTGCTGAATTTAATTACCTCATCAACCCTAATTTGCAAAGATCTCTCAAGTCAGTGAGAGGTCGTCTCGTGCTTATTATTTCTATTGGTTGCATCGAGCCTTTTAATATCACCATTTTGTTGGGGTATTAATGATAGAGCTTTAATTGTGCTCTAATTTACAGCAGTTGCTCAGACAGTGGCATTTCCCTCCCACTTTTAAAAGTGTCAGCACAGGAAAATCAATCACAATTTAATTTCAGGCAGTGAAGTCTCTTTTTCTAGCCCTCCCTCAGCTCAGCTGTGTTCTGGCCCTTCTCTGTACGTGCACTTTGGCTTTGCAAGGTGAAATTCTTTCACAGAAATCAGGTTGGGTTTCTGAAGC
Source organism: Psilopogon haemacephalus (assembly GCA_013396835.1). Classification (NCBI taxonomy): domain Eukaryota; kingdom Metazoa; phylum Chordata; class Aves; order Piciformes; family Megalaimidae; genus Psilopogon; species Psilopogon haemacephalus. The sequence continues at coordinate 275,289 of VWZI01013574.1, read as the reverse complement.
CTTGCTTCCTGGAGAGGTGTTCTGTCAAAAATCATCCTCTGGATCCTCTTTCAGCACCACTTAATAACCAATAAATTGGAAGCCCAGGTTGCTCTTGCAGTTCAAGTTAATTCATTTAAATGCATCTCTGTCTGGTGCTCCAACTTATTGTACCAGAGTGAAACTCCTGCAACTAATAATGCAAACCCAGAATTTCTAAAGAAAGAATTTCTAGAACTGAATCAAAATAGTAAAATAAAAGTTGTCAATCCCAACCTGTTAGCAGAACCTTTGTTTAGCAGAGAACAGAGCTCAAGCAATTGCTGAAAATCAATGTTTCCCTATATAGCTCTTGGAAGGGATTATAATTCACCATCACCTGTGAATTACTTCTTCTCTGGAGCTTGCTCTACTGTAATGTGAGCCATGCTGCTGGTAGAGACATTGCTAATTAAGTCTGGAGGCGTTAATTTGTAAAGAGCCAGCTACATCCTGGATGAAATCAATTGGATTTTAGTATCCCAGCTGGAAGTTCTGCAGAAGTAACCTGGATTTGATTAACTTACTCTGACTCTTTAGCCTTCTTTTGAAAAATTATTTATTTACTAGTTGGAGGTTTATTGTCAAATGCCCAATTAAACCACTCTTTTGTCTCTGCTTTGCCTCAGAACGACTATAGGAAGCTATCTATGCAATGCAAGGACTTTGTTGTGGGGGTGCTGGACCTGTGCAGAGACACTGAAGAAGTGGAGGCTATCCTGAATGGAGATGTGAACATCCATTTGTACCCCGACCACCACCGGCCAAGTCTCAGCAGGATTAAACTTGCTATCAAATACGAGGTGAAAAAGGTGAGAGCTGTTTCTTGGAGTCCCTGCTGAATGCATCTTCATATCCGAGTTTTTTTCCTCTGATGTCACCTGAAAAATAACAAATGAAAGGTAGATTTCAGTGGGACCAGGGCTATCCCTGCAAGTTTGGAGGGCTTTTGTTTAATTTGCTTTTTTTCACATGCTGTAATGTGGAGAACAGGTATTTAAGGTGACAGACATGGATGGGTGGATGGATGGTTGGTTGGATGGATGGATGGATAGCTGGATGGATGGATGGATGGATGGCCAAAGGGACTGCCCATAGAGCACAGCCCTTCTTGACTATGCTCACGCAGCTCATGATTATGAACCGCCAAAGGCTTCAGCAAGGACCAAAAGTTGTTGCCACACCAACCTGAGGGTCTTCCTTCCTTCACTGGGATTTACATGAAGGTAAGGGCTGGACCCAGCAGATGCTCTGACAGCTTTGGCCACAGATTATACAAGTAGAGGATTTAGCCCAGATCCTCACCATTCCTAAACCTTCTGTCCTTCTTTAGCTCTTTCAAACTAAATCTTCTCCTTTAGCTGAGGCAATACCTGGAGTCTGCAGCCTGATTGAAGTCAGCAGACCAGGTCTGTCTCATCTCTCTGCTTTCAAATGTTCCTGACCCCATCGTTGTGATGCACACCTCCTGTTAGCCTCCACAGCCACTTGCAAGGCACAAACCCTGCTGCCTTCTCTGCAATGCTACAGAAAGAACACAGTACAAAAAGAGGCAGTTCTAACCAGGTCCAGACCCTTAACTGCAGAGTGAAGGGAAGTGGAATTTAACTTTTAAGAAGAGAAAGGTTTATTCAGATTAGATCAAAATCTATTTCTGATTAACTTGGGATTTAGATTTTTTTTTTGGAGGGGAAGCATGTGAAGGTAGACAAATACTGATCAAAACTGATAGTTTCTCAGCTTCCACTCTCCTACAGCTCTAGATCCATACTCTAGGAGTTGGACTTTCCCACAAATCTACAAGCCAGAAAAAAAAAAAAAAAAAAAAAAAAAAAAAAAAAAAAAAAAAGTATCTCTTAAGGAAAACCAGAAAATTGCCTGACTCTTAGAGGTGTTTTAAGCAAACAGGCAGCTTTTCAGAAGCATGTTGTGCGAATGGAAAATTTTATTCTGGCAAATTCTAGGCCTGGGTGGTCCCAATTAATTGCTCCTACAATATGCATTGATGGAATTTGGGCTCCTGCTATGGGTTCCAAATTTTCAAGCTAACATCTGCTCTCTCTTTCCTCTCCCAAACCCACCACCTGCTCCAGTTTGCCTCTTGACTGTGCTGCTGTGCTGGCTAGAGGTCTTTTCCTGTTATGAAAGCCATTAATTAAAGAGAATCTTCAGCCTCTTATTTGAGATGAATTGCTTTCATGCAGGAGCACAGAGTGTGGAGCCAAACATTGCCTCCTAGGATGCTGTCTCTCCGTATCCTTGCATCCCCAAAGCTGTGCACATCTCAGTTCACTCTTAGTTAGATGCTTTTTCTACAATCTGGGTCAAGTTTGGTTGTTGAAGCTGTTGCTTTGGTAACAGGAGGCCAAACTTGCTCCAGTGAAAAGCTCTGACACACCTCCCCAAGGCGCAGTCCCCAGTGCCTTAAGCTCTGTCATGGTGTTGGTGAGAACCTCAACCCTTTTCAATGTACTAAGCCTGTTGTTATTTTGCTTGTTTACCCTTCAGATACCAAGTCCATTAGCAGGAGCTAAGCTGTTGTTTGTCTATGTCCTGACCCAAACAAATCCATCCTGGCTTAGGTGGTATCAGAGGAACATTTCCTTCATCTCACAGAATCCCACCATGGTAGGGGTTGGACTGGACCTCTGGAGATCATCCAGTCCAACCTCTCTGCTAAAGCAGGGTCACCCACAGCAGCTGGCCCAGAACCACAATGTCCATGTGGGTTTGGAATCTCTCCAGAGCTCATCCTCGACAGACTTTGTCACCACAGGCAGAGGCATCACTGCAGACAGAGCTGTGCTTGTCATTTTATTTTGCCCTAGAAGTTTAGTCAGCAGCACAGGACTAATGAAGAGATTACAGAACCCTGCTCCTCCCTCTACCATGAACATCAAACATTCAGATGATCACTTTGTCATTCTCCAACTCAGTAAGCTCCAGATGAGCCAGAGACATAAAGATGTTCCTGTTTAAATGAGCATTATGCTCCCAAAGCATTTTGTGTCCATTCTTTCCTGTGAACAGCCAGAAGAATCTCAGACAGGAGCAACTGGAGGGAGTTAAGAATGATTGGAGAAAATAAAAGAAAGTCTTAGCTGCTATGTGGGACTTCTTTTCACTTAGTATCCAGACCCAATATTTGCACTGGTAGCTGAAATTTTCAGAAATGCCTGATGCTTGAACAAATCTATTTCCACCATTAGCTTCTTAATTCACATTTCCATATTAGTACTCTAAGTGCCACCAGTGGGCTTAGTTTGATGGAAAATCTGCAAAGAATAATTTCTATCCAAAATTGTTAATTGATGTCCATAATTAGGGGCCACCAATGTGCAGCACTGCACCTGTGAAGACAGGCTGAAAAAATTCAGACTGTTCAGCCTGGAGAAGAGAAGGCTCTGAGGGGAGCCTGTAACTACATCTCAGTATCTGGAGCGGACATCCAGGAAGGCTGGGCAGGGTCTCTTTGGGTCCCTTCCAAACCCTGACATCCTGTGGTCCTGTGACTTGTAGTGACAGAAGGAGGGGCAGTGGTTTGAAACTGGAGCAGGGGAGATTTAGGTTGGACATCAGGACATTGGACATTTAGGTTCTGCACAGTGAGGGTGGGGAGACACTGGAACAGGTTGCCCAGGGTTGTGGTTGGGTTCCCATTCCTGGAGACATTTGAGATCAGACTTGATGTGGCCCTGGGTAGCCTGACCTAGTTTAGAGGTGTTTCTGCTTGCTGCAGTGGTGTTGGACAAGATGACCTTGGAGGGTTCCCCCTGTGAAGGTGTTTTTAGTCAGACACTGGAAATGTAAGGGTGGTACAGGTTGTGCCTGTGTGGAATGAAGCCAGGGTGAGAGACATCAGCAGAGAGGCTGTTGAGACTGCTCCCTGAGACAGGCAAGACTGGGAAAAAACAGTTCTGATCTGTTACTGGTCTAGATCAGCTTTACAGAGCTCCTCATACTGTCTGCTCTCTGCGCTGCTCTGCTGCTTTCTTGTCATCCTCTGATGTTCACAGGTCAATATTTACCTTGAGCTCCAGAACTGTTGCTTCCCTGCAGGAGGTGACACTCATTCTCCTTCTTCCCCATGTCAGAGTTATCATCTCTGTGTTCTTTTAATTGCAAATGTTGAGTGCCCACCTCTGTTTTCTCAGCAGCTCAGTTCGCAGCCCTCACGGAGCCAGAGCACCTTTCCTCTTTCACGAGTTTTGAGTTAATTAACAGTAAGACACCCAAATTGGGTTTGAAGAAGAAGGGGAAAAAAAATTAATAAGAATTAAGCAGAACACCAGATGTCTGTGTAAATCCTGTTTGAGAGAGAGCTGGAGCAGGAACTTTTCTCATAACTGTATTATTAATAATTAACATATGGAGGATGCTCCAAACACAATAGCCATGGCTGGATTAGATTAGAGTCTTTTCAGTGCATTGGTTGTGCAGTTGAGACCTTTAAGGACATGAGAAGGCTCAGAGACTGTTACCTGCTGCAGCAGCCTGTGCTCCCCAGAGCATGTGGTTGTACCCTGCACAATACCTCCTTCATCAAAGTGCTTCTGGGGCCCTCACAGAGCTCCACCTGCATCCTTCCCACAGCACATGGAATCTAGAGAAAGTTAGCCCTTGAATGGGTGAAAGAATCAGCCCTGCTGGTGCTGAGGAGTCAGCTCTGCCTCTCCCCAGTGCCACTGCCCCATGCACAGCCCACAGCAGGGCTCAGCCAGCACCCCCGTAGGAAGGCTACCTGGCAAAGTTTGGAGTTTGCATGAGAAGCACAAGGTCTGGGCTGCAGCAAGAGCACTGTGGGCAGCAGGGCAAGGGAGGGGATTCTGCCCCTTTATTCCACTATCCCCAGACCCCACCTGGAGCACTGTGTGCAGCTCTGGAGAGGACATTTAAATGGGATGTAAGGATCCAGTCAGTGTGGTGAGACACTGGAATGAGTTGCCCAGGGAGGTTGTGGCTGCTCCCTCCCTGGAGGTGTTCAAGGCCAGGTTGAATGTGGCCTTGAGTGACCCGTTCTAGTGGGAGGTGTCCCTGCCTATGTATGGCACAGGAGGGTTGGAACTAGATGATCTTTGAGGTTGCTTCCAACCTAAACCACTCTATGATTCTATAAGCTAGAGAGCAGAGGGCAGGAGAAGCCAAGGGAGGACAAGAAGCTGTGAACTCCTTTTGGGGCACAAGGAGTGTATCAGTGCCAAGTGCCATAGTGGGTAGCTGTAGTTCTGCCAGCTCTCTGTGCTCTCACTTTTCAGTTATCCTGAAAATTCCTGCAGTGCCATGCCCTGGGGAGGGACTGCTGAAGGAGAAAGGAGAGGGCACACCAGGGCACACCACCCACCCCCTGGCATGGAGCCTGAGCAGCAGCCGTAACACAACTGGGAACTGCATTTCAGTAACCAAAGTGAACCATTTCAGCTCCACAGCTTTCAGAGCTGTGTAGGTCACAGAGAATCTTGCACTTCTTTGGAACAAACTGAAGTTTCAGAATGCCCCATGGGATGAACATTGATCTTTCTGTACCCCGGTGGCTGTAACATACACAGATATGGGTCGTAGCAGGACAGGGTTGGGTTTTACCATCTCAATGTGAGGACTCCTCTGGAGAAAAAGACTTTCAGACTTGGGCTTTTTTTTTCTTTTTTGCATTTGCTTGTTGGCTAATTTTTTTTCCCCCATTCTTTAGTTGCAGGAATTTTTAACTGAGGTCTTGAGGAGTCACTGATGGCTTGAGCTGGGTGGTGGGAAGGAAAGTCTTTCTTGTTTCCATTACTGGAGAACAACTGAGTTCCTCTACAAATGTCATTCAGTTGTTGTGTGAACAGCAGGAGCACTGTGGTCACTTTGGGCTCTTCAGCTTATCCCTGGGATTTTTCTTTTTAGATTTTTATCACAAATTCCAGACATTTTGTCAGGGTTGGAAGGGGAAGCCACTTCCCTCCCTCACAGAAAGTGTTTCTATGTCTCCAAAGTATTTCATTAGCAAGGTTCCTTCCTCCCTCAAAAAAAAAAAATCTGTGGTTCTGATGATTTCCTTTTGCCCAGATGTTTTAATTTCTTTTCTTTCCCAAGATGAATCTCATTTTGTTATTTCCTGCCCTTACATCCATCCTCTCAAGGCTGGAATGAATCATTTTGCCATCCTGAGCAGTGTTTGCAATATTCCCAATTTACTGTAATAAGCAGACTTAATTATTTTAATTTGCAAAGTGCCACAGTGTCTTAGATGTCCATCAAGGCATTGCCAAGAGAGCACAGGAAGACATCAAACCCATTGCAAGGATCTTCACCACGGGTTAAAACAATTAAAATTATCTTTATTAATAATTAAATTCTCTTAGAAAAGGACAATTAATATGGCCTGCTGGAAATCTGACCTTAGCTGCCCTCAATTTGGGCTTCATCTATCTATTTGTAGGCAGTAGAACTTCTGATACGTATTTAGATGGGAAGGAGATAAAAAAAACTCCAAAAATAATAAGGTTCAGTTTTTTAAATGATGGAGATTTGGATGTCTGCATGGATGCTGCCCCAGGATGGAGCTCTCCTGCCCGATATGAGCTCCAATTCTGTGATTCTCTCTGATGTTCAGAGCACAGTCGTGAGGTCCAGAGCCCATTTGGATTTCCCAGCATGTGGATCCCAGGTGGAGCAGTGCTCCTGTGCTCCCTGGTGCCATCCCTGGCAAAACAGGAGGAGCCAGGCAAAATTAATTCCAATCATCTGAGGCTGACCTCTGTCTTTTAGCAGTCTTCCAATGCTCCTATGCACCCTGGTGCCATCCCTGGCAAAACAGGAGGAGCCAGCCACTGGCTGCTTCCTTTAGAGACATGTGGAGGTGCTGGAGCAGGTCCAGAGGAGAGAAATTAAGTTGGTGAAGGGTCTAGAGAATAAATCTTATCAGAAGTGACTGAGAGAGCTGGGGATGGTTCATGTGAGGAAGAGGAGGCTGAGAGGAGACCTTATTGCTGTCTAAAGCTACAGAAGGGAAATTGTGGAGAGGCTGCTTCTGGGCTTTTCTCACTGGTAATTGAAGACTGGCCTCAAGATGAGGCTGGAGAGGTTTAGACTGGACATTAGGAAAAAGTTTTTCATGGAGAGTGGTCAAGGACTGGAATGAGCTGCCCAAGGAGGTGGTGGAGTCCCCAACCCTGGATGTGTTTAAGGGTCTTAAGGATGTGGTGCTTAAGGGATATGTTTTAAGGTGAATATTGTAGAGTAGGGTTCGAGGTTGGACTTGATGATCCCAAGAGGCTTTGCCAACCTGCATGTTTCTGTGATTCTGTGATTTGCCCTTCTAATCCCGAGGCATGAGATGACAACTGGCTCGAGTGAGTCATCAAAAGGGGTTTGGCATTTCTGCTGGGATCTCCAGCATCTGAAGCATCACTCACCTAGCCAAGGCCTCCTGTGAGCAGCTGCTAACACTAAACCTGTTAATCACCGCAGGCTTGCAGAGGTGATGAGCCACATGGTGGAAAGAAAAACGGTTTGTCCCTGCCCCTGCCAGTTTCTCTTGACATTCCCAGTGCTCTCCTGAAGATCTTTCTGCAGCTCCTTTTCTAGCTCTCAGGGCTTAAACACGTTGCTGCTCACCCCAGTTGCAGTCTTCGCTTGCTGAGGTTTTCCAGCATTTGGTACAAGGCTTACAGAGAAGGGATGAGGACAGAGCAGGAGTATCTCTGTCAAAACAGGACATGAAAGTCACAGGGTGATGTTGGTAGTTCCCACACACAGTGGTTTAAAGGCTTTTTAATTGGTCCACTGATGAGTTTGTCCTTCCTACCTCAGCCCCTGATTATTGCCTTCCAGTATCTGAAGGGGCCTACAGAAAAGCTGGGGCTATGAGGGACTGACAGGACTAGGGGGAATGGAGCAAAGCTGGAGGTGGGGAGATTCAGATTGGATGTGAGGAGGAAGTTCTTCACCATGAGAGCAGTGAGGCCCTGGAACGGATTGCCCAGAGGGGTGGTTGAGTCCACTTCCCTGGAGGTGTTTGCAGCCAGGCTGGATGAGGCTGTGTCCAGCCTAATCTAGGGTAAGGTGTCCATACCTATGGCAGGAAGGTTGGAACTTGATGATCCTTGTGATCCCTTCCAACCCTGACTGATTCTATGCTTCTATTTCACGCAGGGTGTGTCAGCAGGGCAAGATGATCCTGTCTGAGTGGTTCATTCTCTTGCCTCGGTGGTGGATTTCTGCACTCCTAAGGGAATGAGAATTATTGCAGTAATAAAAGAGAGATAGTGGGGGTTTGTTCTACACCATTAATTCCAACCATCTGAGGCTGACCTCTGTCTTTTAGCAGTCTTCCAATACGCTTCCTTATTTCTGCTAACAGCTCTTTTTTTTTTTTTTCTGTCTAAGGTAGATATCTTTTTATTCTATTTCTTTTTTTTTTTTTTTTTCCTATTTGATGTGTGAATATTGTCTGACACTCTCAAGAACATCCTGGCTTTTTGTCCCCTGGCTGTAGCTTATCTCTTCTGCGCCACAAAGATAAGAGAGATGCTCTTCAGGTAGGGATCATGAGGTGCTTTGGAGGAAGGGTTTAAACAGTGCCCAACCACTGACAGCTTCAGCAACTGCAGTGCTAATACTGAGCAGGAGCAGTGGCCAGGGTCCCCAGCACAGCTTCCTCTGCCTAAAATAATAGAAAACAGAGAAATGAAAGCCCCTGTGTTATTACAGTGTTTTGTATCAGAAGTAACTTCCTTTAGGGTTATCGAGCCATAAAGGTGCTTTATTTTCTGCCTGGTGAAACTCCTGCAGTTTTGAACAAGCACTCTGAGGAACAAATCTCCCTTGCCCTGAGAGCTCTCAAGTGCTTCCCCACAATGCAGGGACACGATAAGCTACATCAAATTAGATAGCAATGTGAAAAAGACATCTTTTATTGTGAAACCCACAATGGGCTCTGCAACATCCTCTTTATTTCTACGTGTAAAACAGATCCTTTGGGCCCTTTCAATTCCCACCAGAGGCTCTGAGAGATTTTTTTTTTTTTT
>VWZI01013574.1:252116-264354 GCA_013396835.1 Psilopogon haemacephalus | reverse complement strand
TTTTTTTTTTTCCAGGGGGGAGGGTTTTTCGGGTTTTTTTTTTTTTTGGGGGGGGGGGTTGATTTGGGGGAGAGGTTCCCCCTTTTTGAGAAATGCAGACCCCAAAGCCTAATTCATATGAAGAAGCACATTTTAAACAGCTGCTAATGCGCTGTTAAAGAAGGAAATGTGCTGTTCCACCCCAATCTTAATTGCTGTGCAACTGTATTTCATGCTGCACCAGCAATGAGCTGATGGTTTACACTCACAGTAGGGCTTTTGTCATTATGCAAGCACCCAGAAAAAGAGCCCATGAAAGCCCCGATTTGATCACGGTTTCACAGATCGGGAAGATGAAAGCACAGTTAGAATTTTCTCTCCTTTTTCAGCCCCAATAAAAGCACAGAGTGCAGCTGAGATGGCAGCAGCCTGTTGCAGCTCAAAGGGCTGTGGCAGGGCAGTGGTGCAGCTGCCAGCCCTGCCCCATGGGCTCCGTCACCTTAAAGGTCTTTTTCCAACCAAAAAGATTCGATGCCCACCCTGCCAGGAAGGGGCAAGAGCAGCCACAAAGCCCCAGGGGAGCTTTTGCCTTTCGCCTCTTCATCCCCCTCCTCACCTCCAGAATGTTCTGCTTTCTGAAACAGTGGAGGATTTTTCATTCCCCTCCTCAGAACGTTTACTCAGCCACAGAACTCATAAATGAAACCCTTGGTTCTGCTAATGCAATCAGCTACAATAGCAGCATATTTATTTTTCATCCTTTCTTTCAGTTATTTTTACCTTTTAATTACTCTCCTTTGTGATTAAAGACAGTAACATTCTAAACTCAATCACCCTGCAGAACAATATAAAATAAAGAAAATTAATCTTTTGTCATAAAACTCTTCCCTGATTTTTGCCAGCTAGAAGTTGCCCTTTTCAGCTGTCTGCTGCTCTCCTTTCTTCTCTGACCAGCAAGCTGAAGAAGAGCCTCAGTTACAGGATACAAACTGTGCACAACCACTTCTGGTTTTGAATTCATCTTTTTGCCCATCCAGTAAAGAATGAGCTGTGGTTTATTGGAAGTTACTCTGAGATCAAGCATTTGAAGCAGTAAAATCTCAGCCAGACCACTTTCAGTTCACAGGAGCAGGTGACCCATGCCGGATGGTTCCCTTTGGGTCCACAGGCAGCGAGCAGAGCAAGCCAGCACTGGTGCTGTGTAGAGCTCCTCTTTTAATGGTCTACGTCTTCAGCAACTTCTCAGAGGGTTTCTTCAGCTTGACATCAAAGTGCCTCTGTTCCTTTTCTGAAGCTCTGTGCAGTACAGACTGTCTTGCCTCCAGACCCAACTCCCCCACAGAGGCACTGATGGATGTTGGGGTTTGACCTCCATGGTCTGCTGGCTGACAAAGCTTTTATCTGGAGGAGACAAGGAGCAGAAGTGAAACAGATCCTGCCAGTGCCAGGAGACTTTGTGTCTGGTTTGCAGTGTTCTGTTTGTGCCATCAAAGCTATGCTGGACAACAAAGGCAGCATAATCTTAGAATCATAGAATCAGGCAGGGTTGGAAGGGAGCACAAGGATCATCTAGTTCCAATCCCCCTGCCTTGCCCAGGGACACCCTACCCTAGATTAGGCTGGACAGAGCCTCATCCAGCCTGGCTGCAAACACTTCCAGGGAAGAGGCCCAAACCACATCCCTGGATAACCTGTTCCAGGGCCTCACCACTCTCATGGTGAAGAGCTTCCTCCTTACATCCAATCTGAATCTCCCCACTTCCAACTTTGCTCCATGTCTTGTCTTGCCTTGTCTCGTTCCACTGACAAGCTCAGCAGGGTCTTCATCCTCTTCTATTATACTACTAATATTTCTGTTTCTGCTTCTCTTACAGTTCGTTGCTCACCCCAACTGCCAGCAGCAATTGCTCACCATGTGGTATGAGAACCTCTCAGGCTTACGGCAGCAGTCCATAGCTGTGAAGTTCTTGGCTGTCTTTGGGGTCTCCATTGGCCTGCCCTTCCTCGCCATAGCCTACTGGATTGCTCCCTGCAGCAAGGTACAGACTCGTGCAGGTGCAGGGCTTTTATGGGAGCCACATATTTTGCTATAAAGTGGTTGGTTTGTGCTGTCCTCTAAGACAGCCTCAGAGGAGAGCAAGCTCGAGTTGCTTGCTGTAAAGAAATGGAGACATTAAGCACGGCTCCACGTTCATCTTTACAGGGACAAAAGATGGAGCAGTGGGGGAAAGAGGGTGGCACAGTGGGTGATAAAAAAGGGATAGGAGCCATGGTATTTAAGGGATCATAGATCTCAAAATTTCCAATTAGTGAGCAATATCCTCATTCTTACTCCTGGGAAGGAGTAAGAGTTGATTCTGTTCTCCAGAACCAGATATGTTGGTGACCCAAACTGGAAAAGAAACTAACCCAAAAAAAAGGACAGAGATGGACAGGAAATAAAAACATGGGAGTGGGGTGAAGAAAACCTGAAGAAGAACCCAAATAAGAAACTTGGTGAAGAAACCAAATAAGAAATAAATAAAGGAGAAGATTTTTGTTGGGCTTTAAGTTAACTCTGATGCTTAAACTCTCGTTCCCTTTATGTACTTTTTGGTACATGTTTCTCCTTTCTTCAGGGCTCCTCTCTTTCCTTCACTTTATGTATTTTTAGTTAGTGGAGCCTTACGATGGCACAAGTGCCTGAAACTTTGGCAATCCCCAGGGGACTGCTTAGTGCTGTGGAGCAAACCAGACTTAGTCATGCAATCTGTATGGTTTGGAGGGGAAAGATGAAAGGTGGAGAGCTGCTGTGTGCCTAAATATGTCTGTGCTATGTCCCACAGCGTCAGGTGGAGCAGGAGGGTGTTGCCATGACCTAGAGGTCAAAGGACCTCAGCCAACCATTAGCTTAGGTAAAAGGTTGAGTTGTCTGTGGTATGAAATTTGTAGTGAGGTTTCCATGCTGAATGAGAATGCTCCAGTAAGTGGAGATAGCTCACTGTGTGGCTGAGTGATAAACAGCTTTTTCATTACCTTTGCCACAGAAACAAAAAAGAGTGGCAAGGGAGAATACAATTTCACATGCAGCAGTAGGCAGCAACATCATCCATTATGAGACAGAGTTCTTCAGCAGGAGGCTTATCATAGGTACTTAAATTTGAGCAGAATGACCCCTGGTTACTGGTAATGTATTCAAGCCTTGAAAGCATCTTCTACCATTTCCTTAAAGAGCCAGGGAGAAATCCTGTAGAAGGGTTCCCAACCACCCTCCCACCTTCCCCTCCACTACCCAGTATTATCCCAGGATCTGTCTTATGTGCCAGGTAAGCAGGGAAGATTGGGCAGGGTGAGGTTAGAAGGAGGAATTGATTAGTTGAGTTACACAAATTCAGCTGGAAGCCAAGGGAAGGCATAGAGCAACAGCCCAGAGCTCAGACCCGAGCAGCTCTATCTTAATTAGGTTTGGGTTCTTACTTTTGTATCTGTCAGCACACCTATGAGTGAAGGAGACATCATCAATGTTTTCCTTTCTCAGCCTATAGTCTAATTTCTCATATTAAAATATTCCAATTAGTCTCAAACCAGTGCAGGTTGGTATATAAAATGTATTTTAAAAATTGAAAGGAGGGAGGCTTAACTTTGCACTGGCTGTGATTTCATCACACTAAGCCTTTTGTACATCCTCATTTCTCAACCTCCCTTTCTTTTCACTCTCCTTTAGCCTATGAAAAGCCACCCCTAGCCTTCTATCATAAAGTCAGATTGCTTTCAGGCAAGCATTATCTTTCAATGCTTGGCTTTGCATCGACCAGAACAATGGAGTCTTGATTCCTGATTGGCCTCTGTGACAGAAATAACTGCATAATGAATGCATCTTTCCTCCATGGATTGATACCTCAGCCAAAATCATCATTTTCAGGTTCAAGGGCTTGAGGGCTGGGGCCTTATGTCCTCCTAGTGTGATTGCAGAGTGTTTTACACAAGCAATACAGGATGGTGATGCTAGCAGGTGATTTATGTGTGATGCTCTGAGCAGCCTGGTTTTGTCCTGACCAATTTTGCAAGTGTTTTGTTTGGCTTTAAGTCATGGAGACAATCTTGATGTTACACAACTGGGTAATGAAATAATTTTTCCATAGTAACCATCAGCTAAGATATTTAACTTAAATCAAATCCTGTCTAAATTTAATTTGGTCCTGTCTTAAACTTGAATCAAGGCCTGTCTTAAAAGATGCAGGGATGGCCAGGCATGAGTCAGGGACTCATTTCTGGCCTAAGAGAGTGAAAAAAATGAAGGAAGGCACTGTAATGTAGAATATTGCTTATTGGAGCTGTCCTGAGCAGTATTGTTCTGTATCAGATACTTAAATTAAGATCTATCAGTATTAGTCTATTAGCTGTGGATTAGATATTACAGTATGAGATTTATGACCAGAGTAATTCAGACCTAGAAGTAATTCCTTCACTGATCTTAACAAGGAACAGGTTTTCAAACCATTCATCCCTAACAGGAGATTCTCTTTAATCAAGCTCTGTGGGGTCAGCAGGCACCACACCAAATACTACTCCTGAAAATCCCATAGGCAGCATGAAGTGAAGTTTGCAGTTGAACTCGTCCTTCTCTCCCACTCAGCTGTACAGAGCTGCCTGTACTGAAACCAATTTTAGTGCGGGTTGTTCATTCACCTCTGGACTCACAAACTGTTGACAAGACCTGAGGAGCACAAGCCCATCCTATCCTGCAAGATCTAAGCTGGCTCATCAATGGAAGCCATGGCTCTGAAATGAGCTATGACTTTAGGTGTTGTTGCCCCTGACTTGTTTTATTGGTGACCAGAAGAGAAAGGAAGAGATCAGGTATTGCTATATCACTGTCAGGTAGTGATAGGACTGGGGGAAATGGAACAAAGGTGGAAATGGGGAGATTCAGACTGAATGTTAGGAAGAAGCTCTTCAGCATGAGAGTGGTGAGAGCCTGGAAGGGGTTGCCCAGGGTGGTGGTGGAAGCCTCATCCCTGGAGGTGTTTAAGGCCAGGCTGGATGAGGCTCTGGGCAGCCTGATCTAGTATGAGGTGTCCCTGCCCATGGCAGGGGGCTTGGAACTGGCTGATTCTTGTGGTTCCTTCCAACCCTGACTGAATCTATGATTCTATAGAATGGGAAAGCTGCAGTCTACTGCCCACAGATATAATGAGACAAGCAAGCAGGACTGTTTGGACTGCCTGCAGAGCCTCAGCAAGTGTTTTCTTTGCTCTCTGCTCAGCTGATGTACACCTTCAGACACTGCCCCACTAACAGAGATCATTTGTAGCCATCTCTCAATGCATGGCTGTTACAGAGCCATTATGGGGTGTAGCTCCCACTGCAACAAACCCAACACCATTTAAGCACTGAAACTTGAGTGGCTCATTCCACCCAAAGCTGCACCTTTACCTTTTGGATTATTTTCTCCCCATTTAAGCTATTGAAAATTTTCACAATAGATTTTTTTCAGGGTTCTGCTGTAATCATAACACTGAAAACAGGAATGGCTTTTTTTCTTTTCTTTTCTTTTCTTTTCTTTTCTTTTCTTTTCTTTTCTTTTCTTTTCTTTTCTTTTCTTTTCTTTTCTTTTCTTTTCTTTTCTTCTTTATGGGAGCTGGAGGAGGCTCAGGGCAGACCTCATTGCTGTTTACAACTACCTAAAGGGAGGTTGTAGCCAGGTGGGGTTGGGCTCTGCTCCCAGGCAACCAGCAACAGAATTAGGGGACACAGCCTCAAGCTGTGCCAGGGCAGGTTCAGGCTGAATGTTAGGAAGAAGTCGTGCACAGAGAGAGTGATTGGCATTGGAATGGGCTGCCCAGGGAGGTGGTGAAGTCCCCATCCCTGGAGGTTGTTCAAGAAAAGCCTGGAGGGAGCACTTAGTGCCATTGGCTAGGGCTGGGTGCTAGGTTTGGCTGGATGAGCTTGGAGGTCTCTTCCAATCTGGCTCTATGCTATCCTATCTTTATTTGTCTCTGTCTGTTGGAACAGAGATTAACATGCATCTGGAAAACTTTTTTTTTCCATATCATATTGAATATATTTTGTTTTGGACATGTTCACATCCTCCAACCCAATACATTCTATGATTATTTTCCTACAGCACAGATAGGAGACTAAGTCACAAAACAAGCTATACCCTTAAGAACAAACCTTTGTGTTCACACCCTGCCAGTGATTCTGTGTCAGCAGTGCCAGACAGGGACTTCCCTCCAATCTTGATTTGATGACATTTTGATTTTCAGAAAAGTAATTGGGAAATGGATATATCAAAACAGCTACTACACACCTGGAGTTTAGCTGTAGTGTGCTGCTTGCAAAATAGATCTGATTGCTATCAAGCATTAGGCTGGCTGGAGGAACTGATGCTTCACTGATTTTTTTTTTCTTTCTTTTAAACAGAATATTCTAGCCAAGGCTTTGATCTGCTGTAGCTCTTAGCCAAAAAATGAGTTTTCTGAGAAGATATGAAAAGCATCAGCTCAGGAAAAAAAAAATACTTTCTGTAGTAATAAAGGGGATAAAAGTGCTGATGTAAGACTGACTAAATGCAGGCTTTTGTTAAATCAGTAGAGAACTAAGTGAAATTACCCCCAGAGTTCATTTGGCTCTGTAATACATGGGATTATTTCACTGATAACGGGGGCTGTGTGACTTTAATCTAAGGTCTCCTCTTTTTTTTAAGCTTCTATAGAGAGCAGGGGGGGAAAAAAAATCTAATTATTTGCAGAGAATTCATGGCTCAATAGACAGTGGTTTTCCTCTGGTAGTAAAGTGAAGGTAGAAATGAGTCTTGTTCAGATTGCAAATGTCCTTTCCTAGAACTTGGCTGGCGAGACCCCATATGCCCATAGCTGCTGTTCCACTTGAGGCTTGCAATTTAAGGTCATATGAGGAACAGGCTGAGGTTATTGCTGTGTGGGACACTGTTCAGACACAGCCCAGCAGCCCATTAGCTCTGGGCTGATAATAGAAGTTCTGCTACAGAGCACGAATCTACCCAGCTGTGGGGAACTAATAGGACAGGAAAGTTTAGAAGAGAGGAGAGCATCAGCATCACAAGTGTTGGGGCTGCCTTTAACACACTTCATTTGCTCCTGTGTCTGCCAGAAGATTCTTAGACCAGACTAAAGAAACTTGGGAGGTTAGCTCACTGCACTATCTGCCCACTTAAACACATCCTTAGTGACCTCAGAGAAGATTTTTGCTTCCTTGGTTTCATTTTCTTTATTGGAAAGTCTTTCTGGCATTCAGAATCATAGAATGGTTTAGGTTGGAAGGGAGCTCAAAGCTCAGCCAACCCCCCTGTGCCATAGGCAGGGACACCTCCCACTAGAACAGGTTGCCTAAGGCCTCATCCAGCCTGGCCTTGAACCTGCAGGGAGGTTGTGGAGCACAGAAGCACCCAACGTGATCAAAGATGTAGTTATTTTTATTTCCCAAAAGCCTTGCTCACAAACTAAAATCATAGAATCAGTCAGGGTTGGACCAAAAGGACCATCTGGTTCCAACCCCCCTGCCATGCCCAGGGACACCCTACCCTAGAACAGGCTGCCCACAGCCTCAGCCAGCCTGGCCCCAAACACCTCCCTGGGCAACCCATTCCAGCCTCTCACCACTCTCATGCTCAACAACTTCCTCACATCCAATCTGAATCTCCTCACCTCCAGCTTTGCTCCATTCCCCCCAGTCCTGTCACTCCCTAATAGCCTAAAAAGTCCCTCCCCAGCTTTTCTGTAGGTCCCCTTCAGATCCTGGAAGGCCACGAGAAAGTCACCTGGGAGCCTCCTCTTCTCCAGACTGAACAGCCCCAACTCCCCCAGTCTCTCCTCATAGGAGAGGTGCTGCAGCCCTCTGATCATCCTTGTGGCCCACCTTCCTGGAGTCATGCTTTCTTGGGCCACAGGCAATGTGAAATGGAAACAGTCCTATTGAAATTCATTAACAAAGAAAGTTCTTGGAGAAGAATGGAAAAAGGATTAGTAACGGTGAAGAGATCTGCTGCTCTGATTCTTGGCTTTAATGTCTTGAAATAAATCCTCTTGTTCTGGGGAGTGAATCTCCAGCTTTTCTAGTAATTAGGAGACTATCATACCAAAGCATATTAAAAGCATTAGTAAAGAATCTCTCAGCAGAAGGTTATTTCCTTCACATCATTGCTTTCCTTCACCTCATTGCTGTCTACAACTACCTAAAGGGAAGTTGTAGCCAGCTGGGGGTTGGTCTCTTCTCCCAGGCAACCAGCAACAGAATGAGGGGACACAGTCTCAAGTTATGCTGGGGGAGGCATAGGCTGGGTGTTAGGAAGAAGTTGGCATTGGAATGTGCTGCCCAGGGAGGGGGCGGATTCACCTGCATCTAGTGCTGGAGCCCCTATTACAAGAGGGATGTGGAGATGCTGGAGCATGTCCAGAGAAGGGCCACGAGGATGCTCAGAGAGCTGCAGCTCTGCTGTGAGCACAGACTGAAAGAGTTGGGGCTGTGCAGGCAGGAGAAGAGGAGGCTCTAAGGTGACCTTATTGTGGTCTTCCAGGATCTGAAGGGGGCCTACAAAAAAGCTGGGGAGGGACTTTGAGGCTGTCAGGTAGTTACAGGACTAGGGGGAACGAAGCAAAGCTGGAGGTGGGGAGATTGAGACTTGGACATGAAGAAGAAGAGGGTTGGTCTGGATGATCTTTAGAGGTCCCTTCCAACCCAGACCACTCTGTGGTTCTGTGATTATAGGAATAAGCTTCCAGGAAGTGGATAAGGAGGTGGGGGGAAAAAAAAATCTTATGTCTTGTGTATGTTTGATTGCAGTTGGGACGGACCCTGCGAAGCCCTTTTATGAAGTTTGTGGCCCATGCAGTTTCCTTCACCATCTTCCTGGGACTGTTAGTAGTGAATGCTTCGGATCGGTTCGAAGGAGTCAAAAATCTCCCCAACGAGACCATCACTGACCACCCAAAACAGATATTTAGAGTCAAAACCACTCAGTTCTCGTGGACAGAGATGCTGATCATGAAGTGGGTATTGGGTAAGCAACACCAAAACGTTTATGAACAACCCCCCCCCTCCCATGGAGGGAAATTCACCCTGAGTAGGAAGAGCCTGATGGCAGTGCCAAGACAAAGGAATAACACCCAAGCCTAACAAAACTACACAACCTTCCCCCCAGTAAACCCCCAACCTCCACCATGAGGCTAAATTAGAAGCTGGTGGCAGCCTGTCCATTGAAAGAAGATCAAAGAAGGTTTTGATCTGGGTCACTGCTTTTGGAAATATTGAATGATGCTTAGCAAATCCTCATTTTTCCTGACTTCCCATGGTGAATGTTGCCTAAGTTGTCTGTTTTGCCTCTGTGGGTTTAATTGTTGCATCTGAAAGAAGGCAAAACAGGTACAGAACCTTACAGCTTCACTGCAGGACGCTGCTCCAAAGTGAGCAGAGTGCTGTGTGTCTTTTGAGATGTGCTGACCATCAGCCTGTCTTATTACACTGCCATGAGGTCCTGTTGTAGTTCACTGAACTTCAGTCTCATCACCTGCCAGGTGGTTCTTGATTTTCACAGGATCACAGGATGTTAGGGGTTGGAAGAGACCCAAGGAGATTGAGTCTAACCCTCCTGCCAGAGCAGGAGCAGACAATCTAGCTCAGGGCACACAGGAATACATCCAGACAGGCCTTGAAAGGCTCCAGAGAAGGAGACTCCACAACCACTCTGAGCAGCCTGTGCCAGTGCTCTGAGACCCTTCCAGGCAAGAAGTTGCCTCTTGTGTTGAGCTGCAACCTCCTGTGCTGCAACTTCCATCCATTGCTCCTTGGCCTGTCACAGGGAGCAAGTGAGCAGAGCCTGTCCCCCACTCCTGACCACCCCTCAGATGGTTATAAACATTGATTAGATCCCTTCTCAGTCTTCTCTTCTTCAGACTAAAAAGTCCCATGTGACTCAGCCTCTCCTCATCAGGCATGCCCTTGAGGCCCCTCAGCATCCTCGTAGGCCTGCTGGACCCTCTCCAGCAGATCCCTGTCTCTCTTCAACTGGGGAGCCCAAAACTGAAGGCAGTATTCAAGATGAGGTCTCAGCAGGACAGAGTAGAGGGGGAGGAGAACCTCTCCATATCTGCTGGACACACTCTGCTTAATACACCCCAGGATCCCATTGGCCCTCTTGGCCACAAGGGCACATTGCTGTCCCATGGCTAACTTGTTATCCCAGGTCCCTCTCCACAGGGCTGCTCTCCAGCAGATCACCTCCCAGCCTGTACTGGTGCAGTACAGGTTTTATCGTGCTGCACTCTGAGATCCAGCTCTTTTTTAACTGGCACTGAATGATGCCATGAAGATGGAGAGCATCCCAAAGTTATTCCTAGGTAAAGAAGAGCTGGATGGCAGGAAACTCACTGTATGAAACTGCTGCTGAGACACACACATACAGAGAGAGCACAGCACTCAAATCTTTTGGAAGGAATGAAGTTTTGCAGCAGAGAAGGGACTCGTGTGGATGAAGCCTTGAAGAGCAGAACCACATCACATGCTCAAGTTAAACTTGGAGGGGAACTTTGGGCATATTCTGCTGTATTACTGTTTCTGTAGGGATGCTTCATTTCTGGCAGGTTAGCTACTCTGAACCTCTGATCTAAGCAAGCTCAGGAGGATTTCTGGAGAAAATGAACTTAATCAGCCCTGCAGCATCTTTGTTCTACCTCTTCTGTGTCTATTTCTGCTCATCACCCTGATTTTGACTCTTCTCTTGTGGCAAATAATTCCACTGTTCCAAAAAGGGACTGATGGAATGAAACTGCCCTGAAAAATAGGATAGAGCTGCCCTATCTGATGGCTTCTTGGTCACCATTTCTTTGTTCCCTGTGCCTGCAACACTCAGAATCCCCTACAGGATATTAGGCTAGAGAATGCTGAATAGATGCCAGACTGGATAGTGTAAGTCTGGAAGATATATTTTTTAAATGATATTAAAGCAGTTGGACAAGATGATTGGATTTTAGGGTAGGTATTTTTTCCTTATAGGCAGTAGGTATCTGTCTGCCTGTTGAGTTCCTGAGAGATGAAGAAGAAAACTTTTCACTTAAAGCAAAGGTTTTCACTTCTCTGCGAGAAGGAAAGTGATGCATTGTACAGACTTCCCAACATAAGGAGATTTTCTAATGATTGCCTACATCAGCACTGGCAATCTTCTCTGCCCATTTTACCTGTCTGCCTATATCAAGCTCCAAACCATGGCTCAGCCACATTAAGGTGAAAGCTTGGTGCATGTGGCCTGCAGACAGCTGGCATGGGAACCTGGGGACCTGTTGAGCCCCATGTGTGACCCTGAAATTGAAAGACTTTGAATCACAGAATGTCAGGGGCTGGAAGGGACCTCCAAAGCTCATCCAGTCCAACCCCATTCCTTGCCAGAGCAGGATCACCTAGACGAGATCACACAGGAATGCATCCCAGGTGGGTTTGGATATCTCCACAGACGGAGACTCCATAACCCCCCTGGGCAGCCTGTTCTGGTGTTCTGTCACCTTCACAGGGAAAAAAAATCCTCATGTTTAAATTAAACTTCCTATGCCTCAGCTTCCACCCATTGCCACTTGTCCTTTCACTTTGCATCTCCCAGCAGAGCCTGGCTGCATCCTCCTGGCACTCACCTTTAAGTATTTATAACTACTGCAAGCAGCACAGCCCCAGCTCCCTCAGGCTCTCTTCCTAACAGAGCTGTTCCATTCCTTCTTCATCTTTGTAGCTCTGGGCTGGACTCTCTCAAGCAGTTCTATGCCCATCTTGAACTGAGAGCCCCAGAACTGGACACAGTACTCCAGATGTGGCCTCACCAGGGCAGAGTAAGCACTAAGGGCCAGAGACTGCACAGCCTGTGGGCACAAAAATCTTACAAATATTGTAAATGTGTATGAATGAATATAAATCTAACTAAATAAAAGTAAATATCCTAGATTAACAGTACCAGCAAAGTTACCACAACATGGTCTTCCGAAGAGGCAAATGTAAATAGGCAGCAACTATATATTAAAGTGCAAGAAATCAAGCTCTTGGGTACTAAATACACATACATAGATTTAATCCTACCTGGCAACACTTTCAATTGCTCTCTTCAGACTCAACACTCCAGGTGTGGTCCCTACATTTCAATCTGTAGCACAATCAAAAAAGTGTCATTTTGTTCACAGAATCATAGAATTGCTTTGGTTGGATCATCAAGTCCAACCATTAACTCACTTTGAATCACATTCAAGAATAGAACGGAATAGAA
>VWZI01013574.1:237608-251933 GCA_013396835.1 Psilopogon haemacephalus | reverse complement strand
TAGAATAGAATAGAATAGAATAAGGCAGGTTGGAAGAGAGCTCCAAGCTTATCCAGCCCAACTCAGCACCCAGTCCTAGCCAATGGCACTAAGTGCTCCATCCAGGCTTTTCCTGAACACCTCCAGGGATGGGGACTCCACCACCTCCCTGGGCAGCCCATTCCAATGCCAATCACTCTCTCTGTCAAGAACTTATTCCTAGCATCCAGCCTGAACCTGCCCTGGCACAGCTTGAGGCTGTGTTTCCTCATTCTGTTGCTGGGTGCCTGGCAGCAGAGCCCAACCCCAGCTGGCTACAACCTCCCTTTAGGTAGTTGTAGACAGCAATGAGCTCTGCCCTGAGCTTCCTCTTCTGCAGGCTGCACACCCCCAGCTCCCTCAGCCTCTCCTCACAGGGCTGTGCTCCAGGCCCCTCCCCAGCTTTGCTGCCCTTTTCTGGACACTTTCAAGCACCTCAACATCATTCTTAAATTGAGTGGCCCAAGTTAAATGCCCTCTGCCCTTTCCACAGGCATGATATGGTCAGAGTGCAAGGAGATCTGGGAAGAGGGACCACGTGAATATGTGGTGCATCTCTGGAACCTGCTGGACTTTGGGATGCTCTCCATCTTCGTGGCATCATTCACTGCCAGGTTCATGGCTTTCCTCAAAGCCACCGAAGCACAACAGTACGTAGATCAGTACGTGCAGGACGATGACCTCAATAATGTCACCCTTCCCCCTGAAGTTGCTTACTTTACTTATGGTAAGATGCTTTTTTTTGCTGGTTAATTCTTCCTGTTCCTCTAGGCTAACACGTGGCAGTGCTGAAAGCAGCTTTCTTTTTGTGATGTTTCTGTAGAGTTGGTGGGGTTTTTTTCTAATTAAACCAAATTATTCTTCTCTGATCTACCCGTTCCAGCCATCTTCCTAGAGAGCCAGAAAATAATTGAGAGCTGAGCCTCATTCAGTCTCTGATCTCTTGTAGCTAAAGCTACATTCAGGTCAATCACATCCTGACAACATAGCTTAAGCAACAAATAATTTGGAACTGGGAGTGAGCAGAATGCAATTCAAATTGCAGATGAATGAACTTGGTTGATCTTCCAGATGTGACAGGGAGGAGATGTGTGAACAAAACCCCAGAGCTGGAGCTGCATTTCTAACCGTCAACGCATTATACAGCTCTGCACATCCAACACCTGTATAACAGAAACACAAACACCAATTGCACCCCTAAGCTGCTGCTCCTCCAAGAGAAAAGCTATTTTTGCTGAGCCTGTATCACCCACGAGCACTGACACATTTGGAAGTGCAAGCAGTGGCGTGGCTTTGACAAGAGTGTTTTGGATGGCTGAAATGGTTTCTCGATGACAGTCACAAATGAATGGAGCTTTGCATCCCAGCGTGGGGGTTGGACTCACTGCATACTCAGGCAAGCTTTAGATGCACAGGGGGTTTTGCTCCCAGGAGAGGCAGACCTGGGCACAAAGGAATGTCATTTGCTCCCTGGACTTGTAAGGGTTTATTCTGGTGGTGTACTTCAGCTGGAGAGGAAGATCTGGGGCAGCAAATGTCATCTGCTGCAGATGTGCACCATGTGGCATAAGAGACAGGTGCCCTGAGCCCATGGCAGGGTGCACAGCCACGCACTCACTGCTGGGTCTGTGAGCTGGTCACACTGGCTCAGTCTCTTGCCTGACGTGTCCCCTCTGAAGGTAAGCTGCCCTTTCCTTGTCCAGGCAAGAGAGTGGTCTCTGAGGTGATGCTGAGGTTGTCTTCTCTCTGTTTTGCTGCTGACCCATTTAAAGTGAGGTCAGGATACAAAGATGCAAAGGGTCCAGAACAAAATGTCACAGCCAGACCCTGTGAATTCCTCCATCTGCTGCCTTGCCTTTGGTTCAGAGCACTGCAGATAAAGCCTGAGTTTACTGCTGTGTCCTTAAAGACATCACCCGCCTTAGGTCTGAGTCACAATACTTTCATCAAGAAGCAAGGCTGATCCAAGGACACTTACAAGCTATATTAATATGAATGTTCACATTTTCAGTAGATTAAATCAATGATTCATATCTGGTACCCACCAGAAGCCTTTTCAAGTAGTAATGTTGGAGTGACTAGACTGCAGGAATCGGTTTGAATTGAAAGATATCACGAAGCTGACACACCTGATGGCTGTGTCTGCTATACCTACACGAATCCTTTATTTGTCTAATGGTAGGACACAGATCTCAGCCTCCCCCATGCCCCCTTTCCAAATGCTGACACAGTGCCCTGTATCCAGATCCATAACCAAACTCCACTGCTGTGTGGTTTTGCTTCCCCATCTCAAGGGCTCCCACTGGAAAAGGGAGAGCACAACTGACGACCAACTAGGAAAGAGAAAATGGCAAATTTATTTCAAGCCATGCTGTTTACTTGCTGTGTGCCTCTGGTAAATCCCAGCCACCTTCTCACTCCTCATCTTTGCCACATGAAAAAAAAAAAAAAAAAACAAAAAACAAGCAGCTCATTCCCCTGTTTGTTCAGCACGCTGAGGACTTCAGTGACCACTTCTCCCAAACATGATTCTTTTAATTTTTAATTATTGTTTTTCTTTGTTTTCCCTCTCTTTAACTCCTGGCCAAAGCCAAGCTTCGGTCTTGAGAAGGGGTCATTGATCCTCATAAGTTCGGTCTAAGGCTGTGTGTGACTAATACCCAGTGTACATGTATTGTTTTAGCCAGGAACAAGTGGCTCCCCTCGGATCCCCAGATCATTTCAGAAGGCCTCTATGCCATAGCTGTGGTACTCAGCTTCTCCCGCATTGCTTACATTCTTCCAGCCAACGAAAGCTTCGGCCCCCTGCAGATCTCTCTGGGGAGGACTGTGAAGGATATCTTCAAGTTCATGGTCATCTTCATCATGGTGTTCCTGGCCTTCATGATCGGGATGTTCAACCTTTACTCTTACTACCTTGGTGCGAAATACAACCCAGCGTTTACAACGTGAGTACCTACGGAAAAAGCAGCTGCTCTTGCAAGGCTCTTACCCAGGGCTGCTAGGGCCCAATGCTGTTGCAAGGGCTGCTCAGAGAAGTTTCTGCCACAGCCAAGTGGGGAATTTGCACCCAGTTTTTGCCTGGGAAGTTTGTACCAGCCGTGGTAGGCAGCTCAAGGTTTGAATGTAGGGATTCAGGTCGTTCAGAAATGGCTGCTTCTGGAAATGAAACACACAGGGCAGGGAACTGTTTTGTGAGGTGCTCATCTTAATGAACCCAGAGGAGCAGAGAAGAAGAGGTTGAAACTAAGATTGTGATTCTTAAAACTGCAAATACCTGTGTGGTGGTTTGGGTGTTACCTGCCTTCCCCTGCCCATGCAGGGCAGTGTGTCAGCCTGGGTTACCTTCACCTGCCAGCCCTTGCTGGGTGCCCACACAGCCCTGTGGAGGAGGTTCTGTCTCCACCTTGTCAGGAACTTCTGAAAGAGAAAGAGTTGGCAAATGCTTCCAGAATGAGGTTCAGGCCGAGGATGCATTCGAGAAGGCAAAGACTAAAACCTTTAGTGTGCAGCTCAAAGTGCAACTTTGATTCCTCCTCTGGGACCACAGGAAGCCAAGCCCTAGCAGCTGAGGTCCAGAAAGAGCTTTCAGGAGAAGGGCCACCCTAGTGCCCTGCTGTGTCTGTGGGATGTGTCCCATGCATCCACAGGAAAGCCTCCTCCTCTGCACTTGCAGTGTGATGCCAACACAGCACTGTGGCACTCAGCTTTGTGTCTCTCAAACCCACTCTGCCTTGCCTGAGGGACACAGTGGGGACTTTCAGTGCCACAAAGATGCTTGTGAGGGAAGAGCAGCGCTTGGTAAAATGCTTTCCCCTGGCTGTGATCAGCCTTGCAAGCAGCCATGCCGTGCCTGCAGTGCCTGAGCCCACCATGCTTAGCAGAAGCAGAGCAGGCAGCAGCTGGCATTTGCTGTGCCATTTCTCTGTGTGTCCCTCAGTGAGCTGGGGGCTTTGCTGGGGGCTCCTCCAGGAGAAGGTGACCTTTTCAGTCACAGCTCAGTCCCACCAGTGGTTGTTTCCTTCCAAGTGCACGGGAGCTGCTTTTAGCACATCCCTCTCTTGTGCAACATGTATCTTTTGACATGATGTTTGCTTTCTCTAATTGAGCCAAATTCGCCTTCAAGACCTCTGCTCTCACCTCGGGATACGTTTTAATGGGAGGATTTATGGGGCCACATGCAATTACATTTATCCTTGCTCTCTAGTAAGGTAGAAGAAAATTGAGTGTGTGGGATGTGACTTCCTTCTTATTAGAAGAGAAGACGCCCTTGAAGCACAAGACTTAATGAGAAAGTTGAGTAGATGCCATCCTTGAGTGCCTGGTGGCACAGGAACCCTCAGTTATGCTATCCCCCAGGAATGTCAGCAGAGCACTGACAGAATCCAGTCTGTGATGCAGTGCTGTATGGTGCCTCTCCCCTCAGCACTCCTTATCCAAGTGGATCTTCCAGTAGTTACTGAAAGAAAGAACTCAGGAGCAAACATTGACTACTAAAATGATGACTGCTAAAATGTCCCAGGGGTGTGTGGACTGGAGAGTCCTGTCAAAAGGCTGTTCTCTTCCTCCTCATCTGCAGCCCTCTGAATACTTATCCTGGAGGCACTTTGTATTGTTATGAAGCAATTTGTTTCCAGCAGTACAATTTTTTTTCCTTTTAAGAATTTGGAAGCAATTTAAAACAGACTTCGTTTCTTCTGATCATTTAAACACACAGGAGGGTCAAATGACATTGTGTGAAAATGAGCCCTTTCATCACATGAAACAAGGAGAAGAGATCCACAGAAAAGCCTGAATAAGGCAATTAGTGCCATGCTCTAGCTGATTGGATAGGGCTGGGTGATAGGTTGGACTGGATGAGCTTGGAGCTCTATTCCAACCTGGCTGATTCTATGATTCTATTCTGTTCTATGATTTGCTAATGGAATGAGCAGCCTAAGGAGGTGGTGGAGTCCCCATCTCTGGAGGTGTTTAAGAAGAGACTGGATGGGCACTTAGTGTCATTGGCTAGGGCTGGGTGATAGGTTGGACTGGATGAGCTTGGAGGTCTCTTCCAACCTGGCTGATTCTAGTCTAGTCTAGTCTATTTTAGAAGAATAGTCTACACTATTCTCTTCTGGTTTAGAATAGAATATTCTGTTTTAGAATAGAATAGGACAGAATCAACCAGGTTGGAAGAGATCTCCAAGCTCACCCAGTCCAACCTAGCACCCATTCCTATCCACTCAACTAGACCATGGCACTCAGTGTCCCATCCAGCCCTTTCTTGAACACCTCCAGGGATGGGGACTCCACCACCTCCCTGGGCAGCCCATTCCAATGCAAATCACTCTCTCTGTCAAGAACTTCTTCCTAATATCCAGTCTATAATCCCCCAAATCTTTCTCATTCAGCAAGCAGAAACCTCTGAGGTGTGGTCTCTAACATTTTTGCTAAGCTAATGAGAAGGTTCTGCCAGCAGATGGGCAGCTAACAGCTCCAGCAGTTCTACCTTCTCTGGGTTTTGTGAGCTGCCCTGTCTGAACACTGCAGTTTCCAGCAGCCATTAACTTGTTCACGAAAGAAAGGAAATTGCAAGCATTAAAGCTAAGTAAGCTGCTCATCTGTTGTGAAAATTCACTGGGGCAAGGAAAAGCAGAACTCACTTTGCTCTCCTCACAAGCATTCAGTAACTTCCTTGAGTGTGTTTCATGGTTGGCATGTTTGTGCCTCTCTGAGGATGGATGGATGGAATTTCACAGCAAGTAAGTTTTGTACTCAGGAATGAGACTTTTCAGCTACAGAACCTGATTCTTACCAATTACTTGGGTTACCAGGATGGGAGAAAAATAGACCCATTGAATTTGTGCACTTATTGATCGTGGCCAGTTTTGCAGGGCATTGAACTGACAGCTCATTGGATAACCTCTGTGAGAAACCTTAGGCACACTTCTTGCTGAAGTGATTTCAAATGACACATTTCTGAGGACGACACATGGGCAGGAAAAAAGTGTCCACATTTGCCCAGATAACCCTCAGAGGCAGCACTTTGCTTAGCCCCAGTTGGTGATTGTTTGGTGTAATTTAGCTTTCACCTTCCCTTGCTGCTGTGGCTTTGAAACTTGTGCTCTGTGGTGCTTCTGTTGCCATCTACAGAGCAAACTCATCTCACCCCCAGAGGCCTCTCAGCTGAGTGAGTTACCATGCAAGTTTGCTGCCATTTCTCTCATTTTCCTGTCACAGTTGCACGGAATCACCATGCTTGGAAGACACCTCTGGGATCATCACATCCAGCCGTTATCTAACTCTGCCACGGCCATTCCTACAGCGTATCCTTGAGCATCATATAGAATCATAGCATCACTGGATGGTCTAGGTTGGAACTGACCTCAAAGATCATCTACTTCCAAACCCCTGCCACAGGCAGGGACACCTCCCACTAGAACAAGTTGCTCTAGGCCTCATCCAATGTGGATCTAGACAGCTTTTAAATACATCCAGAGATGATGGTTCGACCACTTCCCCAGGCAGCCTCTTCCAGTCTTTGATAACCCTTTTGTTACAGATGCGTTTTCCTAATGTCCAACCTAAACCTATCCTGGTGTAACTTGGTGCCATCTCCTCTTGTCCTCTCCATTGCATCTTGTGAGAGGAGACCAGCACTCACTTCTCTACAACCTCCTCTCAAGGCATTGTAAAGAGCTGGAAAATGTCCCCTCAGCCTCCTTTTCTTCAGACTAAACAGCTCCCTCTGGTGCTTCTCGTGAGTCCTGTTCTCAAGACTCTTCACCAGCTCTGTTGCCCTTAATGTCCTGGGTGCAAAGAAGATGGAGCTGCAGTTAAAGGCAGAGATGATCCAATTGCCCCTGGCACCCTTCATGGTTCTTTTGAAGTTCCTCCATGCTGAGGAGCAGATCATTTCCACGACAGTTGGGAGCGACCCTAGCTCTGTTTATCTGTTTGTTGGCTGCTGTGTACAGAACACAGCTCTTGCTGCAGCCTGTAATTAAGGACATGCTATGCAAACAAACCCGAAAGGGAGGCAAAGCTGATTGCCTGCCTCCTGCCTTCTGCATGGCAAATCAGCCCCAGGGCTACACAGCACAGGGCTCTGGCTCACTCTCCCCGGAGGAGATGTGACTCACTCTTCAGTGCCATGGGGACTCTGAGGCTCGGAGGCTTTTTTCCTCCTCATTTTGCTCTGTCAAGCTGTGGTATTTCTGGTAGATTATATTGGCTGCATTTTTAAATGGCGCTTTATGTTTTTTGGGGTTCTTTCTTTGGCAGTGCTAAACGTCAATCAATCCATCTCAGGAAGTAAAGTCTGAAAGGGTGCCCCTAAGCTTTCTTAAAGATGGGCATGAGATCACAGCCTTCTTGTGCTCTTCCTTGATGAGCAGCACACTGCTGTTCCCAAAAGTGAGGAGAATCTGCACCCAGAAGAGTGCCTGTGGTCTATTTTCTTCCTTGACCTTAAAACCCTGAACTTTTCAAGGGCTCTGTTCACTGAGACATCTCTCTGCCTCTCTCCCCACTAGAACAGTTGTCTCTATCACAGCAGAGAGAGAGAGAGAGCTTGCACCTTACCCATCTCCACAAGGAGCATCAGTCAATCTGTCACTGCCAGATCCTGCTGCTGCCAGGAACTGTCAGCCCAGGCAGGACTCCTGACTTCTTCCCTTCCTTCATTTGCCTGCCTTTCAGGAGGAGAAGACTCCCACTGACCTCGCAGCAAGGGGTAAATTGCTTAGCTGGCAACGATGAGACACATCAGCATCTTGGGACCTTTGAGAACTTGGCTTCAAACCTCCTCATCTTCTGGTTTACTGAGATGTTCTCAAAAAAAACAAAAAAACAAAACACCAAGTGACCTGCCCTGTGGCACATGGCAAACCTCCTGCAATGTGCCAACAACCCACAAGGTAGAAGGGGAGAGCCACCCAGACTTTCTGGAGGACAGGGAGGGACCAGCACAAGGTTCCCACGGAAGCTGTTTCCTCTACCTGGCAGCATGGCCAGGGTGCCACAAGTGAGGTCCAGCTCTCATGCCACCTTCCCAGTTGTAATGGTTAGATGTAAGGGCGAGATGGTGTTTTAAAAATTAATAGAGTTTATTGATTTTATTATTCAGAAAGTGGCTCCCAAGCAGTATTTTTATTGATTTTATTATTCAGAAAGTGGCTCCCAAGCAGTATTTTTAATAATAATCAGTTCTTCCCACGGTCATGAACACTTTACACAGAGGGAGATAAACAGGGAACCTGGGACACTTAAGAAACATAACTAGCAACAACATAACAAGGATTAAGCTTGAAACTGGAAAGAGATTCTTAGTTTTAAGCACCTCTTGCCCTCCAGGGGACTCGAGAGGCTCCTTTCTGCTGCTAAGGCAGAAGAGATTCGGATTCACTTCAGAATTTACTGAATCTTCCTGGAGATTTGCTAAGAGGCTTCTGAGTGTTTACTCACCAAGTGGTCTCTCTGGATTTCTGGGGCTGTATGACAGTATCAGATGGTGCCCAAAGCACGTGAAGGGCTTGCTGTCTGTGGTGTCAAAGCCAGTAGAGCCTTTGAGTTTTCCCAGACTCTTTTCTCAGGAAGCTAAGGGTCTGGCTATTCTTGCACCTGACCACTCTTTCAGTAATCTCATCCCTTTCTGTTTTCAAGCAAGGGTATTAATCACATCAAAATGCTTCTCCACTGCTTCTCCTACGGCCCCTTAATTTCAAATTTGTGCTCTAAATGCTTAGGGCCTGAGTTGTATTGCACTCCCAAAGCAGAATGGGAATGAAATCAAACTCTGGGCTGGCTGCATTTGCACTGTGTGCTCATTACACTAATTAGAACATTTCCATCACTCCCCCTGTTTAAAAAGAAATTATTCTTTTCTGCCCTGGAGACCACATGTAAGGAAGTCAGACTGGGTCCTTCTCTCCTTTCCCACATAATCTCTGCCTCTCTTCTCTGGATGACACCAAGGTGGGTGCATAGAATTCAAAAGCCCTGGGCAAGAAGTTCCAAACGGCAAATTGCCCATGGAGATGCCCTTAAAGGGGACACAAAAATCCAAGTGACAAACAATGCACTGTAACTGTAATTCCTGATTTAATCAGGAATCATCTTTCTTTAGCAGCTCAGGAAGTAGGATTTGCCACATGCCTGGGTGATGTGTGCTGGTTTATCCCGTGCCAAGCTCTCAAATTCACACCGCCTGGCCTGGCCAGCGTGGTGTCAAATCCACTAAGTGACTCTTTGCTCTGCTTTTAGGGTAGAAGAAAGTTTTAAGACCTTATTCTGGTCGATATTTGGCTTGTCCGAAGTGATATCTGTGGTGCTGAAGTACGACCATAAATTCATTGAGAATATTGGCTACGTACTCTATGGAGTATACAACGTGACCATGGTGGTGGTGCTGCTTAACATGCTAATAGCCATGATCAACAACTCCTATCAGGAAATCGAGGTAAGAGAAGAGATGAGATTACAAAAGCAATGGACTTAAATCATCACTGATGAGGAAAATGTTAAAAACAAGCCCGAGGAAGCTGAAGTTTGTTCCTGTTGTAAGACTGGAGGAGATAGACAGAGGGGAGATTTAAACGGGATGTTAGGAGGAAGCTGTTTGGAGTGAGGGTGGTGAGACACTGGAATGGGTTGCCCAGGGAGGTTGTGGAGCACAGAAGCACCCAACGTCATCAAAGATGACGTTGGGTGCTTCTGTGCTCCACAACCTCCCTGCAGGTGTTCAAGGCCAGGTTGGACAACCTGTTCTAGTGGGAGGTGTCCCTGCCTATGGTGGTGGGTTGGAACTGGCTGATCTTTGAGGTCTCTTCCAACCTAAACCATTCTATGATTCTGTAGAGTGCCTGGGAACACAGAGTTAGGGAGGGGTCTGTCCTCCCCCAAATTAGGATTGAATTAATAATTAACAGTGAGTCATTTCTAGAACGATGTCGACTTCCTGGTTTTTAATGACCATCTGTGAGGGGGAGAAAAAAAAAAAAAAAACCCATCACAAACCAATTTCCTTTCCATGTGCTTAATGGAAGCAGGCTGTGGTATTTTTTACACTCTGCATGGGTTATGATAATTTAGTCCTCTGCGTTACCCTGGCTGCATTGTTTGCTTGTGGAGGATCAAGTGACGTTTCATCTGCCTTGGGTTTTTTGGTCCCAGCCCTTCAAGATCTGAAGCTCATGCATCAGTGATGCCCAGTGATAGGACAAGGGGCAATGGGTGGAAGTTAAGGCATAGGAGACTCCATGTGAACCTGAGGAAGAATTTTTTCACCGTGAGGCTGACAGAGCACTGGAACAGGCTGCTCAGAGAGGTTGTGGAGTCTCCCTCTCTGGAGATATCCAAGAACCTTCTGGATGTGTTCTTCTGTGATCTGGTCTAGGTGATCCTGCTCCAGCAGAGGAGCTGGACCAGATGATCAGAGGGCTGGAACACCTCTGCTATGAGGACGGGCTGAGAGAGTTGGGATTTTTCAGCCTGGAGAAGACACCAGGAATAGACCTGGTCAAGGAAACCTTATAGTAGCCTTCCAATATCTGAAGGGAGCCTACAGGAAGGCTGGGGAGGGACTATTCACAAGGTCTTGTAATGACAGGAGGAGGGGCAATGGGTTTAAACTGGAAGAGGGGAGATTAAGAGTGGATGTTAGGAGGAAGTTCTTCACAGTGAGAGTGGTGAGACACTGGAGTGTGTTGCCCAGGGAGGTTGTGGCTGCTCCTTCCCTGGAGGTGTTCAAGGCCAGGCTGGATGAGGCCTTGAGTGACCTGTTCTAGTGGGAGGTGTCCCTGCCTATGGCACAGGAGGGTTGGAACTGGATGATCTTTGAGGTTTCTTCCAACCTAAACCATTCTATGATTCTATGATCTTTCAAGGTCCCTTCCAGCCCCTGATATTCTATGATTCTATGATCTGGCAACAGCATTTCCACTAAAGACAAAAAGTGGTCATTACTTGGGGATTAAACTCCATGGTGTTTGGTGGGGACATGTTCTGCTGTTAGCTGGAGTGACAAGAACATTTTCTCATGCTGTCCACTGCATCTCATAGAGTGGTCGAGGTTGGAAGGGACTTCCAAAGCTACAACTTCCTCTGCAGTAAGCAGAGACACCTTCAACTGGATGAGGTTGCCTGGAGTCCAGCTTCTTCTGTCTGTGCCCCAAGTATTAGTGCTTCCTGCCAGCCTTGCATTTATGGAAAGAAGCAAACTTTTAGCCAGCCAGAAACCAGAGCTCCTTCCATCAGTAGCTTCTTGACCACTTCACAGGAAAGGATGCAAATGCTTCACAGGTGATTTCTGCTGCAGTGTAGCTTAAGGCTTGCAAGTCCAAGCAAAGAGGAGTCTGAGTGGCAGAAGTAAATGCTGCTCCATTGGTGAAGCCATATTGCTGTAACTGTGGCAGGATTCATCTTAGGCATGTTATGGCAGTTTCTGCCTGACTCTCAGAGGTATGGGCAATCAGAGGTTATTAATTTCAGCAGAACACATAAATGCAGGGTGTCAGCAGACCCATGCTTCTATTGATGCTGCTGGCTTCTGTATAAACCATGATGAAAACAGCTGTAGTGCAGCTGTGTCTCATCCTTTCTTTTGTCTGATAAATGATCCTGATACATGGCCCTGACCATCCTCCTATGAAAATGCCAAGCAGATCCATAAAGCTTCTGCTAACCTTGCCCTTGTACTTGGAAGTGATCCCAGCCCACCTTGGCAGTTCATGAAGGAGATTCACAGGCACTGAGTAATGGTTTCTTGTTTTTTTTAACTCTGCCTTCATCCACTCAGTTGGACACTAAGAGAATTAAAATGTATTAATCCAGGCATAATGATGGTGAAGACAAACAGGATCCATGAGGAAATTAGCTAATGACAGAAGAAATCAGCAACCTCATCTCTTCTATGGAAGATTCCTGGCCAGAGCAGGGCTAGCAGCTGGCACTCAGCACTGCAGCCCATTAGAGTCTGCCTTTGCTGGTGTCAGGCACATGGTGCTTCCTTCTGCTTTCCATGACTCTGCACGTGTTCTGACGCATCCTTTCATCAGCACGGCACAACCACCAGGCTGTTACTGAAAGACAGCCTCTCTGATATCCCAGGAATCATAGAATCAGTCAGGGTTGGAAGGGACCACAAGGGTCATCCAGTTCCAACCCCCCTGCCATGGGCAGGGACACCCTACCCTAGAGCAGGCTGCCCACAGCCTCATCCCGATTGGCTGCAAACACCTCCAGGGATGTGGCCCCAACCAGCAGCAGGAAATAGGAACATTCTAGAATCTGGGGGACTTAAACTCTCTGTTTATCCACTGCTTTGTTCAAATGGTCCTTATGCTGAGATGGCCCAGAGCAGCCTGCAGAGCTGTGTGGTTTGTCTTGGTTTGACAGGCTGATTTTAGTTAAATTCTACCTGTATGTTGGGGTTTTATTCATAGCTAAATTCCTCCCTATCTACTAATTATGCTTTTGGGTGTTGTTTTCTCTCTCTCTTTCCTTCCCAAGGAGGATGCAGATGTGGAGTGGAAGTTTGCTCGTGCCAAGCTCTGGCTGTCCTACTTTGATGAAGGAAGGACATTACCTGCTCCTTTTAATCTAGTGCCAAGCCCTAAATCATTTTATTATCTCATACTGAGAATAAAAATGTGCCTCATAAAACTCTGCAAATCTAAGGCCAAAAACTGTGAAAATGATCTGGAGATGGGGATGCTGAACTCCAAACAACGGGTATGTTGCATCTTCACTTTTCACCTCCTTCCTACTAAGGATTCACACCAGGAACTTTCTGGAGGGGGTTGGATGGGGCGCAGGTAGAACAGGGACAGCACAGCCTCTTACTCAGCCTCATTACTGCTTGTTGCTTGTGCTAGACCTAGAGGGTAGTCCCAGAATTGTGACCTCATTACACTGGGCACTGTCTGGACACCAAGCAAAGAGCAGCTGTTCTAAAAGCAGGCACTTAGAATCATAGGTATTGATAAACATTGATTAAATCCCCTCTCAGTCTTCTCTTCTGCAGACTAAACAGCCCCAGGTCCCTCAGCCTCTCCTCCCCAGAGTGCTGCAGTCGCCTCAGCATCCTCATAGCCCTCCCCTGGACCCTCTCCAGCAGATCCCTGTCCCTCTGCAACTGAGGAGCCCAAAACTGAAGGCAGTGCTCAAGATGAAATCTCAGCAGGGCAGAGTAGAGGGGGAGGAGAACCTCCCTTGGTCTGCTGGACACACTCTGCCTAATACACCCCAGGATCCCATTGGCCTTCTTGGCCACAAGGGCACAGAGACAGTGATGGTGCCCATGGAAATTATTCTTCTGAACACAGTGTAGAATGTCACTGGCCTGAATTGTTCCTAGCACATAAATTCATCACAAACACAGTCCCACCCACAGGCCATGTCCACCTCCTCTACCACAGAGAAGAAACACTCCAAATATTCCCAGGAACTCAGCAGCTCAGCCACTGGCATCAAATTCAGTAATTTCAAAGCTGAGCAGGCAGCTTTGCTTAAAAGTGTTCTGACCTTTAATTCTCTCAGCTCAAGCTGGGTTTGAAACAAGTGAACAGCACTGGGAACCCATTCCTGGGGGAAAGGAAAATGTGTTGTCTACTTGTTTCATGCAGTCACTGCACGTGAGAGCACAGTGTGGCCCCTTGACAGGCTGGCCAACCTTTCTAGGGCATGTTGCTGTTCCCTCAGCCTGCTTTCAGACCCATCCATCCAGGCTTTAAAACCCCAGCTCTGTGGCACTGCACAAGAGAGGGAAGAAGTGGGTGACATTGGAACTTTCCAACTGGGATGCAGGCAGCCAACCCCTGTTTATAGCTCAGGAAAAGGAGAAGTGTAGTGAGAGAGACCAAGGAGGAGAGAGACCAAGGAGAAGGGAGGAAGATTGGAGGAGGCTTTGCAGAGTCCTGTGCAGTCTTTTTGGGGCTTGGTCTGCATCTCTTGGCTGTCAAACACAAGAGCAGCACAACTCATGGTGAACCACCCAGCTCCAGGCAAATCCTATGGTCTTGGAGGCGATGATGTTCCTATGAATTT
This sequence comes from Psilopogon haemacephalus, assembly GCA_013396835.1. NCBI lineage: Eukaryota > Metazoa > Chordata > Aves > Piciformes > Megalaimidae > Psilopogon > Psilopogon haemacephalus. Next base: position 237,887 of record VWZI01013574.1, on the reverse strand, counting down.
AAGAGAGCTGCTCAAGTCTGGTGTTCATTCAGTCTGTGCCAAAGTATATCCAGGAGGTCTCTTTCATCTCAGCAGGTAATTTAACTACTCAACACAGTGAGAATTGCCAAGCTGGATGAGCATCTGGGGGCATTTTGCTCTATGAATTAATTGATTGCTGCAAGGCTCACTGCAACAGTGCAATCTTGACAGAAATGTTTACTCCTTGCCTCACATAATGATTGAAACTAAATATCTCAAATAGTCATAGAATCAGTCAGGGTTGGAAGGGACCACCAA
>VWZI01013574.1:217460-229241 GCA_013396835.1 Psilopogon haemacephalus | reverse complement strand
GGGGGGGGAAGAAATAAAATTACCTCATAATATTTTGTTGTACACTGAGTCAAATATTTGCCTGATCTTTTTGCCTGCCCAATACTTTTATTTTTCGTTTTCTCTGATTTGTGAACGAGGAGGTTTAGTCTATAAAGCGACTTTGCCACGGGGAATTCTGAAGCCTGAAAGGGTCAAAAAGCAAAATTTAAAGGGAAAGGCTTTTAAAAGAAATAGCAACTTGGAAAAGAGCAGCTGCAGGCTGCAGCCGTGGCCTCTTGTTTGCGGTGCAAAGTGGCAGTTTGTAGCAGCTCTTCCTCTGGGCTCTGAAATGTAGCATTGAACATTCCTTGGACAAATTCATGCTGGGAAGGACTAGGACTTTGCCCAGACTCTTTGTAGATCCAGAATTATAACTTTTCATCATAAGAAACATGTTAGAGAGGGGTCAGACAACTATCACAGTTCATAGAATCATTAAGATTGGAAAAGACCTCTAAGATCAAGCTCAACTGTCAAGCCAACACCACCAAGCCCCCTAAAACATGTCCACGTGCTTTTTGAACACAAAACAATCACAGTTCATTAAGGTTGGAAAACACCTCTAAGATCAAGCCCAACTATCAAGCCAACACCACCAAGCCCCCTAAAACATGTCCACGTGCTTTTTGAACACAAAACAATCACAGTTCATTAAGGTTGGAAAACACCTCTAAGATCAAGCCCAACTATCAAGCCAACACCACCAAGCCCCCTAAAACGTGTCCCCATGCTTTTTGAACACACAACCATCACAGTTCATTAAGGCTGGAAAAGACCTTTAAGATCAAGCCCAACTATCAAGCCAACACCACCAAGCCCCCTAAAACGTGTCCCCATGCTTTTTGAACACACAACCATCACAGTTCATTAAGGCTGGAAAAGACCTTTAAGATCAAGCCCAACTATCAAGCCAACACCACCAAGCCCCCTAAAACGTGTCCCCATGCTTTTTGAACACACAACCATCACAGTTCATTAAGGCTGGAAAAGACCTTTAAGATCAAGCCCAACTATCAAGCCAACACCACCAAGCCCCCTAAAACGTGTCCCCATGCTTTTTGAACACACAACCATCACAGTTCATTAAGGCTGGAAAAGACCTTTAAGATCAAGCCCAACTATCAAGCCAACACCACCAAGCCCCCTAAAACGTGTCCCCATGCTTTTTGAACACACAACCATCACAGTTCATTAAGGCTGGAAAAGACCTTTAAGATCAAGCCCAACTATCAAGCCAACACCACCAAGCCCCCTAAAACGTGTCCCCATGCTTTTTGAACACACAACCATCACAGTTCATTAAGGCTGGAAAAGACCTTTAAGATCAAGCCCAACTATCAAGCCAACACCACCAAGCCCCCTAAAACGTGTCCCCATGCTTTTTGAACACACAACCATCACAGTTCATTAAGGCTGGAAAAGACCTTTAAGATCAAGCCCAACTATCAAGCCAACACCACCAAGCCCCCTAAAACGTGTCCCCATGCTTTTTGAACACACAACCATCACAGTTCATTAAGGCTGGAAAAGACCTTTAAGATCAAGCCCAACTATCAAGCCAACACCACCAAGCCCCCTAAAACGTGTCCCCATGCTTTTTGAACACACAACCATCACAGTTCATTAAGGCTGGAAAAGACCTTTAAGATCAAGCCCAACTATCAAGCCAACACCACCAAGCCCCCTAAAACGTGTCCCCATGCTTTTTGAACACACAACCATCACAGTTCATTAAGGCTGGAAAAGACCTTTAAGATCAAGCCCAACTATCAAGCCAACACCACCAAGCCCCCTAAAACGTGTCCCCATGCTTTTTGAACACACAACCATCACAGTTCATTAAGGCTGGAAAAGACCTTTAAGATCAAGCCCAACTATCAAGCCAACACCACCAAGCCCCCTAAAACGTGTCCCCATGCTTTTTGAACACACAACCATCACAGTTCATTAAGGCTGGAAAAGACCTTTAAGATCAAGCCCAACTATCAAGCCAACACCACCAAGCCCCCTAAAACGTGTCCCCATGCTTTTTGAACACACAACCATCACAGTTCATTAAGGCTGGAAAAGACCTTTAAGATCAAGCCCAACTATCAAGCCAACACCACCAAGCCCCCTAAAACGTGTCCCCATGCTTTTTGAACACACAACCATCACAGTTCATTAAGGCTGGAAAAGACCTTTAAGATCAAGCCCAACTATCAAGCCAACACCACCAAGCCCCCTAAAACGTGTCCCCATGCTTTTTGAACACACAACCATCACAGTTCATTAAGGCTGGAAAAGACCTTTAAGATCAAGCCCAACTATCAAGCCAACACCACCAAGCCCCCTAAAACGTGTCCCCATGCTTTTTGAACACACAACCATCACAGTTCATTAAGGCTGGAAAAGACCTTTAAGATCAAGCCCAACTATCAAGCCAACACCACCAAGCCCCCTAAAACGTGTCCCCATGCTTTTTGAACACACAACCATCACAGTTCATTAAGGCTGGAAAAGACCTTTAAGATCAAGCCCAACTATCAAGCCAACACCACCAAGCCCCCTAAAACGTGTCCCCATGCTTTTTGAACACACAACCATCACAGTTCATTAAGGCTGGAAAAGACCTTTAAGATCAAGCCCAACTATCAAGCCAACACCACCAAGCCCCCTAAAACATGTCCACGTGCTTTTTGAACACAAAACAATCACAGTTCATTAAGGTTGGAAAACACCTCTAAGATCAAGCCCAACTATCAAGCCAACACCACCAAGCCCCCTAAAATGTGTCCCCATGCTTTTTGAACACACAACAATCACAGTTCATTAAGGTTGGAAAACACCTCTAAGATCAAGGCCAACTATCAAGCCAACACCACCAAGCCCCCTAAAACGTGTCCCCATGCTTTTTGAACACACACAGTGATCACAGTTCATTAAGGCTGGAAAAGACCTCTAAGATCAAGCCCAACTGCCAAGCCAACACCACCAAGCCCCTTAAAACATGTCCACATGCTTTCTGAACACCTCCAGGGATGCTGACGCCACCAGCTCCCTGAGCAGCCTGTTCCAATGCCTGATCACTCTTTCAGCAAAGAAACTGTCCTAATAGCTAAGCTAAACCTCCCCTGGTGCAACTTGAAGCCATTTCTTCTTGTCTTAAGCCTTTTCCTCTTGCCTTCTTGTCAGGATGAAACTAGCTTGAAGTCACCCACAGCAGTCCTCCTAACTCTGCACATCCTGCAGGCCACTCACATTAGAACTTAAATAGACACCCTGAGGAAGATCTGAACAAAGCCATTAACCAGCCACTATAGATTTATTGGCTGCCCACTCTTTGGGCAATTATTTCATGCCTTGACCAAATCAGTCTGCTGCTGCTAGCAGCAAGGGAGAAAAGCAGAAAGCTTCAACATGCCTGGAAAGATCTGGGCTCCCAGCAGGAAGCCCTGCTGACCAGAGGTGCAAATCCTGAAATAAAAGGAGCTGGCTGGAGGCAATTGGCAGCAGCTTGAGATGGCCTTTGCAGCCCCCAGCATGGAGGGCATGGTCCATACACCACTTTGCTCTCACAGCTGGACTAGCTCTGCCTGTGACTTTGCAGAGGACAACAACCACCACTGTCCCCAGTTCCAGACATGGTTTAAAAGTGGTTTTAAACCAGACATGGTTTAAAAGTGACTAGGAAGCAAGAATGGTGTCATGAATAGTGGTTTGAAAGACTGCTTGCATCCTGCCAGGAGCTCACAGCACAGCAAACTGTCAGGATGAGCCTTTACTTTTAATTAATCCACACAAGAACAGCATTTCCAACAGGTCTGCAGGAAGTGCCCTTATTAAAAGATGTAAGAGATGGTCACTCAGCAAGGACAAGCTGGGACACAGTTCATCACCACAAACATAGGAGACACAAGCAGCATGGGCAGGGTTTAAAACATCTCCAGCTCGACAGCAGATCTCTGCCTGTCCCACAGCCAGGTCCAGGCTGCAACCTTGGGCTGTAGGAAAGGGAGGAAGAGGAGGCAGCATCAGTCCTGCATTCAAAGCACCTCTGATGCCTCTCAGCCTAAGCAGGAGCCTGCAAACAGCCTTTTCATTCTGACTTTGGCTTGCATTTGCTTCCCTGATCAACAATCAGGAAGGGAAATGAAAACCACAACTCTGTAGCCAGCTACCAGGACTGCCCTGCCAGATGCCTTTCTAAAGGACTTTGTGATCTTTTTGGGTCCCTTCCAACCCCTGTGATAGACACTTGCTCTCTCCAGACTTTGTGAAGGCTTCCTCTGTGACCCAGCCTGACCCCTAAAAGCTGCTCTGTCTCTGGTTTGGCCACAAATCTCTCACCCCTCCTGCTGGACACTAAGAACAGCAGGTCTCTTTGCTCTTTCCCTCACTTGGTCCATGCCCATAACCTCAGCTTACCAGCATCTGTAAACCCTGCAAGTAGGAGAGACAATGCTGGACACCAGGCTGCACTTCAGCAACTTACAGGGGTAGTAGAAAAGGGCAGAGGAGAACCAGCCCCAGCTTCCAGCGAGGGGGGACAGATGTGGAGGAACTCAAGGATTTGCCTTTATGAGGTGGGAATAAAAGGCCAAAAATGGATTTGTAACTCTGGGTCTTATTTGGAGCTGGATACACCTTTTAGCTTCAGCCTGTCCTGGCCCTTGTCCTACATTCTTTTTTAGGGCATGAGTGTACTCTGTGTGAAGGACAAGGCAGGCCAGTGCCCCGTGCAAGCACAGGAGCAGCTGCAGCAAGAAGGGATCATGCTCTCAGTTACATAGAATCAGAGAATGGTTTAGGTTGGAAGAGACCTCAAAGAGCATCACCATTTTGGGAAGTGATTCCCCAGTCTCTGGGAGGTTTCAGGGACTCCGTCTCAGTAACGAGAGAGTTCTTCCCTGCAGCTGAATTTAAATAGAGCCAAATAGACTGGGAGATAATAACCAAAGGGGCAGACTAAGCACACTGGTCCCAAAATCTGTAATGCCTTTAACAGCAAGTGAAAGGGCACTCACTGCAGATTGAAACAGATATTTAACACATCTGCAGTGTGATAAAGGGCTTAAAAGGTTAATGAATAGCTAAAGAGCTTATTAATATATAAGGTATGTTTACTATAACACAGACTAAGATTGAATTCCCTTACCAATGATTAATTATTCTGCTGCAAGGGTTTAATTAGGGCTTACACAGCAGGAAGGGGAGGGGTGGGTCTGGTGCTAGAAGTGAATTTCCATGTTGCATTCACTTGCCCTGACCTGGGGCTCTTCTCTGGCAGTTTTAAGTGTCACAGAGAGACTCAGGAGTAAAGGACTCAGGAGGCTGACAGCTCAGAATCTTCCTGAGGATGGAAGTGGTTCTGCTGTACACCCAGCCCTGTGGCACACAGGCTCCACGGAAAGCTCCTTTGGAAAACAAGCAGACAGATGTTGAAAGGAAACCTCTCCTTGTACCCCTTGTACCATGCTCTGCAGCTCTGCTCTCACCTCATGCTGGCACCCAGCATCACTCCTGATGGCAAGGATTGGGAAGAGGGAATGTGATAGCTACCTGCAATGGTTTTCATTTGAAAATGTGAGTTTCTACCAGATTAAAAACCTGATGTTCTGCCAATGTGCTCTCCCTACAAAAACCTGATTTGGGTGGGTCCCTAGGACAAGGAGCAATGGGTGTAGGTTGCAGCACAGGAGGTTCCACCTTAAGACAAGGGGGAACTTCTTGCCTGTGTGGGTCCCAGAGCACTGGCACAGGCTGCCCAGATAGGTTGTGGAGTCTCCTTCTGTGGAGCCTTTCAAGGCCTGTCTGGATGTGTTGCTGTGTGCCCTGAGCTAGATTGTCTGGTCCTGCTCTGGCAGGGGGATTGGACTCGATGATCTCCTTGGGTCCCTTCCAACCCCTAAATACCAGATTTGATAAATATCAGATTTTATGAATGGTCATCAAATATTCACATTCCCATAACAATGTTTATATTCTGTGAAGATACATTCATAGGATCATAGCATAGAACAGAGCAGACTCATTAAGGCTGGAAAAGACTTCCTGGGTTCTAGCTTGCACCCATTGCTCCTTGTCCCATCAGTGGCCACCCATAACCACTGCTCTCGGAGGGATTTCAGGGTCCATTCCCGAGGGGAGAACACAAACCAGAGCATTCCCAGCCTCCAACACAAAAACTCCTAGCAGGGCTCATCGCTGCCAGTTGCAGTTGGAGCCAGCAGGCTGTGCTCACGAACAAGGAATCCACAGGTCTGCCTCTGGGATGCTCTAAAGCCAACCACAGCTACAGGAGTGAGGGGCAAAAAAATAAAAGCTCCTTGCGGGCTTTATCTTGAGCTCCTTGCAGCAGCCTGCCTGTGTGCTCTGGCACTTCTCGAACTGTGCCAGCAAGAAATGTGTTCCTCTGTGATCTGTGCTACATTGTCTGGTCCTGCTCTGGCAGGGGGGTTGGACTCGATGATCTCCTTGGGTCCCTTCCACTCCCTAGCATCCTGTGAACTGCTGCTTTCTTGTTAGAATGACAGACAGTATTTCTTCAGCTGACTTTGATGCACTCAAGGAGGTTTCGTTTGTACTGTCTTGCTGGGTTTCTTTGTTTTATTTTGGGGGGGAGGTTGGGGGGTGGGGGGGGTTTGGTTTTTTTTCTTTTCTGGGTTTTTTTGTTTGGTGGTTTGTCTTTTTTTTCTTTTTTTTGGTAGATGTCTACCTTGCTGCCAGGGGACCACACCTTGCAGTTATCTCACACTCATTCACACCTGCACAAAACACTAAGTGCTGTAAGGGAAATCTTCTCTTCAGCTGCATTTTGTCAGGCTGCTGTGGCCAAATCCCCACCTGCTGCTTCCCCAGTGAAGATATTCAGCTATTTATACTTATGTGAAGTTTAGGGCTTTGGGGGGAATAAAATAACTACATCTTTTATAATTCCTGCCTCACCAATTGCCCACAATCAATTCACCTATAGGTATCAATGTGAAGATATTTCCTGACCGAATTGGAACCCAAATTTAACTGGTTTGTATACAGCCTCCTATGAGCACAGACTGAAAGAGTTGGGGCTGCACAGGCTGGATTAGAGAAGGCTCCCAGGTGACCTTATTGTGGCCTTCCAGGATCTGAAGTGGGCTACAAAAAAGCTGGGGAGGGACTTTTTAGGCTATCAGGGAGTGACAGGACTGGGGGAAATGGAGCAAAGCTGGAGGTGGGGAGATTCAGATTGGATGTGAGGAGGAAGATGGAACTAGATGGTCCTTGTGGTCCAACTCTGACTGATTCTGTGATTCTACTTTGTGGGCAGGGCTTTTGGGAAATAAAAATAACTACATCTTTTACAGTTCCTGCCTCCTTAATTGCCCCAACCAAGCCACACATTCACAGCACTCCTCAGTTTTAATGGGGAAAAGAAAAAAAACTCAACAGGGAAAGAAAAACAAAAAAGGGCAAAGAGTTGTCTCAGATAAGGAAGCTCAACTGATTCTTGGACAAAAAAAAAAAAAAAAAGAATAAAGCAAAGGCACATAAAAAGCAGCCTTAAGTCAATGGGTGAATAGCAAAACCCCCACAAGCAGCCTGTCACAGCTCCATGTCTGAGTCCCACCGCTCCCCGCAGCCCTCCTGTTCCCCGGTGCTGGACCCTGGGGCCACCACCCCCAGCCTTGGGCACAGCATAAACCACAGCCTGCATCTTGCTCAGGCAGAGGGCTGCATTTCAGGAACAGGTTGTTATCACCTAAGTCAGTCCTCTAAGCCAACCAACACCAGCAGCTCGCTTTGAAATCGCCACCCACGTTCGATAAAAGTTCAGATTTGAGAGGCAGCCCACAGAGATTAATGAGGGTTTGAGTTTATGCCTTGAGAGCTTCTAATAGTCTTATTTTTTTTCTGCTCTATCACCTCAATTTTCCCCTACAGGGAGGCTGCTCACATACTTCCAGCTAGGGAAAGGGCTTGATTTCGTCGCTAATAAAAAAGGTGTTTGAGAAAGAAAAGCCATAAATGAAGCAATTTCTCTGGCTCGGGCTGCATTTATCACAAAGGTGACCTATTGGCAGTGGGCAAAGGGAGTTTCAGGTGATGTTTTTTACAGTTGAAGCTTCTCTGACATGCAGGTGGGCCCCCTGCAAGGCATGAGGCAGGACGGAGGGGAGGTACAGTCCTCCTGGCTCTCCTGCCGTGGTGGGAGCCTTGCAGCAGCCTCTGTGTCACTGTGGGGCTGCTCCCTGCTCAAGATTGGAGGAATGAGCATAGGAAATGCAAAGCAGTGCCTGACAAGACCCTTCCAGCATTCCTCAGCTGGACAGACCTTGCAACATGGACTTGGACTCTCTGTTGGAGAGAGTCCAAAGGAGGGGCACAAAGATGCTCAGAGGGGTGGAGCACCTGTTCTGCTATGAGGACAGGCTGAGAGAGTTGGGGCTCTGCAGCCTGGAGAAGAAAAGGCTGCCAGGAGACCTTGGAGTAGCCTTCCAGTATCTGAAGGGGGCCTGCAGGAGGGCTGGGGAGGGACTGTTCACAAGGTCTTGTAATGACAGGAAGAGGGGGAATGGGTTTAAACTGGCAGAGGGGAGATTGAAATGGGGTGTTAGGAGGAAGTTCTTCACAGTGAGGGTGGCGAGACACTGGAGTGTGTTGCCCAGGGAGGTTGTGGCTGCTCCTTCCCTGGAGGTGTTCAAGGCCAGGCTGGATGAAGCCTTGAGCAACCTGCTCTAGTGGGAGGTGTCCCTGCCTATGGCACAGGGGGGTTGGAACTGGATGAGCTTTGAGGTTTCTTCCAACCTAAACCATTCTATGATTCTAACCTACCTTGCCACTGAGGCAGTAAACGCTGCTGAAAGGCACCCCACAGAGAGTGCCCCTAGAAGCAACCAGAGACTCCTCTCTGAGCTCACCACCAGCCCTAACCACGCACAGGAGCTCGGGCAGAGCAAGCTGGAGAACATCTCTGTGGTTTGCATTTCTGCCTCCTACCCTGCAGACACAGGCAGCCCTCGTGGATCACCCTGGATTTGCCCTCTTCTGATGGCATCCCTTTCCATCTGTCACTTTTTCCAAGTCTGAACTGGACATCCTGAGGGAAAAGAGGGGAAAGGACTTCAGGATTGCCTGGAAAGTCAAATAGAGAACCTCATTCTCACAGATTGTAAGGAATTCTTTCTGCCCTCTCCACCTCCTCTCCAGAAGAAAAGAGAATGTTTATCTCTGCTTAGCACTGAGTATCTCCTGGTTTGTATCTCTGAGTGACTGCAGTATTCTTTAAGCTGCAGAGAAAAAATATATTCTCCCTCTCACACTCCCTTAAATAGCTCTCAGAACTGCTCCAGGACCAGAATAACAGCATGAACCACCTCTGTCTGACACCTGTGAAGCTCCTGCTTCCTCATGTACATCTGGTGGAGTTGCCTTGTGCACAGTTCCACACAGTTGTACACATCTTTTGCTTCATGTACCCAAAATAAGCATTACTCAGCCTGATGATGAAGTCTTCTCTTACAGCCACCCGCAAGGGTTATTTTAGAAAGTGCTTTGGATGAATAGAGCTTTATCCACAACTATTATGAAGGCTTCAGGGACCCAGCTCCTGAATATCTCTTCCTTTCTCTCATTAGTTCCCAGCTTCACGTTCACCTTAGCAATTCCCCCATCTTTTGTGGGCAAAAACATCTCCCTTTGACCACAACCTGCTCTTCTCTTCAGACCTCGAGCAGCAACATAGAATCGTAGAATGGTTTAGGCTGGAAGGGACCTCAAAGCTCAGCCAGTTCCAACCCCTTGCCACAGGCAGGGACACCTCCCACTAGAACAGGTCACTCAAGGTCTCATCCAACCTGGCCTTGAATACCTCCTAGGGAGGGAGCAGCCACAACCTCCCTGGGCAACATCATAAAGTCCGCTCCAGAGCCTACTCACCATAAACCCACTGACTTCAGCAGCACCAGCACATGTCAACCTGCCCTGGGCTGCAGCCAGGTAAGAGAATTACAATCATGCTAATTAATGCTCAAATGACTCACCCAAAGCTTTTCTGGAAGCCTTTCCAGGTACCACTTGCTGCAGCAACAGCAGGCTCAGGATGCCACCAGCCTGGTCTGGAAGGCTGCAGACCTCCTGCAACACTGAAACAGAGGCAGCACTGTAAATTTAAGAGATGTTCTTATGTGCCTCAGCCAAGCATCCTGGTACCTAAAAATGATGCACTGTGCATGTGCTGTGTTATTTATTGTGTCCCTTTTGCAAGGAACAGGAGCTAGTGGCTCTGCCACAGATTCCATACATCATCCTAGCTCCAGTGACTTCATCCCATTTCCCTCCAAAGGGCAGATTATTGTGCTGCTTTCAAGATCAGTGTTTTCTCCTGGGAGCAGAGGTTCCCTACGGTTGAAAAGGTCCCAAACGACCTCTGGAGAGGCAGGGACATGCCCAGTAGCCATGACAGATTGAGCTGAAATTATCACAAAAGTGCACTGAGAGAGGTTTTATTACAGCTACATTTGTGGTCACTCACTGAGCTTTTGCAGTTTAAGAATCTGATTTAAATGCTCTGAGAATTGTAGTGCTAAATATTTATCACTATTGCTCCTGAGGTGGAGGGAGGTTTTCCTGCCCCTCTACTCTGTCCTACCAAAGCTTCATTATTGTGTAGAGTTTGGGGCTGTCCAGTTCAAGAGGGACAGGAAACTACTGGAGAGGGTCCAGTGGAGGCTATGAGGATGATGGAGGATGATGAAGGGACTGCAGCACTGCCTGGTAAGGAGAGGCTGAGTGACCTGAGGCTGCTTAGTCTGCAGAAGAGAAGACTGAGAGGGGATTGGATCAATGTTTGTAAATGTCTGGGGTCTGGGGGTCAGGAGGGGGGGGACAGGCTCTGCTCACTGCTCCCTGCCATAGGCCAAGGAGCAATGGATGGAAGCTGCAGCACAGGAGGTTGCAGCTCAACACAAGAGGCAACTTCTTGCCTGTGTGGGTCCCAGAGCAGTGGCACAGGCTGCCCAGAGAGGTTGTGGAGTCTCCTTGTCTGGAGCCTTTGCAGGCCAGTCTGGATGTGTTCCAGTGTGACCTGAGCTAGATTGTCTGATCCTGCTCCTCATCCAGCCTGGCTGCAAACACCTCCAGGGATGTGGCCCCAACCATCCCCCTGAGCAACCCATTCCAGCCTCTCACCACTCTCATGCTGAACAACTTCCTCCTCACCTCCAGTCTTAATCTCCCCACCTCCAACTTTGCTCCATTTCCCCCAGTCCTGTCACTCCCTGACAGCCTCAAAAGTCCCTCCCCAGCTTTTCTGCAGGCCCCCTTCAGACACTTGTCTCAGCCAAGCCAAGGCTGCCTGCTCAGGAACCATCTCCATCCGTACTTACCGCACAATGGGATGAGGTGAGGGTGCTTTGATCACCTCTTCATTCTCTCTCCCCTGCTCTGAAGAGAGAACTCTGCAGAGTGGCAGCATCTGTTTTAGTCCCCAGGTGGTGCCAGCACACACAGGAACTGGCAGTTCCGCACGGCGCTGGCTTGTGGCCTCGTATTCCTTTACCAGCTAATAATAGAAGCAAACTACAAAATATAGCAGCGATCCCACAGCTGCAAACTACCCATTAAAGCAGCACAAGAGGTGTAAAGGCTGGTTGTTAGCGCCCTCCAAGCCACTGAATCATCTGATGCCCTCCCAGCTGCACAAAGCCCTGTGGAGTTAGTTTCTTTTTCAGAGAGAGAGGAAAAAAAAAAAAAAAAAAAAAGGGAAAAAAAAAAAAGGGGGGGGGGGGGGGGGGGGGGGAA
>VWZI01013574.1:191910-217453 GCA_013396835.1 Psilopogon haemacephalus | reverse complement strand
ATGGGGACTCCACCACCTCCGTGGGCAGCCCATTCCAATGCCAATCACTCTCTCTGGCAAGAACTTCCTCCTCACATCCAGCCTGAACCTCCCCTAGACAGCTTGAGACTGTGTCGCCTCCTGTTGCTGGTTGCCTGGGAGAAGAATCATAGAATCAGGCAGGTTGGAAGAGAGCTCCAAGCTCATCCAGTCCAGCCTATCAGCCAGCCCTATCCATTCAACTAGACCATGGCACAAGTGCCCCATTCAGTCTTCTCCTGAACAAGAGATCAAGTCCACCTGGCTACAACCTCCCTTTTAAAAGGGTATAAAAAAATTGTCACTGTCAGGACCATGATGGAACCTTTTGGATGTTAAGAACTACCAGGAGGGTAGTGGAACACTGGAACAAGTTGCCCAGGGAGATGGTTGAGGCCCCATCCCTGGAGGTATTCAAGGTGAGGCTCCACAGGGCTCTGGGCAACCTGATCTAATGGAGGATGAGTGCAGAGGGAGTTGGACTGGGTGGTCTTTGGGGGGTCCCTTCCAACCCAAACCATTCTGTAATTCTTTCCAAGTGCCAGATTTCACTGCCTGGCACTTCTGCAGGGCTTTCCCAATCCTGCCATGCCAGGAAGCTATGGGAGCTGCTGGGGATTTGATCTGCAAAGGAATTGCTAGTTGGGAAAAACAAGCAAGGCCACCCATGTGCTTTCACAGCAAACAAACCACACTGCAGAATAACAAGACAGAGGACAGCTTTGCCTTGCTGAGCCAGACAGATACTCCCTCAGCTGCCTTGCAAGTGTCAGGAAGAGGCAGCAGCTTCTTTGCCACTGTGAATCTTTAACAAAGGAAGCAGAAGCGAGCAGGGAGGGCTGGTTCCGAGGAGCCTGTAAAACCCAAGGGAGGCAATTTTGCCCCTAGTGCTCTGTGTGGTCCCCAGGGATGTATTCTTAAGCTGGCATTAATTGGCATAGGAAATCACTGCAGCCCTGGGTCTTTCTCTGCCTTCCCTTTTGCTTGCACAGAAGTGTTGCCTACTGACAAATTGCATCTCAGGATGATGTGTGCTAACTCCACAGTCCCTCCAGGAAATTAATTTTCCTTCAATCCCCTCTGGTGCAGAGGCTCATGGAGGCAGTTGTGATTCCTGGGTCTTTGCCTTCAGCTGTACCTGTGATTAATGCCATTCCCCTGCATCCTGCAGACTGAGGAGGTTAAGAATACAGTGGGAGAGAACTGTAATTTGTCAGGCCCCAGGAGTCTGAAGCACTCTGAGCACCACGTTTTTCTTGTGTGGCATTAGATTCTCCTCACTGATGCCCTGTTTTATCCAGACTTTGCCTCTAACATACCAGCCCTCCAGGAGCCCTCCTACTCATTTCCCCTTAGACACAGAGAATCACACTCCTGCTTGCTTTGCTGCTCTTGCCCTCGACACTCCAAACATTTTACTGCCTGCACTCTCCTGCTTATTTAATCATAGCATGGTTTTGGATTGGAGAAGACCTTTAAAGGTCATCTAGTCCCACCCTCCTGCATTCAGCAGGGACATGTACTAGATCATGTTGCTCAGAGGGTGCAGCTCTACCAGCAAGAGCTTGTAACTGTCCTGAGGAAATGGCTTCCTCCTCAAAGCCTTGTGTCTTCCCACAGTTATCACTTGCTCTGCCATTTATCAGCTGTAGATTTGGTGTCAGTCATGGGCCACACTTGATGCTAAGTTTAAGAGAGTGTTAATCCTCAGCTCTCACCACCCAAAGAGGTGTCCTGGTTGAGCACCACAGCAGGTATGGGGAAGGGGACAAACATATAACCACAGCACTGCTTCAGCTGGAAAAGCTCTCTAAGATCATCAGGTTCAAGCATCAACTCAAGACCACCACGGGCATTAAACCACATCCCAAGGTGCAGTGTCCACACAAACACCTCCAGGGACAGCGACTTCACCTTGGCTCTCCGACACTGCACAACATCTGACTAATGGCACTAACCCAAAGGAAAGTGCTTGCATCTCTGAGGAGTTAAATTACTCTATCAGACATTGCTCCTGGCATGAACTGTTGGCATGGAGACTGGTGTGAAATGTAATACACCCTAAATAAAATATTAATGGCAGAAGAGAAAGCAGCAGTGATTTAAAGAGATACTGAGCTGACAACCAAGCTGCAGCCTGGAGTTCATCAGACAAACAACAGAGGAAACTATGAGTAAAGCTATAAAGGGCAATGAGCAACAGCCTCATCCTGCCAAAGTCTTCTGGCAGTCAAAGACACTCAGGAAAGTCTAACTTGGCTGAGGGATGAAGTGAAGAACTTCCAAAGAATGTTACTCCTTTTTCTCGGACAGGAATGAGTGGAAGGCTGCTGCAGCATGAGGAGCAGGGTGGCACAGCTCAGAAGTGCAGCAGACACATCACTGGCATCAGAAGAGTGCTGCCTGTCACCTCCCTTTAGATAGCTGTAGACAGCACTGAGGTCACCCCTGAGCCTCCTCCTCTCCAGGCTGCACACCCCCAGTCTCTCTTCACAGGGCTGTGCTTCAGGCCCCTCACCAGCTTCGTTGCCCTTCTCTGGACATGTTCCAGTACCTCAACATCTCTCTTGAATTGAGGGAACCAGAACTGGACACAATACTCAAGGTGTGGCCTGAGCAGTGCCAATTACAGGGGAAGAATAACCTTCCTTGTCCTGCTGGCCACACTCTCCCTGACCCAGGCCAGGATGCCCTTGGCTCTGCTGGCCACCTGGGCACACTGCTGGCTCATGTTGAGCCTACTAAGGCAAAGGAATTATTAGGAATATTACACTGAAACAATCTGCAGGCAGCAAAGGTCACATCCCTACCTGTGAGTCAGCCAAGGGAGCTAACGTTGGGGCTCCTCCACAGCTGTACCACTCCATTATGCACTATCTAGAAAGCTGCACGAGGTGCTTATTGACTCATGGGGATGTGGGGAAATCCAGGAGAATGGTGTGGAAGTGCTCATTAAAGTGTTTAGCACATGCACCTATTGTGCTTGTTTTCCTTCTATTGTCTGTTGGGCAAGCCAGGAGGCTGAGTCCTTCTGGGAGAGAGGATGTCTGAAGTCAACAGCGAAAATGTTTTCCTGGGAAGTGGATGCTGTGTTTATCAACAGAAGTACCCTCAGCCAGAGGCCAAGTGTCCTCACTGCCTGGTTAACATCACCTCTGCGCCTTAAACCCTCCCTCTGACTTCATCCAGCAGAGGAAATGCCTCCTGCCTTACCTGTTGAGGATGGGCATCCACGAAGGGCTTTGCTCTGGGCTAGTGGTGCTGAAGAGCTGTTCCTCTACATCTTCTCCATAGAACTCCTCTCGATGGACTCCATATTCCAGACTGAAACTGCTTTCTTTCACAAATAACCACTCTGCAATTCTCACATCATTGCAGAAGGGGAAAGAGAAACCAGGATGTCCTACCTGGAGCAGCTGTCACTGCAAAAGAAATAGTGAAATATGGAAAGGACCACTTGTGGTTTCTCTCTGAGAGTGCCCACAGCCTGACCATGCTTCCAGAACAATGTTATCTCCTGGTGCCCAGCATTATCCTCTTTTCTACAGGGCCCTTACAATCTTTCTCCTCCCCGTGCCCTTTGCCTGTCCATTGTCCAAGCTGAGACAACCTGAGAGACACCAGCATGAAGAGTCAGCTACCATCTACTTTCCAAGCAGCAGCAGGTACTGCTCTCTCCAGGCACATGTGCCACTCTCTTCAGGAGTGTGCCACTTTCCAAGGATGGCTCAAACACTTCTACAGTACCCATACTCTGTCAGTCTTCTTCGTGGGAAACTTGCCTGGAGGGACTTCAGAGGATCTTTACATCCCCTCCTTCCACTCTAGCCCTGGGATTGTTTGTGGTCACCCAGAGATGCAGGGCAGGGAAGCAGAGCCCTGCCCTCTGGGATAGCTCAGCTGGCACTGACTGTGGCAGTGCAGGTTGTTAACATAAAGCAGAAGTGGAGGTCTTCGTGCAGCTTTGGCTGTGCCAGCAGTTAGCAGCAGCTGAGGAGCTGGAGCAAGCATCCAGGGGAGATGCTTTCTGCAGCTGTTTCAACAGGGTCACGGCAGACCTCCCAGCTTTGCCCTTTAAATGCTTCTTTCGCTGAACATTCTAAAGCTGAAGGGCTCAGACACATTCTTTGCCCTTCATTTCATCACAGCTGACCCAATAACACACAAAGGGAGCTGATTTGCCTTTGGAATTCCAGCTTTTGCAACCATGGCAATAAGCAAATGTGTTTGCTTTCCCCCTGGCTCAGGGAAACAAACCGAGATGCAAGCCCACAAGAGGAGCAGTTTGCATGCTCAGTGAATCGGGTGGTGAGCAACAGGATCAGCTGGGAAGGACTTGCCAGGAGTGTCCAAAAGTGCCTAAGACAAAGTCTCTGGAAGTGATTGGCAGCTTCCAAGAGTCATACATCTTAATCTACTCAGCTGAATTCCTCTAAGCTTGGCTCAGCTTTTAAGACTTGCTAACTCTCAGGGCTGACCTCATTGCACTCTACAACTACCTAAAGGGAATATCTCCATCCCTAGCTGGTCTCTTCTCCCAGGCGACCAGCAACAGAATGAGGAGACACAGTCTCAAGATGTGCCAGGTGAGGTATAGGCTGGATGTCAGGAGGAAGTTCTTCCCAGAGAGAGTGATTGGCATTGGAATGGGCTGCCCAGGGAGGTGGTGGAGTCTCCATCCCTGGAGGTGTTCAGGCAAAGCCTGGCTGGAGCAATTAATGCCACTGGCTACGGCTGGGTGCTAGGTTGGACTGGACGAGCTTGGAGGTCTCTTCCAACCTGGCTTATTCTATTCTATTCTATTCTATTCTATTCTATTCTATTCTATTCTATTCTATTCTTCTATTCTATTCTTCTATTCTATTCTATTCTATTCTATTCTATTCTATTCTATTCTATTCTATTCTTCTATTCTATTCTATTCTATTCTATTCTATTCTATTCTATTCCTTTCTAATTCTATTCCTTTCTTATTCTATTTGTATTCTATTCTACTCTGCTCTTGTCTACTCTGCTCTACAAGCTACCAAACAACCCTGCCTGGTTAGTTTTAGTCACTCCGGTGCTGCAACTTTGGGAGTCTGAAGAGTTTTGGTTTTTTCTGTCTCAGAAAATGGCAGGTTGGCTTTGTGGGACTAATGCCTGTGCACAAAGAAAACTCAGAAGCTGAGGTGAGCCTCGGTGTATTTTCACCTCCTGCACCCTGTGGGCCACAAGGGTTTGCTTTGCTTGCTGAGCAAACGCTGGCGCTTTCTGGGTGCAAGCCTTATCACAGCCGAGCTCCATGTTCACCTCTTTCATTAAACATGCTCAGGGAGGCTGGGGCTGCCTTGGGGTGCTCCTCTCTCTGGTGACTCCCCCCACCACCCTCCCCTAGTCCTCTCACCCCATTCTCCGCCTGGTCGCGGTCCGCTTTGTGAAGGAAATTTCAAAGTCTCCTTGAGACGCACAACCAAATTCCTGCGGGAAATCAGGGGGGAAAGCTTTCCCAGCTGCTCCGTGGCTGCTCTCCAGCGAAAGCTGCGCCCTCCCTCTCCGCTGCTCTGGTTGCACCGCAAACAAAAGCTCAAAGCCGCTGCTGACGGGAGCCGCTGGCGCTCCGCGGTGCTCCGCAGCGCTCCGCTGCTTTCCGCCCTGGGGATCGCCGGCAGGGCAGAGCAGAGCCTGGGCTGCACCTCCAGCCCCCCGCAGCGAGGCAGCAGCTGGGCTCAGTCCCACCCCGGCACACGGAGAGCAGAGCTTTTGCCAGCCCAAGGCAGCGCCGCAAGCTCCTCTTGGCCGGCGTTAGACGTGCGGGCAGAAGCCCTGACCCCTGCCTACCGCCGACGGGCACAGGACCGCACGGGCAGCGTCCTGGTGGTTGTTCCGAAGGGGCAGCTGCCCCACAAGAGTTTTCCCCGTGGCACCTCACTCCTTTGCTACCCACAGCAGCTGCCTCTCCTGGCACAAGCACCCTGGGCTCTCCTGGCACAGCAGGCTATGGTGCCCAGCCATGCTCTCTGCTGCTTGCAGATGGCATCTGGCTGTCCTAGCATCAGAGAATGGTTTAGGTTGGAAGGGACCTCGAAGCTCAGCCAGTTCCAACCTCCCTGTGCCATAGGCAGGGATTACTCTCACTAGAACAGGTCGCTCAAAGCCTCATCCAACCTGGCCTTGAACGCCTGCAGGGAGGTTGTGGAGCACTGAATCCACCTGCAGGGAGGTTGTGGAGCACAGAAGCACCCAACGTGATCAAAGATCACGTTGGGTGCTTCTGTGCTCCACAACCTCCCTGGGCAACCTGTGCCAGTGTCTCACCACCCTCACTGCAAACAACTTCCTCCTATCATCCAGTTTCAATCTCCCCTCTGCCAGTTTAAACCCATTCCCCCTCATCCTGTCATCACAAGACCTTGTGAATAGCCCCTCCCCAGCCCTCCTGTAGGCCCTCTGGCAAACTCTTCCTCCCCACGCAGCCCCAAACTTGCTAAAGCCCACAAACAAATGCAAAAAAAAAAAACCCAAAAAAAATCACCCATGAGAAGCTGAAATGCACTGAAACCCCCTTAAGTGCAGAGGCTGTTGTTGCTAATAGAAACAGATGCTCTGTTTCCACAGAGGTCGTTTCCTCAGTAACTTGATGTCAACCCAGGACCTCATCCTGCAGGGTGCTGGCGGCTCAATGGGAGCAGAGAACCACGTAGGAGGTGTTAAGCATCTCACCAGAAGTGGTCTGTTAGAAAGAGGCAGCATCTGACCCTCGGATGAAGAGAGGCTGTCCTACACTTGCTGATGCTCTTCAGGGCCATGCATCCAGCTCCACTCAGAACTGCTCTCAAGCCCTATTTAGTTTTGAAGGCTGCAGTTCCTACTCACAAACTCTTGGATCTCCTCCCCGCCCCCCCCAAAAAAAAAACCTCTCCTAATTTTACAGTAATATCTGATCATCTGGAAAAAAAGAAAAAAAAAAAGTGTTATACCTCTGTCTACAGACCTTGCACTGCCTGGACATGGCTTGGCTTTGATAGACTAGACTTAACTAGGATAGAATAGAATAGAAAATAGGATAGGGTAGGATAGGGTAGGATAGGATAGGATAGAAAATAGGATAGGGTAGGATAGGATAGGGTAGGATAGGATAGGATAGAAAATAGGATAGGATAGAAAATAGGATAGGATAGGATAGGATAGGATAGGATAGGATAGGATAGGATAGGATAGGATAGAAAATAGGATAGGATAGAAAATAGGACAGGGTAGGATAGGATAGGGTAGGATAGGATAGGATAGAAAATAGGATAGGATAGAAAATAGGATAGGATAGGATAGGATAGGATAGGATAGGATAGGATAGGATAGGATAGGATAGGATAGGATAGGATAGGATAGGATAGAACAGAACAGGATATGATGAATAGAATAGAATAGAATAGAATAGAATAGAATAGAATAGAATAGAATAGACCAAGTTGGAAGAGACCTCCAAGATCATCCAGTCCAACCTAGCACCCAGCCCTAGCCAATGGCACTAAGTGCCCCCATTCAGTCTTCTCTTGAACACCTCCAGGGATGGGGACTCCACCACCTCCCTGGGCAGCCCATTCCAATGCCAATCACTCTCTCTGCCAACAACTTCCTCCTAACATCCAGCCTGAACCTCCCCTGGCACAGCTTGAGCCTGTGCCCCCTCCTTCTGTGCTGGTTGCCTGGCAGAAGAGCCCAACCCCAGCTGGCTCCAACCTCCCTTTGGTAGCTGCAGAGAGCAATGAGCTCTGCCCTGAGCCTCCTCTTCTGCAGGCTGCACACCCCCAGCTCCCTCAGCCTCTCCTCTTGGGGCTGTGCTCCAGGCCCCTCACCAGCTTCATCACCCTTCTCTGGACACCTTCCAGTATCTCAACATCTCTCTTGAATTGAGGGGACCAGAACTGGACACAGGACTCAAGGTGTGGCCTGACCAGTGCCGAGTGCTCCGTTGTCCTGCTGGCCACACTATGATGGCTCATGGCACGTTATTGGACACTCTGAAATCCTAAATGATGACATCAGCACTTCACCTGAGCTGAGTGGTTTGTTCTCCTCTGACTTTCATGGGTCTAGCATCAAGCAATAAGGGAAACTGTGGTTTTGCTGAGTTGCTTTATTTGCCTCTGTACAGAGATGGTGTGAAGAGCTATTGCACTCTCCTCCCTCTGCCCTCAGGTCTGCCTGGCACCTTCCATAAAGGAGCATCCACTCTTTACTTCTGCTGGGAGCTAAACAAAGAGTAGAAAGCATGACTAAGTGCAGGCTTGTCTCTTCTCAGCCACAGAAGACACCAGCTTGCTGCAGGGCAACAGCCACCGTGAAAGCTCAGCAGGGGAAGCTGTGAGGGCTGTGGGTTTGGGGGTCTCCCACCTCCAGCCCAAAGAGAGGGGAGCACACCAACACCTCTCCTGGCAAATGCTTCTCCAGACTGTTGTGAGATGCCAGCGACAATGTCTCCAGCCCCAATCCCCAGGTTCATATCTATGCCATTGCCCCCACCAGTCACTCAGCTGTCTGCTGCCACCCTCCTCCCAATCAATCATGTTTTGTTCCAGTTTTGTTCTGCTCCTTTTTCTGTTCTCTCCCTGCATGCTCTTTCTCTAGCTCCTGACATTGATTTGTTTCTTTTCCAGCTTTGAGATTCATCTCAGCTTTTCGACACCTTTTGTTCACCCCCATCCTTCCCTTCCTCTCCCCCTCCCAGATCCTCCTCGTGTCTATCTCAAGCACAGAACAGGCTGGGGAAGGCACTCGGCCCTGAAAGCTTTTCTGAACTGTTATTTTCCTTCTTGGAAAGAATCCCAAAAGCAGATAATAAATGTTTATTTTAATTAGTGAGGGACCACTGGCCTAATACTAAAATCACCTTCTGCTGGCAGGCTGCACTTAAGCGACTGCAGATTTGCTCAGGCAGTGCTGCTGCTGGATTCTTTCATTAATTCCTGCAGAGAAAAAAAAGTCCCAGAGGAGGCTTGGCTCTGCACATCATCAGCACCCATAATTAGGGCAGCTTGGCTGTAGTTAAAGTTAAGCCACTCAGCATCTGCAGCCCCTGCTTTTCCAGCCTTCTAACCTGGCAATAATGGGACCTGCTGAACCAAGGCTTCAGCACTCAGCTCCTCGGTTGAGTCTCTCTCTTCTGCAGCAGCACTCCAGAGAGACAGAGATGGGCTCTTAAACCCAGTTAATAGGCAGTTAAGGCCAACTTCTCATCCATCACATTAGTCTTACCACTAGACAACTGCAGCAAATCCAGGAGCTTCATCCCACCCCAGTGTGCAGGCACATTGCTGGCACCGATGGAAGTCCTTCTCTCATCTGTGGGTGACAAGACTGAGTACATCTCACACTCGCTCAATCAGCAAAAATTAACTCTGGCCTGACCTGAAATGTCTCTGACCCTCCAGGGCAGGAAGACTCGCCTGTTCACCTTGCTTTGCTCCAAGGCACCGTGTGCTGCAGCTGCCAGATGACCTCTGGAGATTCTCCTTCAAGCCTGGCATAGCCCAGCCCTGGGGAGGTGCTGGGGTGAGCACTGGTGACAGGGCCAACCTGCCTTGGGCAGTGGGGGCTTGTCTGTTCCTAGCAGCCATGCCTGGGATGAAGTCAGCAACCAAGCAGGTTTGCTTTGTGATTCATCACAAACCCTGGTGCCCCAGGCTGCCATCCTGGCCAAAACACCTCCAAATGATACCTCTCAGAAGAGCTTTTCCAGACAGTTTGCCATACACCTGCTGGTAAAACAGGTGATGCTGCTTTGGGTGGAACTGCTGCATGCTCCCATCCTGCTGCTCCAAGGCAGAAAAGTTTCTAACTAATTTGTTGAAGGTAGATTTAAACAAACATCACTCATAATCATAGAATCAGTCTGGGTTGGAAGGGACCACAAGGAGCAGCCAGTTCCAACCCCCTTGCCATGGGCAGGGACACCCTACCCTAGATCAGGCTGCCCACAGCCTCTGCCAGCCTGGCCAAAAACACCTCCAGGGTTGTGGCCCCAAACACCTCCCTGCAGGGGCAACCCATTCCAGCCTCTCACCACTCTCATAGTGCAGAACTTCCTCCTCACATCCAATCTGAATCTCCCCACCTCCAGCTTTGCTCCATTCCCCCTTCCTTCCTCCCTCCCTCCTTTCCTTCTTGCTTTCCTCATTTCTTTTCACCTGTCCTTGTTTCTTTCCTCCTTTCCTCATTTATTTCCAAGTCTCTTCTGAATTTCTTGGATTCAAGGTTAACCTTTCTCTTTGTTTAAAGAGAGAAGAAGCCTGGATCTGAGGCATCAGTCAGGCTTTTGCTGGGTGACCTTTCCCTACAGGCAGAGACAGACTCACTTGTTACAGTCCTGCTGCCACACAGGAGCAGGTAGAGTTCAGTTTGTCCTTCAGCAGTTGTATCTGAGCAAGGAGGCTACAGGAGAGTGAGAACCTTCAGTGGAACACTCACTCAGATGTGTGCAAGTTTGCTCACAATGGGCTGCTCTCAACGTCACTGGGGTGGCATCACACTTCTGCTCAACATTAACCCTTTGAAAAACACAACCCATAATAGCATCCCCTCCATTTGTGGGGAGGGGGGAACCTAACAAGCAGCCAGGCATCAATCAGCACTCCTTCAAGAGAAGCAGCCTCCCTTTGGCATGCTCTAGGACCAACAGAGAAATGTTTGCAGCCACTCAGCTACACAGCTTAGAATGGTCTGAGACCTCCTAGTCCAACCCCCTCTGCAGACAGCAGGGGCATCCTCAGCTGCTCCTCATATCAAACCAGAGCCATAACTGAGCCTTTCTAGGACAAGGTTCATGCTGAAATCCACTGGTGAGGCTTTGTGTGCCACACCAAACCCCGAGCACAGAGCCTGGCATGCTGCTGATGCCACACTCACACTGCACAGCCTGAGCTGCCACCTGCCCCTGGAAACAGGGACACACATCCCAGGCTCTCCCATTGCCTCTCCACACTGGTGTCACCAATGGCAGCTTTCAGGCACTTCTTCTCCATTGCTTGGCACTGGAGGAGCTCCTCTTCCTTTCTTATGAGGAAGGAAGTCCTTTGAGAAGTGAATGCCATGATGGCACATTCCTGAAGGTGCCAGGTGGAGCGGGAGGTGGTCTGCCCACAGCAGGGGAATTTGGTCTAGATGATCTGTAAGTTCCCATCCTATGGCAAACACATCATTAAAAAAAAAAAAAAAAATACAGATACAGTGTAAAAATTAAGTGACAGTGCTGGGCCTGGGGCTGTGGGTCCTGATTACCTGGAATAATGGCAGCAGATGGCAATGAATGTTCTCCTGCAGGAGAAAGGGACTCAACAAAATTACAATTTAACCAGTATTTATGGGGTAACCTTATCTCCAGAACCTCTTACAGCAGAAATAAATTAGGACTCATCCATCATGAGCAAACGCTGCTGTTCCAGTCTCCTCTGGCATGGCTTCATACAAGACTAGGCAATTTCCCAGGATTTCACCAAGCACTGGATCTGATCTGACCTTAGCTGCCTCCAGCCATGCTCCACTGCCTGGCTGATGCTCCCTGCCCGCACCACTGGTCCAGATGAAGTCAGCACAACATCAAGGTAGCCTGGAGCTTCTTGACTCAGCTGATCAAAGTCAGATTCCCCAGGGCTTGTCTCCACTGAGAAATCAATGCAAAGCATCCAGGATGTGACTTGGCAGTGCCACAAAGCATCTGCGTGAAGTCCTCCTGCTCCCCACTGAAAATTCAGTTCTCCCAGTTCAGCCTAGCCCAGCTCCCAAACTGGGCCAAGCTCAGTGGCACGAAGGTAATTCCAGTGGGGAGAGGAGGGAATTGGTGCCAAAAGCTACAACTCAGCAGTAGTGGCTCTGCCTGCTCTTTCAGACATTCCAGATGGGTCTTTGGACATATTTGCAATTGAAGGTAGGAGAGCCAGCTTCCCTCACTTCCTACCCACTACTTTATTTTAAGTGATGATTCACATCTTTCACTTGTTCCTCCTTTCCCCTTCTGAAGCTGAAAAAATGCAGCTCGAGCTCCCCTAGCCTTTCAAAGCTCCAGACCTCTGCAGCAGACCACCTCTGCTGCTATCAAAGATTATTTTATCACTGCTAGGTGTCCCGTGTCACACAGGAAAGAAGCTTTGCTGAGTTCTTAGAGCATTCCCTGCGGTGACAGGCCTTGGGTTTTCCCTAATTAGCAAGGTCACTTCTGAAATTCAGAACCAAGGGAAGCATTCCACTCTGAAATGTCAGGTTTAGCTGGAGGTCACATCCAGCAAACCTCCTGAACCGTGGAGGAGGTGAGAAGAACCTGCACAGTGTTGGCTATGTTTTGTGTCAGAGAAAGATGATTTTTTCCCCCCCCCCCCCATACTTTTCTAAGAGAACAGGAGAACCTTGGACTTTTTTGTTTGTTTGTTTTTCTTGTTGTTTGTTTGGGTTTCCAGCAGAAAGGGCAGGAAAAGCAAAGCAGCAAAGGGAAGTGCCCCAGAGCTGCCAGCAGGTACCCTGCACAGCCTGCACCAAGTCCTTCAGCTGGCAGCAGCTCCATTAGCAGCTGAAGGTTTGCTCCCGGGTGCCTGGGATACACCAGACTGGCAGGTTTTTTGGTGGCTTTATTAGGCCTGTTAGAGACAGTAGCAGAGGATCAATTAGAATGTTGAAGTTGTGTGTAACCCTGTGGACAAACTGCCCAAAGCAAGCCTCAGGCAGTGTCGCATCCCCTGGAGCCTGCAGGCGTTTTAAGGGAGAAGCCACAGACTGTGATAAACAGGGAGGATTTGGGCAAATTGTGGGAGAATTGCAGGTGGGGCCATTAAATCTGCTCTTGGAGCCATTAAATTTGCTCTAGCCCACAGAGGAAGGATTTGTGGTGGGGGAGCTCGACCCTCACCCAGCTGCCAGGATCCACATTCACCTCCAAACCTCACATTCCTTCTCATTCCAATCCTTCCCTGGTAGAAGAAACCTTTCTGGACTTGAGCGAGACAGTTTTCTGGGTCAGTCGTGTCAGTCAAGTGCCTTTTCCAGGCAACAAGTTAATTTCCACCCTAAAAGCAGAAAAAAAAAACCCCATGAACACTCAAGAGGAAAGAGAGAAGGTAGGAATTCGAGGGCAAGACTTGCCCACTTGGCCAGGCTGAAAGCAGCAGATTGATTTGCAAGCTTATTTAGCCCACATGCAAGCATCCAGGAGTTCTCTCTTGTAGCTGGTGAAATACTCAATAGCTACTCACTTGTGAAGCTTAGTGAAAATAATGACCTGGGGAATATTTGCAGCAGGAGCCATGGCACATTAGCTATTCCAAAGGACTTATGTAAGCACCATTGCCTTTAATGTAGCTTTAGAGGAAAAGGCTTTAAGAAGCTTTATCAGCATAAAACATATTTCGAGATTGGTGAAGGTTAATAATCGGCGTGGCAGAGTCAAAGCCTTCTAAGTGGAATGATTTAACCCTGCAGAAGAGTATTTGTCCCTAACCACAATGGTCAAGCTGCCAGCTGAGAGACAAAAAGTCTCTCCTATTGTCACCGGCAGTGAAACAAAGGAGGAAACTCCCCCAGCTGATGGGGGACTTCAAGGGAATAAATGGGATGTGAAAAGTTCCACAGAACAAAGCCCAGCCTTCAAAATAAACCCAATTAACCTCAGCTAAGCTGAGGAAACTGAGTCAGAGTCCTTGTGACAGACCTAAGTGCTGGGCTTTAGTCTGGCCTCAGCCAGTGGGAATTGGATCTGGACCAGGCTCTATGGGGCTGGCACAACTTACCCATCAAAGCCTGAAATATTTGCACTGCTTCCACATAAACCCAGTGACTGACTCCAAGAGAAATACTCCAGCATTCAGATGGCAGGGGCTAAGGCTGGATTTGCTTCCAGGAGGTTGCAGCAGGGAGTCTCTGCATGGGCCAGGACAACACAGTCCTGCATCCCCAGCTTGGATGAGTTCTTGAGCAACCTGTCCTAGTGGGAGGTGTCCCTGCCTATGGCACAGGGTGGGGGTTGGACCTGGATGATCTTTGAGGTCACTTCCCACCTAAACCATTCTATGATTCTGCAATCCCTACACATTCCTGAGTCTGCTGAAGCCAACATCTGGATTAAATACACATTCAGCTGTGGAGAAGAGTGGCAAGGCTTTCTGCAGTGTAAGTCATAGCTTCTTGTCCCACCCTGGTGTCCTTTTCCTCAGGGCTGCTCTCAGCCACTCCCCACCCAGCCTGGAGTCGTGCTGGGGGATTGCACTGATCTTACACAGTTTGCTGACCAAAGAAGTGTTCCACAGTGTCTTGATTGGGGGGCGATTGAAGAGGCTGAAATTATAAGTTATGTAGCTTTTATAATTTCCAAAAGCCCCACCCACAATCTTTGTGTATCTTAGTTTAAGTTTGGGTTCTAATTCGGTCGGGAAAAGTCTTCACAAGGATGCCTTTTCTTGTAATTCAGGGAAAATCAGAAAAATGGAAAGGTTTGGGCATGAAACTTGCCCTACTTACAGATGGGAGACTGTCTCAAAGTCCGTGCGAGGTTCATGTCTCCAGGTCCGTGTTCAGGTCCGTGCAGGTCCCCGTGCAGGTCCCAGTGCAAGTCCCAGGGAAGGTCCGAGCAAGTCCTGCTCCAATCTGTCCAGCTGCCATATATATACTGAGGTGATTTGTTGCTTCCCTGTTCAAGCCCACGGAGGGCGGGAGAAGGCACTTCACACCTATGGTACTAAGCCTCCGGTGACAGAGGTGGGGCAGTGGACCGGGGTGTGCCCTGCCAAAGTTCACACCCCCTTCAAACCTCCGGTGGGGCAGCGCCCCGCCCCACCACAGTTCACACTTCATTTAAACCACTGGTGGGGCAGTGCCCTGCCCTGCCACACACAGATGCTCCATCCTCAGCTGGGCTGGAGTTCTTCCCTGCTCCACCAACGCAGACTGCTCACTTCATCTTACCCAACAGGAAGACAAACAGGGGCGTGCAAGATGTATGGTGGCAGCAGCTGGTCCCACGTGAAGAGCACTGATTTTCCCCCCCCTCTCTGCTGAAGGATCTTCTGCACAGTCTGTGCCCTGTGATTCATTCTCCCACTGGCTACAACAAATTAACCGTCAACATCTGTTTATCTTATGAATTTTCAAGACTAATAGCAGGCCTCCCATTCCAGCTTAAACAACGTTGTTGCTGAGGCACTCCTTGATGGATGGTCTAAATACAGTCAGATGCAGAGATCTTTTCTTTTTTTTTTTTTTTTTAAGCAAGCCAAATGGAGAGAGTTGAACTTCTTCCCCATTTTTCTTAGTTTACCAGAGAGGAATGTGGAGCCCGTGAGCAGCTTCATCTTCCCTAAAGCTTCTGAGATGTTTAGAGGGGAGAAAAGTCACTCGCTGCAATGGGTTACACAAAAGCTGCTGTGCTGCTTTGGTGTCCTGTGCTGGACACAGCTGAGGGGCAGGAGGGGAGCAGGTAAAGCTGGGAGGCAGAAGGGGCCATGGCACCAGGAACCCTCCACCTCCAGCAGTGCACCTGAGCTCTCCTGGTGTCAGGTGAGCCACAGGTTAAGTGGCCCCAGACTGGTTGCAGCCAGTAAGACCAGACCTAACCACAGAGCCCTTCAGCCAGGGCCACCCCTTGACCAAGTCTGATGGAGACACCTGCTCTCCCTGTCGTCTGGTGCAGAGGAGACCTGAAGGCATGCACAAGAGCTGGGATACTACTTTGAGAGCACTTTGGAAGGAGCTGAGCAGACCTGAGGTCCAACCTCCTCGGTGGGAGCAGCCAGTTCTGCTGAGCCTGTCCTGGCAACACAGGTCTAAAGGAGAAAGGTCTAAGAAAGCAGGTCCCAGCCACGGGGCTGTTAAACCTCCCACAGCTGCTGCAAGGGCAGAGTCCAGAACACTTTCCTGTTCCTGTGAACTGGCCACATCAGGAGGAGCTGCTGTGAACCTGCCCTCCACAGCCACAGCAGCTATATCATCTCTCCTGCCAAGTGCTGCCTGGAAGCTGGAAGCAAACAGGCTGCTTCCTGAGGACTCCTGGGCTGCCAAAGACTTCCAAAAGGCACCAAATACAAATACACTGGGAAAATACCTAAATACCTCTTGGAACATGACTGCAAGTCACCCCTGTAGTTCAAATGCCCCCATGGTGTGCTTGCTGGCTGAAGAGCTGATCTGCTGTGTGCTGAGGCTGACTGGAATATTTTAATGACAGGCACAGGGAGTTGGGACTTTTCAGCCTGGAGAAGAGAAGGCTTCCAGGAGACCTTATAGCAACCTGCCAGTGTCTGAAGGGGGCTACAGGAAGGCTGGGGAAGGACTGTTCACAAGGTCTTGTAATGACAGGACGAGGGGGAATGGGCTCAAACTGGCAGAGGGGAGATTTAAACAGGATGTTAGGAGAAAGTTCTTCACAGTGAGGGTGGTGAGACACTGGCACAGGTTGCCCAGGGAGGTTGTGGCTGCTCCCTCCCTGGAGGTGTTCAAGGCCAGGCTGGATGAGGTCTTGAGCATCCTGCTCTAGTGGGAGGTGTCCCTGCCTATGGCACAGAGGGGTTCAACTGGATGATCTTTGAGGTCTCTTCCAAACTAAACCATTCTGTGATTCTATGATTAAATTAGGTCCTTGGTGAGCCTTCTGCTGCAGGAAGCTTCTGCACAGAGGTGTCGAGAGGCCCCAGAGTAGGAGCAACCCTTGCAGCTCAGCATGTGCAAGGGTGCATTGCCTGCAAAGGCAATCAGGGGCACTGGGGGGGTTGCGTAACTGCAGCCTCATTAGCATCATGACTCAATGATTATTTTTACTGCGTGGTTTTTTCCAGTGGCAGACCCACAGTGATCTCTAAATAAGAGGTTTATATTCGTCCTCCTGTAAATCAGACCGAAGGAAATGGGGAGAGTGACGTTTTCACAGAGTCACAGAACCATTTTGCCAACCTTTTGTCTCTGTGCTAGTCTGCCCCGGCCAGACCCTTGCGTGTGGCCTTGGAGAAAGAGATGAACTCCTTCCACCCAACCCAGAGCTGATTTTTACGGTGCCCTTGTTTGCCACTGCTCTGTTACAGGAGCAACAGCAGCAGAAGGCTTGGAATTGTCTGAGGGATTGTCTAAGGAATTGTCCAAGGAATTGTCCATGGAACTGTCCAAGGGATTGCCTAAGGGGTGACCCCAAAACATAAGAAACTTGCAGCTGCAAGTTGCAGCCCGTGAAGGGCTCTGTTACTTGGCTAACACAAACATTTCCCCAGCCCTAGGGACAGTGCTCAGCCACAGACCTGCATCTAAAAGCTCTTCTGGCAAGAGTGCAATATGGCATTGGGGCTCAAAGGGATGTTTGAGCAAGCTTCAGTGAGCTTTTCGTGATGAAAAGAAGTGGTGAGAGGCTGGAATGGGTTGCCCCTGCAGGGAGGTGTTTGGGGCCAGATCCCTGGAGGTGTTTTTGGCCAGGCTGGCAGAGGCTGTGGGCAGCCTGCTCTAGGGTAGGGTGTCCCTGGACATGGCAGAGGGGTTGGAACTGGCTGATCCTTGTGGATCCCTTCCAACCCTTACTGATTCTATGATTCTATTCTACTTCCATTATTCCTAAAATCTCAAATTATTCCTCATTATTCCTAAAACTGGTCCAGGTGTTGCTGTAGGCTACCACCTGCTTGGTTTTCTGGCTGAAGTTTCTGTGGACAACTTCTCAGCCCCAAGAGCTGATAGAGCTGGATGATCCTTGTGGTCCCTTCCAGCTCTGACTGATTCTATGATTTTCCTACACAGAAGACTGAAAATTCCACTTTTCTTCTGGCCACTGGATGGTTCCACTGCTCGTGGCATAATATTTTCCTCAGCATACAGGAGATTATTTGTATTTTCTGCACTTACAGACAGGTCTAAGCAGACACAGGTGTTGTGTGTGTGCTGCTGAGATACTGCAAAGAAAGAAAGAGAAGGGGGAAAAAAAAAAGTGCTGATTTTCACCTCTTGGGAGAAGCTTTAACCAGCTCCCAAATGTCACCTGGCAGTTAAAATGGAACCATACTCATGTTTTTATTCAAATAACTACTCTAAAATTACAAAAGATAAATACCACCTTTCAGCCTGAATAAACTTGAATACATACTAAAAATAATCCTGCAGTAACTCCTGCCATCGCTGCCTTCTGGCAGGTGTAAATGGATGGAGTTTGCTATTAGATGCTTTACATAACCATATGTCAAAAACCTCAATAGGATGAAAAGTGCCTCTCCAGAAAGTGAAGCTGCAGCACCCTGAGAAGTGGCTTTGCAGTTGGCTTCTTGAAAGGAGCCAGCTCAGTTCTTCCAGCTAAGCCCAGGGTGTTGCACGGCTCACTCCTTCCTTCTGAGCAGGCAGCAGCAAAATGGTATGGGCTGGATAAAGAGATCTGAAGCATGGTCTAGGGATGAAGGTGTGATCCTTTCACCTTTACTTACAAGAGCTGGTGCTCAGGAGCATGAGCAGCCCTGGTGGAGTCAGTGAACTCGCCTGCAGAGCACAGAACTACTCAAAATGAGGACGAGGAGCAGTGTCTGACCCACTCTTGACCAAAGAACTCCAGCAGCAGATGGTGGTTTCAGCACTAACAGTGTCCTCCCCTCTTCCTTTTGTTTCTTCTCTCACACCAGATTTTTTAGCCTAGGCACCTGAGTGCTGGGGGAACTCTTTTGTTGAGCACCTCAGGGTCAAAATGTCCCTAGATCATGGAACTGGTTTGGCTGGAAAAGACCTCCAAGATCACTGAGTCCAACCCTGACCAGCATGGCCATTAAACAATGTCCTGAGGTGTCATACTTGCACATTTCTGAACACCTCCAGATTTTACTAGGAGGAAGTTCCTCCTCTAAATCACACCCTCCTCCACTTGCACCCTCTCTCAGCCCTTACAGCTGACCCTGGGAAGCCCAGAGCAGTAAGACCAGAAGGAATCTTCTTCCTCCCATCAGAGTGACACAGTCTTACCTCCAGGTCCAGCTAAGAAGGATCTGATTCTTTCCCCCATCACAGTGACACAGACTTACCTCCAGGTCCAGCTGAGAGGGATCTGATTCTCTTCCCCAATCACAGTGACACAGACTTACTTTCAGGTCCAGCTGAGAGGGATCCGATTCTTTCCCCCATCACAGTGACACAGTCTTACCTCCAGGTCCAGCTGAGAGGGATCTGATTCTCTTCCCCCATCACAGTGACAGACTTACTTTCAGGTCCAGCTGAGAGGGATCTGATTCTTTCCCCCATCACAGTGACACAGTCTTACCTCCAGGTCCAGCTGAGAGGGATCTGATTCTCTTCCCCCATCACAGTGACACAGACTTACTTTTAGGTCCAGAAGCTCCACATTATTCCTTGGTGAGAATGGCACAGGACATCACCACTTGGTTGGTTGTGCAGAGGCTCCTGCAAGCTCAGAGAGGAGTTATTCATTCCATGTCACTTCTCTCTTCCAAATCAAGGCCTCTCACCATGATGTGTGCCAATGGCTGGAGGTTCACCATGGAGAGAGGGAAAATGCAGCAAGGCTTTGGCAGTTGCTTGGGAGGGTTCTTATGGGGAGGCAGTGCTGGGTTGTGGTTCTCTCTCACAGCTTGGAGAAGACTTTTCCTCCTTGACCTGGATGGTGTTTTCAGGAAGTACAGCTGCTGAGATTCACCAGGAGAATACCTGAAACTGAGTAATAAAGCAGTTTTTAACCCAGGCTCAGCAGAACACATCCCTTTATCCCTAGGAGATACAGCTCAGACAGCACCACAAGCTAGGAAAACACAACACAAAGTGAATCCATAAATCCTTGGAGGAGAGTTGGAGAAATAGTGCAGAGAGTGACTTCTGAGCATTTACAAAGCAGAAAGCTCTGCCTGACTGTAGCAAAATCATGGAATCATGAAATCATAGAATGGTTTAGGTTGGAAGGGAGCTCAAAGCTCAGCCAGTTCCAACCCCCCTGTGCCATAGGCAGGGACACCTCCCACTAGAACAGGTCGCTCAAGGACTCATCCAGCCTGGCCTTGAATACCTCCAGGGAAGTTGTGGAGCATGGAATTCACCTCCAGGGAGGCTGTGGAGCACAGAAGCACCCAATGTGATCTTTGATCACACTGGGTGCTTCTGTGCTCCACAACCTCCCTGGCCAACCTGTGCCAGTGTCTCACCACCTCACTGCAAACAACTTCCTCCCAACATCCAGTTTCAACCTCCCCTCTGCCACTTCAAACCCATTCCTCCTCCCCCCCTCATTACCAGCCCTTGTGAATAGTCCTTCCCCAGCCCTCCTGCAGGCTCCCTTCAGATATTGGAAGGCTACTCTAAGGTCTCCTGGAAGCCTTCTCTTCTGCAGCCTGCAGAGCCCCAACTCTCTCAGCCTGTCCCCACCTGGGTCACAAGGGCACACTGCTGGCCCTTGGGCATCTTCAAGACAGGTCAGCAACCACCAGGCTCTTACCAACATGGTGACAGTGGAAGCATCTCTGTGTTGGGTCTTCTGCAGACCTGTCCCCTCCAGTTCACTGGCTTGTAGTGCCCAACTCCAGGCCCATTGCTGGAGGAGGGAACGACCTAGTTTTTGGTTACTGAGGGATCTATTCTCTACGTAACCACAGAGCTCCTCTAAGTTCGCTTCACCCTGGTGACTTCACCCCTTTGGAAGCATAAGTGCCTGCCTCGTTTGGACACCAAATAGCAGACCCTGAGAGTGGGAGGGCGTTTGAGAGCCCACAGCTCAGCCTTCTGTCTTCTTGACAGGCGTCACAACTTTTCCCCCCTGACTCCAGCGAGAGCAGAGTTAGCCCAGTGCAGGCTTCCTTCTGCAGCCAGCCGGTCCCCGCAGTCACACGTTTGCAAATCACTCCTTAGCTGTGGATATTTCTGCTGCAAACATCTCTCCCTTTATCAGCAAACACATTTCAGAGCCAAGCCTTTGCTAGGGAGCGAACTGGAAGCCAGCAAGAGGGTTGCAGCGTTTGTCAAAGAGCCAAAAAATTATCTGAAGCTAGAGCTGAGCACCTTTCTCTTTGGGAGCAGGCATTTGCCATCGTTTTCCTGCTGTCTGCTGGCATCTTTTGAAGGGGGCTGCCTGATTTTTGTGCCTTACATAATATGTGCTGGATGCTTACCAAATTGTCCCATATGCTGGAGGTCATTCCCACGGCTGTTGGTGCTTTTTTAACTCTCCTCTCCTCTTTCTCCACGAGCAGGCATCCTCCCAAGTGGTGATGCACACAGTATATTGGGAAGAGGAAAAGGAGCCCTTTGCAATAATAAAAAGAAGGCAAGAAAGATAAAATTAAACCAAACCAAAAATATATAAAGTGCTTTGAACTAGCGGAGCAAAACATTTTAATTGAGCTGATTAAAAGGAAACAAAAAAAAACCAAAACAAAACATCAGTCCTGAAGTATCAAAACCTCTTGTGAGATGAAGATCACATTGGGTGCTTCTGTGCTCCACAACCTCCCTGGGCAACCTGTGCCAGTGTCTCACCACCCTCACTGCAAACAACTTCCTCCCAACATCCAGTTTCAACCTCCCCTCTGCCACTTCAAACCCATTCCTCCTCATCCTCTCATTGTAATATCTTGTCAATAGTCCCTCCCAAGCCCTCCTGCAGGCTCCCTTCAGATATTGGAAGGCTACTCCAAGGTTTCCTGGAAGCCTTCTCTTCTGCAGCCTGCAGAGCCCCAACTCTCTCAGCCTGTCCCCACCTTGGTCACAAGGGCACACTGCTGGCCCTTGGGCATCTTCAAGGGCCAGGTCAGCTCCTACCAGGCTCTTTGAAAAGAACCTCTGACCAACATGGTGACCGTGGCAGCAGCTCTGTTTTTCACACAGAGGATTGTTTCACACTCCTCCAGAGGGAGGAGCCGAAAATTTCAGGTGGCAAAGCCACAACCCAAAACTCAGCCACGTCCTGGTTGGTGTAAACCCTGCAAAGAGAGCCCAGCAAAGCCCTGAGGAGGTCTGAGGAGCAGTGGTGGTTTGCCTGCTCTCCTGGCAGCAACGAGAGAGGAATGACAGGAATGATTGAGGCTGGATTTTGACACCTGTGAGTACATAGAGTAGGTGTAGAAAAGATGAGAGTTATGCACACAGATGGAAGGAGTAGATCACTGGAGAACAGAAGTGTGACAGTATTAAGACAGATAAAGTAATTTATTTTATAGGAAGCTATTAGAGAGTTGAGAATCCTGAGGCTGGGGTTTGTTTTTTTTCCCCTCTCTCCCTCCCCTCCTCAGAGCAAAAAGGAGAGCAGCTCTGATCCTGCTCCACAAGACATGTGATGTGCTCCTGCTGGTGTCAGCCAGGAATCAAATGGCTTAGGGAGTAGGGAGTGGGCGAGCATTTGGATTCCTCCCTGCCTGAGTGTGTGTGCAAGGCAGGGAATTGGCCCAGCAGCAGCCAGGAGCTCACCAATGCTGCCAGGAGAATGGGCAGGGATCAAGTCCAGCAGCAATGCACTGTCCTGTAGGCAAAGAGGTACTGCCCAAATGGTGCCAGCCTCTGGGATTCAACAGGGTCCTGCAGCTGGGCCAGGGCAATCCTCAGTACCAACACAGGCTGGAAAGCAGCCCTGTGGAGAAGGACTTGGGGTGCTGATGGGTGAAAAGCTGGACAGGAGCTGGCACCCAGCACTGCCAGCCCAGAGCCAGCTGTCCCCTGGGCTGGGGATCCTCCAGCTCTGGAGTCCTCAGTGCACCACAGACAGGGACCTGTTGGAGCAGGACCAGAGTACACAACACTTCTCTCTGCCACATGAAGCAAAGGCAGGCACAGAGCAGGGTTGATTTCTGCCATCAGAAAGGTTTGTGTTCACAGGCTCACAGGATGTCAGGGATTGGAAGGGACACAAAGAGATCATTGAGTCCAAGTGCCCTGCCACAGCAGGACCACACAATCTAGCTCAGGTCACAGAGGAACACATCCAGACAGGCCTTGAAAGTGTCCAGAGAAGGAGACTCCACAACCTCTCCGGGCAGCCTGCACCAGTGTCTCACCACCCTCACTGTAAAGAACTTCCTCCTAACATCCCATTTAAATCTCCCCTCTGGCAGTTTAAAGCCATCACTCCTTGTCCTGTCATTACAAGACCTTGCGTTGTGCTGTGAGAGGATTTTGTTGTTGCTCTGCAGCCCTCACACCATGCACAAACCAGGAGGGATTCTGCATTCAGGCTTCTTTCTGCCACGTTAAGCAAAGGCAGGCACAGAGCAGGGTTGATTTCTGCCATCAGAACAGTTTGTATTCCAGCATGCTGAGGCCAGGCCCTCTCTTAGAGTCAACCCAAGAACTTCATATAAATTGAAAGACCAAATCTGAAATTCTGTCAGGACAGGGTGGAAGAAAGCAAAACCTTTAAGGCAGGGCAGCAGCCTGAGGCAGCTCAAACATTATCCCAGGACTTAATTTGGAAGCAATTGGCAATGCTTTTTGGGCTCTAGGTAAGCAATCCTTTGTTTTGTAAAGTAAGAGCTCCAGAGGCTGTTAGAAGTGGAGGGCAGAATACAAAATATATGGATTTTTTCCAGCTGATCTTCTGTGCCTTCAGCTGTTAAACACTTGCAGACGGCGCAGAGGTATCAGAGCCTTTTGTAAATTCTTCCTTCGCACAATAGAGAGAGAGAGACAATAAGAGCTGAACAAATCATCAAGTGTGTGCCTAAATTCTCCTCATTTCACTGGCATGCCTATTTTCTCTGGATCCCAGTCCAGAGACACCAGATGGTTCCTTTTTTTTTTTTTTTCTCAGCAATTTAGGCACCTGCACAGCCAAAGAGCTGCCCAGAGGTATTTTCTCTAAATAACCATTACAAATATTGGTGCCACATTTTCAGCCTGCCAAGTCTCTCTGTCAAAAGGAGAAGAACCTCTGTGGAAATTTGCCAGCAGCTGGAAAGATGTCAGGCTGCAGGGGTGGGTACCACCTGCACCTGTGATGCACCAGGCAAGGGCAAAACAGGGACCGCAGCTCTAGGAGCAAGCTGGCAGTGGAAGAGTTAAAGACTCTGGTTAAAGCTAGGTTAAAATGACACTTAAGTATTTTGTATCAATATGCAACATACAAATTGGATTGGCATACAGACAGGCCTCACCTGCAGTGCTCTGTCCAGCCAGTGCAGGAAGGATGTGGACCTGATGGAGCAGGTCCAGAGGATGTGAAAACACTCAGAGCTGCTCAGCCAAACCTTCAGGGATGCAGCAGATACTGGATTATGCTGCTGGAACGGGGGCTGGAGCTGTGATTATTTGTTGGAGAGGGTCCAGAGGATGGCCTTGAGCATGGTCAGAGAGCTGGAACAGCTCTGCTATGAGGACAGGCTGAGGGTGTGCAGCCTGGAGAGGAGAAGGCTCCAGGGAGACCTAACAGCAGCCTGCCAGTACCTGAAGGGGCTGCAAGCAGGCTGCAGAGAGGCTGTTTGCAAAGACCTGCAGTGACAGGACGAGGGCAACGGCTTCAAGGTAGGGCAGAGCAGATTGAGATTGGATGTGAGGAACAAGCTCTGCACCCTGAGGGTGCTGGAACTCTGCAATGGGTTGCCCAGGGAGGTGGCTGAGGCCTCATCCCTGCAGATAATCAAGGTGATGCTCAACAGGGAGCAGGAGAAATGATAGGTTTTGTGCTGGGGATTCCTCTCTTGTAGGTTCCTGCCGCAGCAGCAGGTGAGTCTGCAGCCAAAGACGAGGGCAGGCTGTCTGGGGGAACAATTAGAGCTCTGAAACGCAGCAGGCAGGCAGAAATCCTGTAGCTATAAACCTCAAAGGGGGGTGAACAGCATTGGACGGCTTTGATCTTCCGAAGGATGAGTTTCTTCCCTTCATTAGCCTTTCTCTTGCTTTTAAATAGGGGTGCCACGAGAGATAAAGCCTCAGCATTTTCAAAGGGACAGTCCCCTCATGTCACCACTGCCCTACCAGAGCTCGATTCAAAGGTTGGGCTAAAGAGATTCGATGCTGTAATTAACGAGCATCCATAATTAACGGCTGGACTGAGGCAGCTTTGCAGAAGGTTCACAACCTTCCTCTTCTTTCAGATCTCGGCGTGACAATTTTCGTTTCCTGCTCATCAACATTCTACCCCAACATTTAGCAATGGGCTAGGTGGTAGCAAGTCAGATAGCTCCACCATTAGCCAGAGTTTAAAGCCCTTTTTAGCCTGCTGTCCTCGGAGCTCTAACTGTGCTGATTGGAGAGCAGGAATTTTGGTCCCTGTGCTGTACCCTGCTGCTCACCAGCAGAGATTCAGAACTGACTCAAGTACAATACAGTGTTTGCCTCTATCTAGGCAAGGGGCATGACTGAGTAACACCCTCCTGCATCACCTCAAGAAGAAACAGTCCTTGGGAACGCCACTTTCTTTGGCCAGGTTAAAAAAAAACAAGTGAAGATCCATTTTACAAAGGGGAGCCTCTTCAGAAGAGGAGAAGGAGGCTGAGGGGAGACCTCATCACTCTCTACAACTACCTCAAAGGAGGTGGGAGAAGCAAGGCAGGGGTGGGAGAGCAAGGCAGGGGTGGGAGAGCAAGGCAGGGGTGGGAGAGAGCAAGGCAGGGGTGGGAGAGAGCAAGGC
>VWZI01013574.1:155934-187870 GCA_013396835.1 Psilopogon haemacephalus | reverse complement strand
TGTTGATTTTTTTTTTTTTTTTTTTTTTTTTTATTCCCTTCCCTCCAAGCAAACTAAACGACTGCCTGGAAAGATCAAGCGGAAAGCTCAGCCTCTTTACACTGGCTTCACAGCCTGCTGCTAACTAGGATTAAGAAAGTCAACTGATGCTTCACAGCCTCAGGATTTCAACGGCACGGAGCCTGCCGAGGCAGAGAACCGCAGCGACAAATCCAGCCGGAGGTCGAAGCAGGAGCCGCCTGTCCCCCGCAGATGCCGTTTAACCCTGGATTTGTGTGCATCCCGCTCCCGAAAATCGGCTGGAAATCCATCGTGCCTTCCCTTCAGGGCCAGTGAGCTGTGCCAGCCAGAGCCTGCTCTCCTCTCTCCCCTCTCTGGAGCCGGGGCAGGCAGAGCCTTTATCCATGCGGGTGGAAAAGGGCTCCCAGCAGAGTCCCGCAGCTCCCAGCCCATGCTGGCTGAGCAGCAGATGATCCGGAGCATTGCCCCAAAGGAGGTGCGCTGGGGGAAGCAGGGCCAGGACATAAGGTACCCATTTCTGATTACTCTTTATGGATGAATGCTGTAAGTAGGAGCCAAGGAGAGAGCAAAGAAAAGTCAGTGAGCCGCGGGAGGGAAATTCTTTTGCTTGTAGCCAAAAAAATGCGGCTGGTCCCCAGCCTCTTACAAGCAGAAACCTTACTTCTTTCCCATGCCAGAGACTGACTGCCTTTCTCGCCTGCTTTACTCGGGCCGCGGAGGAGATTTAAGCAAGACCATGTATAGCGAACTGCTAAATTCAACCGGTGCCACCGAAGCTCACCTAATCCTTCAGACCAACACGCCCTACCTGAGCGGCACCCCCCGACCCGTCAGCTCCTCTGCTTTTTACATGTCCACAGCCAGGGTGTTGAAAGAAGGGGAGATAAATAAGCCAGACCTGGTGACTTACATCATCATGTTTTTCTTTCTGCTCCTGACCGTGACACTCATTGTGCTCTTCATCAACTGCCAGCTGAAAAACTCTTTTTTCGCCACTCTTCCTTACGACAGATCGCTCCGAGAGGCCAGGAGCCCGTGGAGGACACAAGCTGTCTGACCCTAGGGAGAAACTATGGCTAGCAGCAGGAACCCTCCCGTGCAATAAAGTGCCACTGCGGTGGGGCAGTGGATGGATGGATGGATGGGACCCTCTTTAGGCTGCGTGGCAGGCAGAGACTGCTGAGAAATCTGCCGTGGGCAAAGGGGGAACGGCTGTAAATAAAAAGCTCTGCTCCGAAGCAAGGGGAGAATGGTTTAGCAGATTGGCGCAGCCCCACGGTTCCACATGAAGCTCTCTCTGTATGCAAATGTCATCATCCACCCATTCAGTGTCCATACAAGGGTATTTGCATTAACAACAGGCAGCTGGTGGAGCTTCTTACCCACGTTTAGGAAACCACAGCATCGAATGTGAGACCCCCCAACCCCTCGGTGTGCTAAGCTCACAGCTCCACAGCTGTGGGAATGAGTTTACTTCCCAGACCCATTTCTCTCAACTGCTGCTGAACCTGCGTGGTTATGCAGGGGGAATCCTGCCAGGCAAGAGGAGAAAATGAAATGGGAAAGAAAAAAAAAAAAAAAAAAAAAAAAAAAAAAAAAAGAAAGAAAGAAAAAAATATATAACAATGCTCCTTTAGGCTTTTGGTTGTCATTCTGTAAGGGTGGCTTTGCTGTTTTACTGCACGGTCGAGCAGGTTGAGTTACCAGTTCTGGGAAACACTACATAGCAAAGGAATTTGTTTTCAACTTTCTTAAGCTGCAAAGGAAAATTTGTTTGCCACGGCATGAAACCAAAATAATCAGGATGGGGAGAAAGAAGGAGAGAAAATAAATATCATTAGCAGCATGTAAACTAATGAAAGGGGAGAGCAGAGTGCTCTGAGTACAGGACACAAAGGAGGCAACTCCTGAAAGCCAGAAATCACAGATCTAGAGGAGAAGTTGCTCTCGGGCACAATATCCTCACTCTTTGCTCTTTATGTACACCTGGCACAGCTAGAAGCATGCTCAGCAGTCTGGCAACAGCTTGGTTCACCAGCAAAGCCAGCACTTGGAGTTATTATCTGTCCAGTTTTGTTCTCAAAGCGTCTGCTTTACCATGCTAGCTGCCCTGCTGTCGTGCAGATGCTGCTTTCTAGCAAACTCAACAGGCCACTTCCAGCTCCAATGCTCAAACCCACAAGCAATATGCTCTGGGCAACCTGATCTAGTTGAGGATGTCCCTGCTGACTGCAGAAGGGGTTGGACTGGATGACCTTTGGAGGTGCCTTCCAACCCAGACCATTCTATGATTCTATGTCCCACAAATAGTGGGAAAAGGGCTTTTTTTTGCTTTTTTTCCCCCTGTCATTTGACCCCAGCTGAATTGCAGCTACCCAGAGAGTCCTAAACCCTCTTTTTGCTGTAAAGAAAGGGGTTGGTAGATGTGCCAGATGCTGTGGTCTTGATCCCATCCTTACCATGCAGAGCAGAGGTGCTGAGTGCATAAATGTACAATCTTATTTAACCCAAATGAGGAGATCTTACAGTGCATTTACACACACAGACAAAAATGTGTGTATAGAGGAGCCTGTCTGCAAGCTGGGTTTGTTTTAATTTCTCTTTTTATAAAATCCCATCTCCATGCCATTGTCTCGGGCACTATGTTTTATTATGCTCAAGTAAGTTAAACTACAACAGGCTTAAACATTCTCTTCCTTAAGAGGCGGCCAATTTTGATCTCCTCTGGACCCAATTTCAAATGGTGTAACTCCAGCTAATGACTTTCCTGTAGAAAGCAAGAATGAATCCCAGTGTGTTTATCTCAACCCTTTTGGAATAAACCAAGTTTTACCAAATCAGACATTTCTTGCTCTTTTTTTTTTTTTTTTTTTTTTTTTTTGAGGTCACAACAGCTTCTTTCCAGCTCTAAGCCACAGTGAGCGTGGGTTAGGAATCTCTGCTGGCAAAAGCCTGAGCACCTAACCAAGCCCATTTTGCCTTGTACCTTGAAATGCTCAAGAACAACCCCAGAACAAGCCTCTTTTCCTCCACAGACCTGACAGTAGGGAGCAATGCCCCCAAAGAGCCTCTCAAGAGCACTGCCTGGGTGACCAGCAAAGCTTTCCTGCGTGCCCTGAGTTGCTCTCACTCACATCTAGACTCATTTCTATTGCAGAAATTATTCTTTTCTCTGACACTTTAACTGATGTATGACCCACACCTACAGAGACCACCTGACAGCTTCTCCTTCACCAGGCTCAGAATTCAAGCTGACCACAGAAGCCACTTCCCAAGCACAGATGCACAGAGAGGGAGCAATGAGCACTCATTCCCTTGGGAATGCTTCATTTAGGTGCCCCAAATGCACCCACGAGTCCAGCCTCTGCCCTCCTGCCTGCCCCTGGCACAAACTGCCCCCTTGCTGTGCTGTCAGAGCCAGCCTCACTGTCTCACAGTGCCTTTTAAAGCAGCCTCCCAACACTCACAGCAGCCTCCTGCCCAAAGAGCAGGGCAAGTTGGAGAGTGATAAACTAAAAGATGGAAGAATGAGGGGAAACACCAGGAATCTGGGTCACCAGGTGAGAAGCAGGGTGGCCTCAGTTCACAGAAGCTCTCGATTATGTTCTTTGCTTTCAAACAGTGAGTGGCTCTTGTAACGGTCTGGAGAGCATCTGTGTGCTTCAGATCCACAGCTCTGGGCTCTGCTCAAGCAGGATCTGAGTGCTAAATAAGGTTTTAAACCTTCATGCTCTGGACCAAACAGACCACTCAGGACTTCCACCTGGAAGCAGTGAGACCTTTCATATCTGACACCACCCTTCCAATGGAGCATCCCACTCTTATCTTAGTGAGACCACATCTGGAATACTGTGTCCAGCTCTGGGCTCCCCAGGTCAAGAGCAACAGGGAACTACTAGAGAGAGTTCAGTGGAAGCTACAGAGGTGCTGAGTGGCCTGGAGCATCTCTGTGAGGAGGAAAAGCTGAGAGTCCTGGGATGGTTGAGCCTGGAGAAGAGCAGCCCCAGAAGGGAACTGATCAGAGCCCAGCAAGAGCTAAAGGGTGGGGGGGAGGGCAAGAGAATGGGGCCAGAATGTTGTCAGTGGTGCCCAGGCACAGGACAAGGGCCAATGGGTACAAACTGGAACCCAGGAAGTTTCCCCTGAACATGAGGAGAAGCCTGTTTGCTGTGAGGGTGCTGGAGACTGGAGCACACTGCTCAGCAAAGCTCTGAAGTCTCCTTCCCTAGAGATTCCAAAGCCACCTGGACATTGTTGTGCTGCTGGGCAGCCTGCTCTGGGTGACCCTGCCTTAGCAGTGGGGTTGGACTGGATGCTCTCCAGAGGTTCCTTCCAAACCCCAGCATGCTGGGGCTCATGTGCTGATTTTTTAGTTGTTCTCTTTCAGCCTTTTATCTTGAATCCATTAGTCCACAAACGGGTTTGATCCCAGCTGCCCACACTGAGTTTCCCTCAGCAGTGGTACCAAGAAACCCAGGAGGAGCTGCCAAATGCTTCTCCTTTCAAGAGCATCCCAAAGTTAGGAGAGTGCTCATCCCTTTGCTCTGCCTCCACACCAGGTTTGTCCACGTTGTGGGGACCCAGCAAGACCCATCTTTCTTCTCACATAGCCTGCCTGTATGTGGGCTGCAGAGAGCTTTTGCATAGGCATCTCCCCTCCTGCACTTCCCCTGCCCTCACAGGAAGAGCAGGTGAACATTTCCACAGCCCATTCCACACAGCCACCACAGCTGATGCCTGCAAAGGACTCACAAGCTTGTCAAACTACACAGCAAGGGGAAAGGCAAAGACTAAATCCCCACCATTAAATATTTCATGTCTGTTTGGGTTGCCTCAGGCTGGTAAATACCCTGGTGCTGCACAGCAACGCGGAGAGCAAAGCTGTGATGCATGAGCAGGGTCTGCAAACCAGTGTGAAATCACAAGAGCCCCAGCAATTTGTAACTGCACTTCCTCTAATGAGTTTTCTTCCAGGAGCATCTTCAAAAGAAATGAAAAGCCCTTATCCCAGGACACCACTTCAAAACAGGAATTGCCAGGATGAAAGAAAGCTCCTCCACAGCTCTGCTTCCAGCAAGGAAAGAAACTGGGGACTTAGAGCCCTCAGCAAGTGCTGACAGGAGTGAGGGTTTCCTTACGCTCCTCCTGAGTCTTCTCTGTCCTTCCAAACTTAAGAGTGGTTTGCAGGGAGGCTGAAGAGGCTGAATATGTCCCAGTCTCAATTAGTGACAAGCAGCTGCCCCAGCTCCTACACAGCCCTGGTCCCAGCAGGTATCTTAGGCAAGAGGTTTTGTTCTGCCATGGCAAGGCACAGTGTCCCTCCCTGAACACTGCTCTCACCCTGCTCCTCCTTCTCTTAAACCTCTCAACAGCTTTTACTTATCTGAGATTTGGAACACTTTAAACACTGGCAGACACCAGACTGAGGTGAAAGAAGACCCAGCTGGGCTGTGTCCACAGCAGAGTCTGCTATAGGAGGTTGCTTCTTTCAAGCCTTAACTCCCAGCACTCAGGGCAGATACAGGGACTACAGGCATTAAGCATAGAAATCATAGAAATATGTTCATCCCAGCAGAAAGTCTTCCCAGACAGGAACCCCCCCCTCCCCACCACCACCACCCTGTCTTTGCAAGCTTCTTCCCCCTCTCCCTCATTTTTGCCCACCCAGCAGTGCCCATAGTAGCACTGGTGAATCAGCTCTGTGGACACAGCCACTTCCAGGGTTTACAGACTGTATTTACACCTCATTCCTCACAGGAAAGGTCAATTCCTTCTATAAAGGTCTTTCAGAGCAAGATTGTTCACCAGAGACCTGAAATCTCCCAAGGAAAACAAGTCAACATTTGGCTTCTGCAGAAGAGAAGCTCTAAAGAGCCTCTTTTGTATCTCAGATTCTCCCAATCCAGCTCTAAAGCTGATGTCACCTAAAAAGCTCAAAGCTCTTGGGCTCAGAGAGACCTCAGCACACAGGATTCTGCAAGAGCAGCTGAATTGCACAGCACTAACGAGCTAGCCCTGGCCATAGCCATGTTGTCCGCAACAGGAGATGCTCAGCTTGCAAAAGACAATGGCCAGAAAGGGACCTGTAAAGAACATCTAACTGGCCTAGAATACAGAAGCTGCTCCTTTAGAAAGACTTTTGTTGCTCTTAAGTGTCTTGGAGAATAAAGGAGGAGTTCTGCAAGGAGGATGCAGACAACCAGACAGCTTCCACTCCCCAGGACAGCAACCCTCAAACCTTTCACCTCAGGCTTCCAAGGCAGTGAGGGTTTGGATTTGGGAAGAGGGCAGTTGATAACTAAGAGGGCTTATTTCTGAACACTGACTTGGTTTTCAATTTGTTTTACAAGGTTTAAGACTGAAAAAAACCCAACCCAACCCAACCCAGAGATTTCCCACTGATCTGCTTGCTGATGTGTACAAAACCCACCTCACATTTTGCCTTTAGCAGACTTTGCCCTTGGCTCAGCTGTCCTGTAGTAGATCATAGGCATCTGAAGCACTTCCACAGCACTCCCAGTGTTTCTGCAACCATCTTCCTACCCTGGAGCAGCCAAACCCCTGCTAACTCAGAGCACTCCTCTGAAGACAGCTCTGTCCCGTGACAAAACCAGCCCATACCTCGAGCAGGAGGCTGCTGGGCTCTGGTGGCATCTGGCCACACAGCTGCCCAGGGCCACCCCTCTGGCTGTGATGTCTTCCTGCTTTTGTTCCACTTCTCTTCCCTCCAGTGATGCACCAGCAAGCACCAGCCCAACAGCAACCCAGCCAGTAAGGTAATTAGAGAGAGATG
Source organism: Psilopogon haemacephalus (assembly GCA_013396835.1). Classification (NCBI taxonomy): domain Eukaryota; kingdom Metazoa; phylum Chordata; class Aves; order Piciformes; family Megalaimidae; genus Psilopogon; species Psilopogon haemacephalus. The sequence goes on along the minus strand of VWZI01013574.1, from coordinate 181,056 downwards.
CCTGACCTGGCACAGACCTCCTGTGCAGCTCCAGCTGCTCTGCCTCCTTAGGAGTTTTCCCAGCCACAGACGTTCAAGGGGGAAATTGTGGCTAGCACAGCAAAACCTACCTGCAAAGTAGAGCCGTTCCCATTCCTGCAGAGCAGGCTACCTCCCCCAGCAGGGCTGAAAACCTGGGCACATCCTCTCTTGGCTAGGGGACAAGACACGTGGAAGAGGTAAAGGAACAGATTTCCAAACGATGGGGTTTTTACGAGGTGAAAGGTCTCTTCTTCCAACTCACAGGCATTGGAGAGCCATGGAGAAACAGCAAGACATTGGGACCTCGAGGCTATTGTCCTTTCAGTACCCTTGGTGACCACCAACTCACAGAATGCTATGGGTTGGAAGGGACCCCCAGACATTATCCAGTCCAAACCCCCTGCCAGAGCAGGATCACACAGGGCAGGCCACACAGGAAAACATCCAGGTTAGATTTGGAAGTCTTCAGAGCAGACTCCACAACCTCTCTGGGCATCCTGCTCCAGGGCTCTTGTGTTCCAGCTTCTGTCTGCTATCCTTGTTTATTTGGATGGTGTCAGAGTAGGCATGGTCCTTGGCCACAGCAGGGCAAGGAGCACCCAAGCCAAAGGCAGGCAGATTTCTCTTGGCACGGGCAAGAGAACTTTTTAACTGATGGACATCCAACATTTAATAGACTTCAATACCAGTTAGGTATTTGCTTTTTACATGGCAGTGGAGAAGAGCAGCCTCTGACTGATGAACTACAGGATGCAGGCTGGAGTGGGGCTGGAAGAGGTGGGATTTGCCCAAAGCTTCTCTTCTGAGACCCAAACCATAAAGGAACAATTGCAGAGTTTACACTGGTGAGCTACTCACAGCTACTCAATTATCAGCTCTTACAATCCCCTTAATTCCCCAAGGAGAAAACCTAGGAAGATTTAACAAAACCTCTTCCTTCTGTAAAATATTTTAAAGCTTTTAATAACCACGAGCTGTGGCAACACTTAATTTGAGCTATTACTCACTTGCAAATTAGACTGTATCATCTAGGTAATGTCAGCATCACAAACCTCCTGGGAGCTTCACACACCAGTCTTTACTTTGGAAGCAAACCCATCATATTTCAGGAGACAAAAAAAAAAAAGTATATACATAATAAAAACACTACCTGAGGGATTGGATCCTCCTTAGTACAGTGCAGATGCCCAGAGGAAAACCCAACAACCTTCCCAAGCTGACAGAACCTAGCAGTGGTACTGCAAGGCAATAGCCTGCTCACCAAATACCTGAATATTTGAGTATGTGGAGATATTCCAGACCCACCTGGACACACATTCCTGTGTGACCTGCTCCAGGTGATCCTGCTGTGGCAGGGCGCTTGGACTGGATGAGCTTTCAGGATCCCATCCAGTCCCTGACATTCTGTGATATTGTGAAATTGAATCTCAAAAGCAGGAAAAGCAGACAAGACCAGGCAGTGCCACCACTTCTGTTTCAGTTTCATTAGCACAAAACCATTTCTCATTTCTGTAGTTCTTACAAGGATATCCCTGTGGGACCAAGGTTCAGCATTTGTGTTCTCACCCTGCCAAACCCAGATTTCATTTACACACACTGCCAATTACTATTTTGACCTCAGTTTCTGTAGTATCTTGGTGAAGAAGAGATATTTTCTTCCCCTCAGACTTAAAATCAAAGGCTAACAGCCAGCAAAAGGGAAGCTCACTAAACTTCTCCTGAATTTTCCTTTTATTGGAGCAGCACTTGAGTTTCAAGAGCTACTCAACGGCCTTCATTTCCATCAAAAGACCACGGTCAGCACTTCCAAGCTCTACACATTCAGACGCTGCTGATGGCTGTTCAAAAACATCCCAGTAAAAGAAAATCCCAACCAACAGAACCATCCGAGTGTCGCTGAACTCACAGAGATGCAGATGTTTTTTGTACTACTAAATCCTCTTATAGATATCAACATATTGACAAGGCTTTGGCTGGCTGCATTCTACAAGAGCTCTTAAAACGGCAGCAATTTAGTCTCTGCTCTCACAAGCACTGCAGCTTTTGCAGCCCTAGAAAGATACAGAAAAGCCTTTTAAACATTAGATTCTTCAACTGAAGCAATTCAGTCTCTGCTCTCACAAGCACTGCAGCTTTTGAAGCCCTAGAAAGATACAGAAAAGCCTTTTAAACATTAAATTCTTCAACTGAAGCAATTCAGTCTCTGCTCTCACAAGCACTGCAGCTTTTGAAGCCCTAGAAAGATACAGAAAAGCCTTTTAAACATTAAATTCTTCAACTGAAGCAATTCAGTCTCTGCTCTCACAAGCACTGCAGCTTTTGCACCCCTGGAAAGATACAGGAACAGGTTTTTAACAAAGATACTTGCATGAAGAATATGCACATGGGGAAGCAGCAGCAGCCAGAGCTGCAAGAACTCCTAAATCACCCCTTGTAAACAAAACATTTGCGAGTTAGAGACAAAGGAAATGAGAAAAACCTGCGGGGTTTGGGTTTGTTTTGTTTATTGAAATATGAGCAGCAGTACGCAAAAAAAAAAAAAAAAGNNCCTAAAAAAAAAAAAAAAAAAAAAAAAAGTATCTTTAAAAACATTAACATAGCAAAACCTAACCAAGTTCAAAAATTAACCAAAAATTTTAAAAAAGGTGTTCAGAGTTAAATGGAACAAAAAACAAATCCAAACCTCATTGCTACAGAAGTGTGTTTCCTACAGTGTAAACAGAAGCATAAGGGTTATGGCCTGTGACAAAAGACAGAAGCAGGTTTATGGAGCAGGACAAGGAAGCAACTGTGTCATCACCTGAGGGTTTGGTCTACTGAGCTCAGCCCAGAAGGGGTTACCTGCCTCAACTACACACATACAAAGTTAAGTCACCTTTGTCTTCTGAAGCAAAACATTCAGAAAGTGTTTTGGTTGGAGGTTTTGTGTTCTTTACTTTTAGGGAAACCATTGCTAGCAACACTTTGGGTAACTAAATTATCTTGAAATAAATAATTTAAAAAATTATTTTGAACTAGGGAGAGCAGCCTGACACATTTTTCATGTTCTCTAGGCTTACATTGTAAGAGAATCTGTGCAAGAGCTGACAACTTACACACTGCAACAGCTGGGGAAAGAAAATAATCATAGCTTCAAGCTAAACTCAAAAGAACTCCAATTTTTAAAGCAATTCTACACCAAATCGCAACACGTGAGGTGATTCATCATTTCTTTAACTTGTTGGCTTTGTCTCTCACAGCTCAGTCACTAGAAAGTTTCATTTTGGTCCTAGAGATGCTACCACCCAACATCATCTCTTCGGGTCCAACCACTTCACACCTAATGCAATTAAGTGAACGTAATGCTCAGGGCAAGGCACTGGACTGACTGTCAGCAAGGCTGAAGCCCTCCAAGGAGGAAAATCCAAGCTGCTACCTCTGACTACAAAAGCAAACTCAGAAAAAGCTTCAGCACATGCCTGTTCTAGGCTCTTTGCTGCTAATCAATCCTGGTGTTGGTGCAAAGTAGGCAGATGCCCCAAAATGAAAAAAAAAAAAAAAAAAAAAAAANAAAAAAAAAAAAAAAAAAAAAAAAAACAACAAAAAAAACCCCACCCACACTAAAAAACCCTGAAGTTCAGACTGAAAAGTTACAGTCAGTCTCAGCTGGACTAGACTGGAAAGGCTCCACCTTCCATTTACCAACTCCTCCATCTAGATCAAGTGCCTCATACACACATCAGCTGCCACAGAAGCAGCACCCTGCTACTGCCACACTTAAAACATCTCCAGGGTCTAACAGTTCTCCATCCATACACCAACATCTGACTTACACATCAGCAGCAGGGATGAACTAAGTCTAACTAGGAGCACCATGAACCAGCAGCAGACAAAATTTTCTAACTAGAAAGCTCTCCAAAAGTCATACTGAAAAAAAAAAAACAAAAAAAACCACCACAAAAAAAACCAATCCAAGAACAGCAAAGTAGATCAACCAACAAATCTCACTGGGTCTGCTCCTGCAAGCCTGCCCTGGCAGAACCAGCAGTCACGAGGAGGTCCCCACCACTGCACTTAGGACAGTTCAGGAGTACAGGCACAAGCAAAAGAATGCCAGAGTATTTTAGTACTTAATGACAGCATCAGAGGTGGGTTAACTGGGAAATATTATTGCAGAAATCATGGTTCAGTGCATGGGCAGCCAACCTAACCACAATGCTAGCACTAAGCACCAGCCCTGGCTCGCTCACTTCAGCACCCACTCTTTGAGTCATTGAGCTGCCCACATCTAAATACACAGAAGCCAGGTGGGAAACGCTTTGGCTAAAGCCTTGTACCTACAACTGAGCTCTTCCTTTAATCCAGTGTGCCATGGCAGTTATTAAAAAAGCTAGGCAAGAAAAGAAAGAATCCTGTAGTGTCAAACACACACATGCAGCAACTGGAGAAAACTCAGGCCTGGGGAGAACACAATAGCAGCTGCCTGGTCCTGTGGCCAGCTGACTTTTACAGCATCAGAAGAACCTCCTGTGGGTTGCATTCCCAATGGATAAAAGCAGCCCCCAAAGGTGAGGGGGCAAAGAATGCAACTCCCCTTCTCCTGAAGATGCTCGTTTGATTTTAAGCACACTTGAGAAATTGCTTCAAACAAAACCAAACACACAAGCCCCAAAACCCAAACCACCCAGTGATTCTTCTACAAGAGCACAGCAGGGTTCTGCAGAAGTGTTACAGTTTATTCCTTTAAGGCATTGCATAAGAAACATTTTAATGACACGTAAACAGTTTTATTCCTTTAAGATGTTTTGCTACTTAGGTACCATATGATGCAGGATTTCCACACCAGAGCAGAAACTGTCATTCAATAGACAAAGAAAGTAGTGTAAAGCAATCAGTGTCTCAGGACTGCAGTGATTAACTGCAGTGCATCTCTGATATTTGCATCTGAGAGTTTTCAGCCTCTCACTCAAACGCTGAATCCTTCTCTGAAGAGAGGTTCAGGAAGGACAAAAAGGAGGGTGAGGAGTTGAAATAGACAATGGGTCTTTCTGCATGCAAAGAAATTTCGTATATAATTAATTTCTAATTCAACTGGAATACTTTTTCAGCCTCCTTTTTATCATTTAGAGGAAAAAAAAATATGCTTAGGTTACTGAACTGATTTCCTTTAGTGTTTAAATTCTCTACTGAGTAATACAACAGCACAGGCAACAGGATTCTTTAGGTGAGAGAGGAATTTCACCATATTAATGCAGTCCTTCAATTCCACAAAGCTGCCAGCTACAGTCTTCTGACTGAATACCTGCCCTCAGGGACAGGCTCAAGACCACTGTTTCATGTAGACTACAAAGAAGTGATTACTTTTGGTCATTACCAACAGGTCTGTATTAAATTACATGATCTGGAAGTAAAAGCTTCTGCATTCAGTTACTAATTTGCTAAGCCACTCAACAGCCTTCAAAGAGACTCATACTGAAAGTGAATGAAACAGAGTGTTGTGATCACTAATACTGCCTAATGGCTACTGAGAGATTAGGAAGGGCTAAGGCAGAGCAATTCCAGACAGGTAAAACAAACAGCTAGAACACTAAAAAAAAAAAAACCAAAAACAAACAAAACCAAAACAACAAACCACCAAACAAAATAAAAACCAAAAACAAAAACCAAAACCCAAACCTTATTCCTTCCAAAAAGTAGTAAGCACTGCCATTTACAAATAATAGTGTTCATGTTAAAAGAGAGAAGGGTACCTAAAAAAGAGTGAGCCTTGGCAACCAAATCCAAAGGGCACGGGTGTAAATCAAAAGCAAACCAGGAATTACTACTCCAGAAACGGGCAAGATGTTTCTCTTGGATCAATAAAAGGGTGGGGGAGAGAGAGAGAATACAAAACTGAGGTGGGAAAAGGCTAAGGACTGCTATTCTGCATTCATATACAGTGTGTTTATGACAGCGTTTTTCAACAGACAATACAAGCGTGGGGTTGTTGGGTTTTTTTTTTTTTACACCACTCCAATATTTGTAAAAAGCACATTAAAAAAAAAAAAAACAAACATAGTAAAAATCACATTGTTCAATCTGAGGCAAATTAGCCTTCATAAAGTCTAATTTTGCTTATGACAGACATCGACCTTAAGATGTTCAACAGCTACGCTAAAAAAAAAAAAAAATACAGCCTGCAAGCTGGAGCTGCACATCTTCAAACAGTTTCATTAACATTAATTAATTTTTTTTTTTTAATTCCCAAATTATGATATGTATTTTTTTTCTGAAGGCAGTCTTCTTCATTCTTGTCCTCGCAGGACCAAAAAAGAGAACCTATTTTCCAGTTAAGACATATGCCTGGTTAAGTTTTAGGGGTAGGAGGGGAAAAGTATTCTGAATCTTTCAACAGACTTTTTCCTCCCTTAGGGCTCAGCTGTCACTTAAGCATCACAAGAACAAATTGAAATGTAAAACTGATTAGCTATACACAATGGCATTGGTCACAAAGGGATTTAAAAACAAAAAAATAAAAACAAAAAGAAGTTGATCTGTAAGATCTGTTCTCCATATAGCTCACAGTATATCCACACTGGAAGTTTTCTCTAGAATTAGAATCAGTTCGCTAAAAACAAGGCTGGAGGTTGAATTTCAGCACTAGGAAACAGAGGAGATGGGATTCAGAGGAGAACCCATCTGTGTGAGTACTTTATCCAGCCACTGAAGGGGGCCGTGAAGATGAATTTCTATCCAGCACGGGGTGCTCGTGACATCCTGTCGGTGATACTCAGCTCCCCAGCCCTGTGGAGATGAACAAGATGTGGTCAGTGGAGGTGAGGACATGGCCTTGTCTTCCCAAGTAACTCTGCCAACAACCACTGAGGAATCATCATCTCAGATACTGATCTGCAGGGAATTCACAATATTGCAACACATCTAAAAGGAAAAGCACCTGAGGCTGGGAAGGAGTGGAAGGGAAGCTGCACCTGCAAGCCTCAGTCAAGTCTTGCCAGCTAAAGACCTGGATCAACACCAGGAGCTCCTTTGTGGAGCACACTGCTGATTCAAGCTCCTGGCTGCGGCCACATCCCTCTCCTGTTTCTCCCTCCTGCTCCCTGTCCTCTACCCTCTTAAAGGGAACAGTATGTATCATAACCTACAAAACAAACAAGGTAGTGGCCAAGATGCAAAAGCAGCCCTGGAAGGCCCCAGTCTAGACTCCATGCTAAATCTGAAAGGAACAGCATTTGCATTAAGCAATGCTGAAAAAACCCACAGTGAGAACACCAGCACAGCTCAGCTTCAGACACTGACATCAGGTCTTTAACATAATCAATTAAAAAAAGAGTGGAAGGAGTTGCAATTTTTATTCTGCAATCACTTCTGCTCCTCTCCACTCACATTCTTTTAGTGGTCTTGTAGTTCACCTCATTCTTTCACATTTGGGAGTGTGATCAGATGATGATCAGATCCCTGTCCTGAGTAGTGAAGGAGCTCAGCCAACATTCAGTACAGCAACCTACGCTTTTCCTTCCTTCTCCCCAAAGTGACTCTGACACACTTAGTGGAAAGAACCACAGCAGGTCAGAATACTGCTACCCTGTCATTGCTGAATGCCCAAACCCACAAGAAATGCAAATGCCCTCAAAATTATTTGTTTTACCTTGACAAAGCTCATTCGAATGGTGCACATTTTGGTGAGCTCATACACTGCTTCAAATCCATGGTTGACAGACTGGGCTAAGAGCTGAGCAAACTCCTGATTGTTGAAGATTTTCAGACTGCATCCACTAGGAATCTTGCACACTGTTGTGGGATGAAAGCCGTGGTGGTAGTTGCAGTTCCTGCTCTGTACAAAGATGCTGCTGTCGCTTAAACACTCAGCATAGACTTCCCCACCAACGTAGTAGAGATGAACTCCTTGAAAACAAAGATAAAAACATCTCAGGTTACTTTTTGTGTGTGTGTCCCAAACATACAGTTTTTAATACAATGCCCTTGAAATCAGAGACAGTAAATTTTCTGCTTGAGCAGCTTCTCATGGAAGCTGTGACTTTGCCCCTTCAAAACCTAGCAGAGGCTTCACTATACATCAGCCACTAGATGTCCTTCCCCCATCAATTACAGCACAGAATCATGGCACGAAAACCACTTTCACACAGCAAGTTATTTCAAGCTATTATTTGAGAGCTTCCAGCTTTATGAAACCAGTAGGTTCTGCCTATGGCAATTCCAACAGAAGTGTCCTGAGAGAAGAGATGTGAGAGACATGCATGAGAAAGTGCATCCACAGGCTGCTCTGATTTCTCATGTATTTTATCAAGCAAAGAGAGGCAAGTCCAATTAGCTGCACAATTTGGCAAACCATCAGTCTTTACAGATCTCAAAATCAAAGCTCCTAGATTTATCACAACTGCCTAGACTCAGCTCTGTTCACAGATGCTTCTATCTTCTGAAGCCTTTAACACTATAACAGACTACAAATTAACATATAAAGTAGCTGATCCTTTGAGCATCAAACACAGATTCTCACTGTTCTGCTTCCTTTTCCTACATCCTCTCCCTTTCCCCTACCTACCACTGTTCCACGGCTAAGAGATGGTTCAGTTTAAGCCTTCCTTGCAGTACCCTGAGAATCCACTGCAGACTATCCCTTGGTTTGCCAGATGAGGCTGCAGCAAGTCAGCAGATGCAAGTTAATCTTTCAGACAGCAACAACTGTTGTGAACACTGCTAGGTCCACTTGGGACTAAGGTAGGATGAAGGTTACACAGATGAACCACTGGGTTCATTGACTACAAGCAGCTGTCAAATCTGAGGCAGGCAAGAATGCATTTTCACCACACAACCCTGTCTATTTAAAAAAGCCAGGGACCACTACTTGTTAGTTGACTTTGGTGTCAAGACCTTCCAAGACATGTCTGAGATAGGGAGTTGCATAACACAACAGCCTGAAAACAACACAGATACTTCAAAAGCAAACCAAAGCACAAAGAGAAGTCATTTATGCCTGCAATGTTATCCTTCTACAGAAACAGCTCAGCAAACAGGACTGGGTAGTTTTAAGAAGGCAAGAGAACCCCAAGAATTTCCATTAAAAGGATCTTTAAAATGTCTTAATTGTTCTCAGAATGGTTACCGTAAAGTTTTAGTTCAATATTAGAGACATAGCCATTTTAAACCCCACTGCAGCCAATACAACACCAAATTCTACACCATGATGCTGGATCTGTGTTACCATTCTGAGCTTAGGCAGACACCAGACTTCTCTTCCAGCACTATGGAACAGGCTAAGCCAAAACAGAAGAACCTGACACACATGCCCCACGCTCCAGAAATCAGTTGTTCCCCTTTATAACGTTAAGTCTTCTTGGACAACAGCACTGCAGAACCAAATTTCCAACAGATATATTAAGACAACTTTGGGACTCCAAATTATCTGCCAAATTTTGCTGTCTTGCTAGCAGTGTAATTGCAAACTCTTAAGGGATGGGTTTTGAAGGCATTACAAGCAACAGACTTTAAAACAGAACTGAAAACCAACTAGACCAAATGACCTTGGGTGTTAGAAAGGCCTCTAGAAACCTGCAAGAGACAGAGTTCCTCTCTCAGGACTAACTTAGTACTCTGAAAAGGAGTACTACATTTTAAGATAATCCAAGCACATTCCAGAGAAGATGAAAACCTCCGTATGTGCTATCAGCCAAACAGCACAGGAAAACTAGAAGATCTTGCAAAACCTGCTGTCTCCAGGAATCCCTCCCACACACCTACACACCCATGGATTCACTCAGACAAATGAGCCCTTGCAGTTTTGCATTAGCACTTCAAAGTCCTGCTGCCAACTCACACAAGAGATTTGAACATGCTGTAGACAGCATCTTAATACTTGCATGAACAACAGAGTTTAAAAAAAATACATCTCTGATACACTGTAAAGTGGTACAAAGAATTTGATGCAGGAAGTAGATATAAAATATCAGAAGTTCTGTGATACATTTGTTGAGGAGTGGAACAAAACAATTCTACCTACATCACTAAATACAACAAGCACCCATAACAGTATAGCTTGGTAAGGACAAGGTAATATTTAATCTTTTAAATTAGTGCCAAAGAAAAATGGATGAATTTCCTAGATGAATCAAACCATGGCCTGTATCAGGAAGATTGACAAGCAGGACCTCTGTAGTCTCCCTGTACTCAACACTGGTGAGGCCATATCTTGAGTACTGGGTTCAGTTTTGGGCCCTCACAACACTGAGGTGCAAGAGCGGGCCCAAAGGGCAGCCAAGCTAGTGAAGGGTCTTGTGAGGAGCAGCTGAGAGAACCGGGGTCCAGCCTGGAGAAAAAGAGGCTGAGGGGAGACCTCTTCATTCTCTACCATTCCCTGAAAGGTTGGAGCCAGGCTGGGGTTGGTCTCTTCTCTCAGGAACAAAGTGACAAGACAAGAGGAAATGGCCTCAAGTTGCATCAGGGGAGGTTTAGGTTGGGCTTTAGAAAAAACTTCTTTACTGAAGCGGTTCCCAAAGACTGGAAGAGGCTCCCCAGGGAGGTCATTGAATCCTCATCCCTGGAGGCATTTCAAATACACAAAGATGTGGTTCGAGGAACATGGTTCAGCAGCAGACCTGGCAGAGTTAGAGAATGGTGATCTTAAAAGGCCTTTTCCAACCAAAATGATCCTACCATCTTACGGCTAAGTTAGCTGTCTTCCAATACTGCATCTATTCTTCTGTAAGAAGAATTGTAGCTGCAGCACAGAGAAGGTGAAACAAAACCAAGGCCTGAGCTCCTCAGCCACAGGCAGCACAGCCAAGCTTTACCTTTCCCGATGTGCCGCCTCGTGTTCTCGATCGTTGAGTTGCGGTTCACGTTGGAGAGCAAACCTAAGCAGAACCTGTTCTTGTTATTGGAGGGGTCTGTAAATCCATCTACTAAGACACTTGTAGAAGATGCATGGAAAGCCTCCCCAACACGATTGTTTAATTCGTAGTACACAATCGAACACCAGTGTTTGGGTTCTTCATAGGCAACAGGCTGGACATCTGCAAACAAGCACAACGGGAGCAGCACTTTACAAAAGTGTTAAGAGTATGAAACCTGGAACTGTAAAGCAGCCTCTCAAAACACCTACAGAGAACCAAAACCTTCATCACCAGTTGTGGTGGGCAAAGCTGCCCTGATTAACATCTTGATGATTTTGACTTTCACGCATTTTAGCTGCTGATTGACTTGGTAACAGTTTTCCTAGTTTTATGTCCAGTATCAAACAAAGCCAAAAGCTACACAAGAATCTGCAAGGCTCTCTGATGCCAGCTGAAGCATGATTCTGCCATCCACTTTTTAACAGTCTCTTATAAAGGCTATTTTAGGACTTAATTTTCAGGGTCTGGATACCCCAACAGCAGGCAAAGGGTTATTTGGTGCTTGGTGATGAGCTTTAAGAAGCCAAACGATGCTGATCTTACACCGCACTACAGATCTTACCTCTGGTAGATATATTTGGCATGATTTGAGGGATCATTGTATTGCTTGTGTCCATTGACTGAGAATTATCCTGCCCCATCTGATCATCAGGGGGCATATATGCAGGAGGTGGAGTATCAGCTGCAAACATGAAAAAGAGAAAGAAAAAAAGAACCAGAATAAACCTCAATAACTTAAGAGTATTTACTTATGCATTCTATAGCTATAAACACACAAAAAATACTCCTGAATGAGAGATATTAAAACATTTGGATCCCTTTTCAAAGTAACCCAAAGACAGCCCAGCTGTCTTTACAGTAAGCTTCTTCAAGAGCTGGGTTCTTGCCTACAGGACTAATTACAACATTGGGCACTTGAGCAGAACTCAGATGTGCTTTTCTCTTTTTGCCTTCCCCCCCCCACCTTAACAGCTGCATTTCTGCAGCTGGGCAAGATGAATCTAGTTCCCACTGTCACACAAATATTAGCTTTCTTGCCTACCCTCCTCTCTGTGCTCCCAGAGAAAGTAGTAGTAAATAGTAGTTAAAAAAAAAAAAAATTGCTTACATTTTATTTGCTATAGCATAACAAAGGCCTAAACCAGTGGGGATTTTGCTGATTCCATAGGTCGAGTTCATTAGAGTAGGTCTCTTCTGTTCTGTCATTTAGATGTCATTAATGTACCCACCCCAGTGACCACAGTACTCATCCATGAGGGGTAATCAAATGGACACTCCTGATTGTGGCACTGGGCCACAAGAAAGAACAAAGGTGCAACCACTGCACTACTAGAAAACTAAATTCCTAAAACGACTAACTTTTTTGCTTTACAAACCACATCAATATCCAGACAGTTTCAACACAACTTCTCTCCTTTGACTCTATTAGTTGTTCATTTTCCTTATTTTCAAATTAAGTTCCTACAAAAATTTGCTATTTTTTCCCCAGTTAAATACCACATCTACGTGTCTCAATCCAGAGAAAGACATCAATGAACTTCTTGCTCAGCCCCTTCCATCTACTTCCTTTTCATTGCTAGGTATTGCTCTAACATACCAGTCATTCTACATAGAAGCTGTGCAGAGGAACTCACCATGGCCCTGCAGGAAAGCTGAGGACAGACCACATCTAAAGGCATGTAGCAATAGAACAAGAGGCAGTGGCTTTAAACCAGAACAGGACAGACTTAAATTGGACATCAGAAGAAAGTTCTTCACCATGAGGGTGGTGAGACACTGGAACAGGTTGCCCAAAGAAGCTGTGGATTTGTCACCCCTGGAAGTGTTTAAGACCAGGCTGGATGAGGTGCAGAGAAACCTGGTCTAGTGGGAGGCATCCCTGTCCATGGCAGGGGAGGTGGAACTAGATGCTCTTTAAGATCCCTTCCAACTCAAGCCATTCCATGATATTCATTCATGACAAAAAACACGTGGAGAAACAAAACTCTTAACAACTCTGACCAGCCACAAAGCTAGGAAGAAACTCCCCTAACATGCAAGTGACAAAGCAGTTTACTGCAAACATCATGGATTCCTGAAGTACTAAGTCACAACATTTGACATTTCAGTTCTTTTCATAAGTTGACATTTAGGCTGTTACTTACCGGGTAGCTGAAATGGACTGGATGGTCCAGAGCTGGCTGGGGAGCTTGGGTAAGTGCTGCTGGCTGGAGATGGTGGGTAGGGACTGTTTGGTGAAATGGAAAACGGAGTGCTGTTGGGCTGCTGGAAGGAGTCTGGAAACGTCGCATTGTGTGGCATGTGTGGTTCATTGTGGCTTAGGTTCCTGAACTGAACTAGCAGGCTGTGCTGTGGATTGAATTCGCTATGTCTAGGCACTAACACTGGAGGTAGAACTGGAAGAGAAACAATTAAAAAAAAAGGACAAACTTAGATGAAAAATTGAGAGAGAAGAAAAGAGATACAAATAATGTGCTACTCTACTCATCCTGGAAGGTTCATCACTGGCTGGGGTGAAAAGAGCTGTAGGGGATTCGTCTGTCGTGACTTTACCCCGTTCTCTCTCCCGGATTATTTTTACATTATGCTTCATGGAAGAGTCAAATTTTACACTGGCAAAACTGAGTGAAATTACTCTTATTTCATGCAACTGTAAGCAGACTTTCTTTTAAAAGGAAAAAAAATGAGTCCATGTAGCACACTCCAAAAGTACAACACTCACTCTACATGTACATTAGCAAAGCAGTAAAAATAGAAACACAGTCAAATTATGTATTTACATACAGCTCTTTTCACTAAAGACAACCCAAATCCATACATTATACAAGTACTGCTAAGCTGGAGTTTTAACTTTGCAATTCCAGAGTGCTGGAGTCTGGAATTCAAGCTCCTAAGCACTCCAGCTGGTTGCAGCAGTCACAACCATTTTGTGAAACAACTTTTGACTGTACTTCCCAGAGCTACATACTTCATCTCTCCCACTCATAACCACAACCCGACTCACCTTCTGCCATGGCAACAGGCCTTAAGAAAAGACCTCTCCCTGACACAATACTGGTGTGTGCCTTGCTCTAGCTGATCACTCTTGGGTCTATACAGCTCTGTTGCCTGCTAATGGGAGGTGAAGTGGGGAACACTGCATCCTAGAATTTATTTCTTTACCTTCTCAACTCAGGTCACTCACTGATCAAATACCAGGCACCTGAAAGAAGGCTCCCAACCTCCCTGCAAGGACTGAGGTTTGTAAAAGAGTTTCCCAAGGAAACCGAAGTCTTTTGAGCAATGCTCTCTACTTTGTCAGAAATGAGGAACTTTGCCACTGACTCTAATGGTTGCAGGCTTATAGGAAAAGTGTGATTTGCCACAAAGGAAAACAGCTAGCACAGGCTGGACAGCACATGTCCCCACAAACCCACAAGAAAAGTACACTTTGAACATTCCTCTTCCAAATTTCCTCATACAGCAAATAGAATTTGTTATACAGTAGTGGAGGAAGAGAAGAATGAAGTGGTTCCTGTTCAAACATACCTGGGCTCTCCACCCTCTTGTAGTGGTACGGATTGATGCAGACTTCCTTCTGTTTAGATCCAAAAGGAAATTCACAAATATCCAATGGCTTCAGCTCGTGATGGCTTTGCAGATCAGGCCAGCGCCAAACGCGGCAGTAAATGACGTGGGGAAGGCCTTTCCTGTGGGACACCTGCAGTCGGCCATCCAGAGAACGAGGGATAGTAACACACTTGCTGGGCTGTCCTGGACTGCTCAAGGCTTTCTCCAGTTCTTCCATAGCACCCTTTTTCTTTTTCAGTTTTTTAACCAAAGCATCGACAGCTTTCTCTGCCCATTTTTCCTCTTCATCTCCTTGTTTCCAGCCCAACAGACGCTTTACAGCTGGGCTAGTAAAGGAGAACAGACTGGCCATTGACGTCATTTGACACAAGTCTTCAGAAGGGTTGTTGGGTTTTGTATGTTGAGAGATTGTTTATTTGGTTGCTTTCTTTCAAACAAATGTCAGTGTACACCAGAAGCAGTTACTGCCACTGCTGAGCTGTGGTAATTGCTGGAGGCTGACCAAGGAACATACAGGTGTCTTCACATCAAAACTAGCCAGGGATTCCTCCAACTCGGTTCTATTAAAAAGAGAAGTTGACAAGTAATTAGTGAACAACTAAATAACCTGGGACAGTAAAAGGGCAGATATTAAGAGAAACAACCTCTCTTTCAACCCTAGCCACTGCACTTGATCCCAGAAGGGTCCGCAATCCAGAGCTGAATACAGTAAAATGTGGTCAGACTCCTGCATTGCTAAGCAGTGGGTAAAAGGACAGTCAAAGGACCAAAGGGACAGCATGGTTTCTGTTAACACTCCTCACTAAATCCACTAATTCCCTTTAAAAGACAGGCTTGAGGAGTATGCTTTAAAACTAGTATTACATTCCCATCATGGTGCTTCACCAGAAGACTGAAATTCACTCTGAACCCAGAGGGAAGAGGCACAGTGGAACCAGCAGTTCCACAGCCAATATTGCACTGAAGCACTCAGCTTCTGAAAACTTTATTGTCCAAGCACAAGCTCTGATTAAATATCTGGTATTTGCTGAAGAGTGTTAAAGAATTAAAATTACACCCCACCTCCTACAGATAACCAAAATAAACCCCTTGTAACACCCCCCCCCAAGCCATTCCAAAAGGTGCTCAACCTTTTCAGCTGTGGCTATTTTTAGGCTGCACTTCCTTATTATCTTTTCAGAATATTTGAAGACTCAGATAATTTTAGCCTTTGGGGAAAAAAAAAAAACAACCAAAACCAAACATTGTTTTCTTTTCCCTAGAAAGAAAAAAAAAAAAAGATGGGGGGAAAAGGCATGGCAGAGTAGTACCAGAAATGTGACCTTTACCAGGAGCTGCCTGAGCCAGGACAGGAGCAGCACAACCCCGTGCAGCTCAGCACTCATGAATGGTGGTGTTTGCCACCACTCACCAGCTCTTCTGCAAATCCTCCCCCCACCAATTGAAGGAGTAACGATGACAAGAGGAAATGATGTGCTGTGGCAACCGACTGATAAGAACTTGTAAAATCCCTTGTGAATACTAAATAAGCAAGTATAGACAATGAGCAGCTGGCAAAAAGCAAGAGCAGAGCTAAGAGAAAGGATGTCAATAACAAAAGATGCTTCCTTTCTTGCTACAGAGACTGCCAAACAACATTGTCTCTCAACTTTTGATAAACCCTGGTGAATTAGAACACCTAGCATACCCTGAGACATCAAATCTGCACATAAGAGAAAAAGGGGTGTGCATGAGGAGAGGGGGGAGCAAGATTTTTAAGTGTCTCTGTGCCAGTTCTCTTAGATTGCTGCCTTTCATCAAGACAATCTACTTTCCACCTTACTTTGATTAACTAGAAGTCATCTGATAAGGCTTTTCCAAGTGTCTAGGCACATTTACAAGCTCTCTCAGCTAGATGGACTTTCCTCTAATAGAACCAGGTACTCAACACTGCCACCCAAAGAGACAGCAAACATCCTCAGACAAGGCAGTTATGTCCCACGTGAAATCGGCCTGCATTTTCTACTAGAGAAGTGAGGAAAGCAGAGAACAAATCCAAAGACATTTGGTTATGATGAAGAGTTTAATACCTTGCAAATGCCCTTTACAGGGAAAAATCCATTTATTTCACACAGCAGCTTAATCCCATTGGTACTTTCATGATTGTTCAGCTTAGTTTCATTAATAAGGTGGGGGGGAAAGAAAAAAAGCAAACCAGACAAATTGAAAATTTTCTTCCTAAGCTCTCATATAAAAAATTAAAATGGATTTAAAAAAAAAAAAAATATATATATATATAAAGGAAACCATCTCCTGATGCTTCAGTCACTACTTAGAAGAAGGTACTGCAAAGGAAAGAATCCCAAACAAACAAAACAACAACAACAAAAAAGTATCCCCTTATTTCTTCAGAAATAAGGTCATGTCTGCACTTTAAAGTATCACTTAGTTCCCTAGAACTATTACACATAAGAACCTTTGCACCCTTCAAAGTAACAGGAAATACATAAAGGGAGATACACTTGGCCAAGAGCACAGCCTGAATTTATTCTTTTACTGAGGATAAAAGTTCTGTGTTCTGAAAAGTAAAAGCTGCTTGTAGTCACAATTAAGTTGACTTCCAAGCCTTGCCTACATTGAATAGCTGTGAGATAGCAGCAATTGCTCACACCCCTGAAAAAGGAAATGAACCCACCTAGAAGCTCAGACCAGGAAGAATTCAGAAGTTCTATTTCTGTTCCTCGGCTCTGCTTTCAAAGAATCATAAGCATTGGCAAGGCAGAAGATAACAGGAGAAATTTCTACAGCTAAGCTCAAATCATATTTTCAGAAACACCTCTTGAATGCTGCCACCCTGATTGGTGCCATTACAGCAGCCCCAGCTACAGGAAGCAATAAAGTTTATGATTCCATGATTCCATGACCATAAATAACTGTGCTATTTTCTTTAGTATTTTGAACACAATGGTAACATGTAGCAGCAACCACCAATGACATTTTGCTGGTTGTGCAGCACTTCAACATTATTGACCCACAACCACTTGAACTCGAATATCATAGAATGGTTTGGGTTGGATAGGACATTAAAAGGTCACCTATTTCCAACCCCATGGCATGGGCAGAGACATCTCCTACCAGACCAAGACTAGATTCTGGAGGTCCTCTGCTGCCTTAATGATTCTATGGTTCTATAGAATAAAAAAGGTTGTTGAAAGCAAAGGAACTTGGAACAGCTCGAAAATGATGCTCTGCAGTAGGTAGCATCTGTAGGGCAAATGTCAAGAAAATTTTGATCAATGGCTGTCTCATAAACTACGACTGGTTGCTTTTTATGAGGGCCACAAACATAATCAGGGGGCTGGAGCACCTCTCCGGTCAAGACAGTCTTAGAATGGAGTTGTACAGCCTGGAAAGAAAAGGCTCTGGGGAGGCCTTAGAGCAGCCACCTGCCATTTGAAAGTGGCCAGAGAGCTAGAGGGACTTTTTACAAAGGCATGGAGTAACAGGATGAGGGGTAATAGCTTTAAAGTGGAAGAAGTTTGATTTAGATCAGACATTAGGATGGAAAATCTTCCCCACAAGGCACTGGAACAGGTTGCCCAGAAAAGTTGTAGAGGCTCCAACTCTGTAAGTATTCAAAGCCTTGAGCAATCTGTCTAGTAGGAGGTGTCCCTAGTCAAGGCAAGGGCTTGGAATTAAAGGCTCTTTAAGGTCCCTTCTAACTCAAACCATTCTATGATTTTAGAGATAATCTGCTTGGACTAAGCAACGCAATTAATGTACATGAGTCTTAATGCCTACCAACGAAAGCACAACCTAGTAGAGCAATTATTCCAGAAGTATCACAACAGATTTGATCAAAACTACTTCAGCTTCTTCAATAAAACAAACCAACAAAATTTCCATGCATAGGCTTGTAATACAACCACCAAAAAGTGAGACTGTTGAAGCTGAAGACTTGAACGGTATTGACTTTAAATCCATTCTGGCCACCTATGCAGCTTTCAAGACTCTTCTGTTGAATTACATTTTACCTGATCAAGAAAAGCCAAGGGGAAAAAAAAAAAACCAAAACCCTACAGCAAGCTACTAACAGACTTTGAGAAGTACTAACAACACTGAATTTATCTTAGTATAAGCCTTTCAGTAATTCATTTTGGAAGGCAAAAGTATCAAAGGCTTACAGCTTTTACTTTTTCCTAAGAAAACAAAGCAGAATTAAAAACCTTCATTATTTGTAGACTGAAAGCGTTTCCTTCTTTGGAGCTATTCAAGGTCACGAAAGTTCAGGCAGAAACCAAACATTTTCGTGGAGAAGCTGCAGTTCTTGTGGGGTTTTAACATTTCTGAACGAGTGGCATAAACCGCATTTAGAACATTTACTTGCAATTGATGTAATTCCAGCATCTGATCTTTGAAAGGTTTCTAAGTAATCATGACATCTGCTAGCAACAGCCTCACCAGATCATCCATATTCACGATCAATTTCTCCCAAAGCTTTAGAAGCATTGGTTACAAGCTGTGATTGCAGCATAACAGAGCAGAGCTTGAAGATCTCAGCACAGAAACAAACATTTTGAAGAGTCACATTTTCATTCACAGCGTTGCACAAATTACTCTGATTGTTGCACTCCCAGACGCAGCTGGTAACAACTTCCACGGGGGGGAGGGGGGAAAAAAGCCCTTTCTTAAATTTCCTTAAGAGGCAGACGGTGCATTATGCATCGCCTTCGTGTCTTAAAGAACCTTTCAGCCGAGCTACAAGAGGACACAAGCTGAAAAACATGGCCCTACGTTTAAAAAACAAGTAACAAGCACTCTTTAAAGAGCCAGCGCATTGCGTCGTATGGAGTAGCACAAGGGGTCTTTAGTGGGGCAGTATGAAAGGAAGTAATGGCTGTATCCAAACCAGACTTCGGGGCAGCATTATTTATACATTTAAAGTTCTTGTTAACAGCTACAGCCACGGGAAGGAAATTAGTTGTGTGAAGAGGGCCATTGTTTGAGCCCCTTCTTGATACTTCACCAAGAGAGCAGATATAAAATTGGCTAACAGCAGCCCTCAGAAAGTGTTTCGTTCGTGAAGACGGGAGAGGGACCCCCTTTCACCTACCACCACAAACACCAAGCAACTCAAAGAGCTTTTGGTTCCTCTCCTGAGATTTTCTTTATCTCCTACATTAAACTGGCCAGCTCGGCAGACTAGTTTGACCCACTACTAACAAACCTTCTGCCTAAAAGGGTCTGAGAAAGACTCGGAGCAGATCAGTACAAAATTAGAGCACATTTCTTTTAATGAGGTGCATCTTTGTGTCTTGTGTTCTGTCATCAATTGCAAGCATACTTTAAATTTAGATTTTGCAGGTGAGAAATATCATTAACCTGCTTAGTTCACTTGTTTGCAAATCAAGAAAGCTTCCTGCAGCATCATACCCAAGGTGGAACAAGGAACTGAGGGTCTCTTCCAACCTGAATGTTTCTGTGATGTTTTCTTTGAACTTCACTGCTGGCGATGAGAAGCTATTTTGCGACTCAATTTCACCACACAAACAACCCCCGCTTCTAACCAGCTCCACAACTGGTGGCTCATTAGAGCTGCTGCAGACTTGCAGTTAAAACTGGTTCCCATTCAGCTCTTGGACTTTACTGCCCCCTCAGACTGGAAACGCTGGAGTGTTTTGACTGCATGCACACACTAACAGCTCAGAGCCTCCACTGCAGTATACCACAGCCTATTACGATACAGTTATCAATATTTTCCATTAGATTGCAACCTCAAACGTCAGTTTCACCTGGTTTTGAGTTCCTGTTTTCCTTATATATTTCCTGTCAGGAATTACAAAAGATTGTGCTTGGAGTTTATTGCCATTTTCCCAAATCTACATGTTCCCTTGCAGAGCTCAGTGCCTCATGCAATGTCATGCATTAGAGCCTTTTCTTGAGGACAGAGAGAGAAGAAATGCTAACTCCACAGCTCTTTCCACGCTCAGCAAGGATACAGCGAGCCTTAAAGTTACACGTAGTGTTTATAGAACTTGGGGAATAAACTCAAAGGGCACACACAATCTGGAGTATTTCCACAGCCTCTCGACAGAAAAATACCTTCCATTATCCTGCGCAACATCAACAGTGTAACTCTTCCCCCCCCACCTCCTCCCCTTAAGGGCAAGTAAAAGATGAAAGGAGATTTAATAAATGATATCAAAAAGGAACGTGTGGTATTTTCAGCAGACCTGGGCTTGCACATCCAAACGCACATCCAGCTGACCAAAACATAGGGTAAATTCTTTTACACCAACATTAGATTTCTTTGCTTCAAACCCGCCTTGCAAGGCAACGCGTTTTAACTAATAATACACGTAGAGAAGGACTGGAAAGAATTCCGTGGTATCTTAAAAAAAAATCTTACTGCTCTCCAAACAACAACAAAAAAAAAAGCACTGACAACTGCAGACCTAGCTTTCTCACACAGTACTTGTTCCTTTCATTGCCACATCTGTACATCATCTAACGCGGCTTTAAAAAACAAAAAAACCCCCTGAAGCATTTAACTCTGTCAGCTGAGAAGTATTTAGCGCTCTCTTAAAAGCGGCACAAAATCCGAGGCCAAGCACAAGCATCAGGCAATACATTTCACATGGCAACAGTGGAATCGTAAAAGCCACAGGGCTCAAAAAGCAAAAGTTAAAGCCTTCTCGAAAATAAAAAATAGAAGTGATAAAGATTTCTCTAGCAGAAGAAGTCCAGTCAGGAAGAGTTCACTAACAGAGCTCCACTGCATCTCAAAAGCACCCTCACTGCCAGCTGATGCCAAGAAAATCTCAGAAAAAGCATAACCTAAGAACAGAAAGTTTGGGATTTGTTCTGCACCGTGGCAAAACGTTTCTCTGTGACACAGGGAAGGGAAAAAGGAGGGAGAAAACCCAAAGACATCTCAAGCCTAAAAGCAGTTCCTATCTATTTTTTAAGGCACCCACTTGGAACACAAAAAATTCAAATCCTCACGTGGCTCTGGTCTCTGCAGCTACTCTAATTACTGAGTAATTAGCTTTTGTAGAAGTTCTCAGAACCAACAAATTCTGTCTCGGGACTAAAATCTCTGCCTCTTAAGTGTTTTGTCAGAACTGTGCATTTTCTCACACTTCTGTTCCAGCTAATTGGCACTTTCCAACAGAAGCATTATGCTGCAAAATGCCATCAACAGCAGTCAGCACAGCTGAAAGCCAGCCCTGAAGCTGCCTCACGGTTTTGAGGTTATTTAAGATCTACTCTAACCACAGCAGATAACTACGAGCTAACAGCTATTTCTTAATTAAAATTACATATGGGAGTATTGCTAAATTTCAGTAAATATGAAAACAAAAGCCTAAGTGTCCATTAGGAGGTTGGTGGACACGGGCAAGGAAATGCAAGTGGGTGGTGAGGAATGACCGCAGCACTACACCTGGAGCAGGAGGACATCTTTTACTATTCAAACACTGAATTACGTTAAAAGATTAGTAAGCTTCCACAGACATAGATACTTAGAAGCAAGACCTTCATTAAAGGACAAGAGCCTAAAGGCTGCCATTAACCATGTGAATTGGCAACAAAAAGCATGACCCAAAAAAAAGGATTGCCATAAAGCTTTAAAAGAGGGGAAGAAAAAAAAAATGTGTATGTGTGTGTGTGTGTACACACTTCCACTCCAACAGAACTGCATTAAGACTGTGACAAGTTTACAAAAGCTGCAGGATTTGGAGGGAGCACTGACAATAGTAATTCAGTAAGGGAGGTTTTTTTTTTCCCTCCCCCTTCCACAGAATGAATGAATGGCAAAGTATTCTAAATTTGTCAGTTTGTGACATCCACTGACCCAGAATTCAGAGACACTACCTCATAGTTGGTGGATCAGTAGCAGGGATTCTGACAAAGATCCTCTGTCAAGGATGACAGTCCTGGCAGGCTCAACCTTGGTGGTAGGTCAGTAGGGATACGGACTTGGCAGGCGGAGCTCTGCACCTCGCCAACCCGCACTAGTCAAGCACGCTGAAGTGCCAGCCAAACTTTTCTACGTGGTCACAGGAACACAGCTTAAAGGGCTCCGAGAAAACAGTGCAGGAACTAGCACAGCAACTAAGGATAACTGCAGTAACTTCTGAATTACCGTTCAGCTTGCTTTTAATGAGCTGTTTATCAACATTAGCCGTAAAGTATCTCTCAGCTCGCATGAGAACAGATCCTTTAACTCTGAGCGTGAGCTCTTTACCTGTTGCTATTAAAAACCCATTTAAAGATCTTTAAAGGAGAAACATTAGCGCACTGAAATTAATTTCAGCAAACCTATTTGCATTTTAACAATTAAAAAAAAAAAAAACCAAACTTAAGTGGCAGGGAAGAACGATCAAGGGACTTGCACTGAACTGCCACAGCAGTATTTCTGCAGATAATGTATACTCAGCCAAGAGCAACAAAAGAGTTCTCTGAGTTTTCTTTCAAAACTAAAAAGAAAATACAGAGAATATTTTCCTGAAATTAAAATACGTCCTCTGGAATGTTAAAGATCGCAACATAATTTGCAAAAACTATTTGAATAAACCCCAAAAGTTGCTTAGTAGAGCACAAGCACTCCATCTTGAGACAGAATTTCTTCCAGCTCAGATAGTATTTTGCCCCCATGAAAGCTGCATAGGAGATCATTCACTTCAAGATTAAAAATCTGACTTCACAGCCAGGGTCCACAGCTCCAGTTCCTTCAAGTTCCACCAGAGGTTAAAATTCCAAAGCTCAAACAAAAAAAAGAAATGCACCCACCACAGCTGTAGGCAGCATCACATCCCAGCTGCACGCCCTTTTGTTGTGACCTTTTGTCATCAAGAGAATGAAATGCAAAGGAAGCCTCTCTTCCTCCTTTCTCATTTCTCACTCCCATCACGACTGTCCAGCTTGGGCTTCCACTAGGAAAGTTTTCTTCAGAAAATTCCTCCCTCAAGTGTATTTTGTCCACATACAAAAGGAAATGTTTGCCAAAGGTACTCCCAATAAGGATATAGTTTGTTATTGTTGGGTTTGTTTTTTTTCTTTGCAAGACACAGCTGCCATTAAGCACTCAGCAGCAATTTCAAGGCTAAGTGAACAAAATTTTAATATCAGAGGTGAAAGTAAACCACTATCAAACGCCAGGGATTAAGACATTAATCCAACAGCACCCTATACAGACAGAGCACTCTCAAAAGTTACAACACTCCAATTATGAAACATCTTCAATTAAGTTATTTGCTGCTTCCATTAACTTCCACTACCACCAGCTGCCAACTTCATAAAGTATTACAGCCTTTGATGAGCATGGGCACATCACTGCAACAGTGTGTCTGCACCTTTTTTTTTAGCTCACCTCCTTCCTCTCCAATCAAATTGTTACTCCTCAGACTATCAGAAGGACATTCTGTGAAGAACTTAATATCTGGCATTTGCAATGAAGACAAAAAAAAAAAAAAATCAGTTTTCAGCATTTTAAAGCCACCCACGGAAGGTAAATTATCTGAAATTACCAAAGGAAGGAAAAGCAGCAGGAGATTTCATCTAAACCATCACATGCTGTCAACCTAATTTCCCATGACAAGACAAAACTCACAAGCTGATGCAAAGTTTGACAGTTATTCCTTGGTGGTTGTGATAGAGCAGAGAGGCCCAGCATTCACTAAGTAAAATGTCTAAATCCCCACAGATTTCAGCAAAAGATTCAACAACTATTACCAAATCTATTCGGGAACATACTCCTAGAATCACAGAAGCCTTTCAGTTGGAACAGACCTCTAAGATCATCCTGCCAAACTGTCAACCAAAGACCACCATGGCCATTAAACCACATCCCAAAGCGCCAGGGCCACACACATCTTGAATTGCCCCAGGGATGGTGACTCCACCACCTCCCTGGGATGTCTGTTCCAATCCCTGACCACTCTTTCAGTGAAGAAATTTTTCCTCGTCTCCAACCTAACCCTCCCCTGGCACAGCTTCAGGCCATTTCCTCCCATTCTATCACCTGATACTAGGGAAAAGTAAACAAGTCCCACCTCACTCCAACCTTCTTTCAGGTGGTTGTAGAGAGCAATGAGGTCTCCCCTCAGCCTCCTCTTCTCCAGACTAAACAATCCCAGTTCCCTTTGCCACTCCTCACAAAAGTGGCCCCTTCCCCATCTTTGTTGCCCTTCCAACACCTGAACCTATTCAGCAACACGACTGAATCTGCTCGGCAACATTATCTTTACCAACTACTGCTGAACCAACCCTTTCCTGCCTCATTTTACTGAGAAATACCTTCATTTAATTAGCTTAAAGTCACATCCCCAACTGCACCGCTGGAACAGAGCACAGATCACTTGATTTCCAGTCTTGTGCTTCTAACCGCAAGCCCTATTTCCTCTATTAAGTTTACAACCCGCAGAAGGCAGAAATTGCCTTTCTAAATCACTTCAGCAGGCCATGGTCGGCAGGCAGCTGTCAGTCCTGGATGCAGGCGAGAAAGGCCAGGGCGGACACGCGTGTGTGCGCCCCAACCTCGCCTCTTTACCCACCAACTTGAAACCCGAGGGTTTGTTAACTCCCCCCTCAGGCTCGGCCAGGCCTGACTCCAGCTAAGAGCGGAGTTTCTCGCTTTGGAAAAAAAAAAAAAAAAACCAAACAA
>VWZI01013574.1:118265-137269 GCA_013396835.1 Psilopogon haemacephalus | reverse complement strand
AAAAAGGAAGAAAAAAAAAAAAAAAAAAAAAAAAAAAAAAAAGGAGGAATAAATTGAACTGCTGCATTCCATTCCAAGCCTCTCTGACATAGTCTTACTGGTAAGCTTGAATGGCCCTTTTTGTACCCAAAAGGACCAGAAGCAGCCTCCTTTCCCACCAGATTAAAATCTGACTTTTCAAACTCTTGCTGGTGGCAGAGAGGAAAACAAGGCCACAAGCCCATGCTGCTGCTGTGCTTGCAGGATGTCCTCTGCTTGCCAAAGGCACGAAGAGCTGCCCTGGCCAATGTGTGGCTGCACCAGAGCTGCCCCATGTTTATCACTTTCTCTGACTGTTTCCTTCCCTCACCACAAATATTTCCCACAGTGGCCCTTGTTTTCTCTTGGCCTCCTTACCCATCCAAGCTCATAGTCAGGGGCACACTGGGCATTCTGTTAGGCCTTTATTCTATGTCCTGGTAGGCATGAAAACACTCAGTAGGGACTCCATTATGTTCTAGCACTTGTGTTGCAGGCTGAAATAACTTCGCAGCCTGTCAAGGGAGGGATGCACCACAAATAGGTCCTTCTTTAGCCTACATATTTCTATTTGAATGCTCTTAACCCTGCTTTGTAACGAGCTGCTTTTCACTGCACAGGGCTGCCTGAAGGAGGAGGAGCTGGTTTAACTTCCAAACGACCCTGAAAGATTGGAGAGAAGCAACAACAAACAAGAGCATCTCTGTATAAAGTTATCAAACTCCTCTGGAGCTCCTCCGAGGCTGGAGAGCCAAAGAGTTAGCAAAGAGTTTTTACCTTTGTTCAGTGCCTTGCTGCCTTTGTTGGCAGAAATCTGCATTGTTCTCACCCGGGCACTGATCTAATCTCAAACTCTGACAGCTCTGTGTCTTCTGTGAGTTCTTTGAAGACCAAAATGTGTCAGAATTTACATGGGCAGAGCAAAGGGCAGAGCAGTGTCAAACGTCACAGCGTCAGTGCTCCCCATTGGCATCCCTTTACTGATAATCTTTGAGTTTTTGTCAACGTCCCCTGCATTTCCAGCAGCAGAAAATGCCAGATTTATAATTTTTACTGTGTTTCTAGACCTCAGCTCATGACCACATCCAGCTAAGCTGCACACTGAGCTTTTGCTTAACGAACATCTCTGATAAGCTCATCTTAATGAAACAGCCAAGCCTCCTCTTCCAGTAGCAAAGATGCGAAGATCGTTTAGCCTCAGTGAGTGGCCCCATCTGGAAAAGACTTTGACAAGGGTCAAGGGTGGAGCATCATCAAGGGAGAAGGGAAAAGGGCATTTTCCTCCTCTGAAAGCTCCTCACAGTGCACTTCAAGTCAGGAATACTCCTGCCTCTTCTCTAGCTCTTTAAAACAAGTACGTCAGTGATGGGAGAGATCTTGGGTGCTCAGAGTGACAAATGCTCAGACTGACAAATGCTCAGACTGATAGTGTCCTTCTGACTTGTCCCAGGTGCCTTCTGGCTTTGCTTTTGGAATCTCGGGGGTTGGCCAAAGCCACCCACTCTGATGGTGCATTGAAGCAGGATGACGCAGTAGCGGTAGCACAGCCTTCAGTACCTTGCCTCATCACTACCAGCTCGTGAATAAACCAGAAGAAGATATGTTCCCCCAGATGTCCACCCTGAGAAACAGCCTAGACACTAAATCCTGCAATGTTGAGTTGAAAACCTAAGAATCATTTCTCCACAATACTTGAAGCAGGAGCATCTGTGGTTGCCTTGCCCTAAAGCCCACTCCTGGTCAGCATGCCACACGTGCTGCCCAGAGGCAGGCAGAGACTTAGGTCATGACTCACAGTGTTGTTAATCTTCCTTCCTTAGGGTTTCCTTCCTCTCTGCCTCCAGGACATGGGTCCTACACCAGCTTTCTGCTTGGAACAAAGGGTGGCCCCACCGTGGCATCTCGGGCTAACCTCCTGCAAAGGAAAGGAGTTCACTGAGCACACAGCCCCGTCAGTTCCTGCTGACATCCAAGGGAGGGACAGAGCTGCCCTGCTGAGACCACTCGCTCTGATGCCTCTTCTGGTAGTACTATCAGCAGGATCAGACCGTTGAGCCTGTCCAGGGTCTGATTGGTAAACCCAGACCTGACCCAGCTGGAAGACTCTGTGTAGGGTCCATCATTTCACTCAGCATCCACAGGAGCAAGATGCTGGTAGGCAGCAGCCATAAAAAGCAACACCATGAAGTACAAAGATCCCAGCAATATGCCAAAGGTCCCAGGCTGTGCTCGTGGCACAGTGCACCTTCAGAAATCAATGGGCTTGTACCCCCATACTGAGCTCAATGCTCTGCCCCCAGCCAGTGCTGTCAGCTGCAGCCTGCCCTGTGCAACAGATTCCGAATCACCTACCTGCAACGGCAAGCTCCACACCCTGGCTTCTGCCCCTGAAATAGAAAGCACAGAAGGAAAAAAAGTATTAAAATTGATCATAGAATCATAGAATAGAATCATAGAATCAGTCAGCCCCATTCTTCTCCAACAAAAGGAAGGGGAAGGTGGAGCAGGTTAGGAAATCTTCTAAATAGAACCATAGAATCAGTCAGGGTTGGAAGGGACCACAAGGATCAGCCAGTCCCAACCCCTCTGCCATGCCCAGGGACACCCTACCCTAGAGCAGGCTGCCCACAGCCTCTGCCAGCCTGGCCAAAAACACCTCCAGGGATCTGGCCCCAAACACTTCCCTGGGCAACTCATTCCAGCCTCTCACCACTCTCATGCTCAACAACTTCCTCCACAAGTCCAGCAGGCTACAAACGTGGAACCCCAGTCCCGTGGTGAGGAAGGTGCTGGATTGGGCAGGGCTGTTGAGGAGCAGTTGTCTCACATGCTTTTTTACCATCTCTGGTCAGAAGAAGGAAGGAATCAACCCATGCATGCTTGCAATTACAAACCAGGGGCCTGATCCAGAGCCTATTGAAGTTGACAGAAAGGTTTCCATTGACGTCAGCAGGCGCTGGGATGGGCCCCCAGAGCTTCACCGTGTGCTAACTACATCTGCTGCCAGCTGGAGCTCCACTGGGTCACTTTCAGGACCAGCCAGGGGCACCAGGTTGCTTCTCCTCATACCACGGGCAAAAGGGCAGCCTGCAAGCACAGAGGTGCAGGCTCGAAGGCTGGTTCTGAGCAAGGACCAAGCCTCAGCATATTGTGCAGCCGCCTTGGGCTGTGCTAAATTAATGCCAGCTGCTACTGGCCTTCCTCCCCTCGCCTCCTCCCACCTCCTCCCTCAGGGGGCTTCTGACAGTGGAGAATAGCTGGAGTACAGTCACAAGCATCACGCCTCTTCCTGTCCCTAACACACCCTTTACACCCTTTGTTTCTCTCTAAGTGTCATGGGTGGAGTAGGATCCCAGTAGGCTGGCCCCGAACCAGCTGGCAGCATCTGGCCAGGCTCAGCCTCGTTTCTCCCAGACTTGAAGGACCTGAAGCAGGCTCTGCAGTCTCCAGGGGTTAACGATAGGGTTTTGTCACCTGGGAGAGGAGCTGTGCTCGGTGACATCATCACCTCCTGGCTGAAAGCTTATGAGCTTCCCAACTGCAGACAGCTGAACCCTGGGAGATGTCTTCTCACCCTAGGAGGAAACCTTTGCCAACAGCCCTTTTTTTTTTTAGGGGGGAAGGCTGCCACCCGAATCTGAAAGTTCAAAAGGTAGGAGCCATTTCTCAGCAGCAGCGTTTGGGAAGCACAATGGGGAAGAGAGATGCTAATTGCATCTGGCATTTGGAACCCTCAGCCTCCCCCTAAACAAATGACATCATTGGTGGCAGCAGCAGTTAGAGCCCACTGCAAGGGACTGTAAACAAGAGCCCACCCAGCCCCACTCTGCTCCAACTAAAGGAAGGGGAAGGTGGAGTGGATTAGGAAATCTTCTAAATAGAATCAGTCAGGGTTGGAAGGGAGCACAAGGATCAGCCAGTTCCAACCCCCTTGCCATGCCCAGGGACACCCTACCCTAGAGCAGGCTGCCCACAGCCTCTGCCAGCCTGGCCAAAAACACCTCCAGGGATCTGGCCCCAAACACCTCCCTGCAGGGGCAACCCATTCCAGCCTCTCACCACTCTCATGCTGAAGAAACTTCTTCCCTGAAAGGGTTCTCAAAGCCTGGCACAGGCTGGCCAGGGGGGTGGCTGAATCCCCATCCCTGGAGGTGTTTAAAGAGGCAGGGGTGTGGTGCTGAGGGCCATGAGAAAGGTCAAAGTGGATGATCCCCAAGGTGTTTTCCAACCAAGATGATTCTATGGTAAAAAGATAGGATCCTTGACCCAAGCAGATGCCTACAAAGCCAGGTGGGTTGATAATGTGCCTTTCTCTGCCTAGCTGAGCCACCAGACACTCTGTGAAGCACTCAGTGTCATCCTGCAGACCCTTTCATGCTGGTTAGGCTTCAGACAGGGCAGCACTCCCCTTGCAGAGTGTGAAAGAGGCCATTTATGCTTCATAATGGTAATAACCAGCAGCTGGAGACTGGGAAAAGAGAGGAAAATAAAACCCCACAGAACTTTACAGGAAAGGACAGTTAGCCTTGCCAGGAGGGTGAGGAGGTCAGACATCTGCTGGTTAGGCTCACCCTGGATTAGAGGCAGGAATGCACAGGCGCAGAGGTGGAGCTCTGCTGGCCATGGGAGCAAGGCTGATTATAGCCAACAGGATTTTGGGGTGCTCCAGCATGCCCCCCTCCCTCTGAATGAGACTTCCTCTGTTCAGGGGTGCAGAGTGGGGTCACTCTGCACAGCCCAAATGTCAGGGAATGAACAATAAGGAGAGAAGTGCACCCTGAAAAAGTTTTGGGGATGAAGCTGGGGTAGAGCCCACCACTGGAATGCATTTTAAAATCTTCCTGAAAGAATCCACATCTGCCCTGGTTAGTCTTGACAAAAACCCAACAAACAGGCATCCACAAGGCCTCCACCTTTTGGTCCAGACTTCCTAGGCAGAGCCTGCCAGATGCTCCTTGCCTGTGGTTTGGGAAGCCAGCTGCACCTCACCACCTCTAGATCCTGCTGCTTTAATCCACTCTAGCAGCACAAAACCATTGCCAGCAAGAACCAAACCCAGGCAGAGTCCTCCTCTGGGAGCAATGGGATGGAGAGCTCACAGGGCCAGCTCTCACTCAGCCTCAACCCACTGACACAGACAAGTAAGGGAATCTAATCTGCATTTTCCAAAAGCCTAGGATCATAGAATGGGTTGGGAAGGACCTTGAAGCTCATCCAGTTCCAACCCCTGTCATGGGCAGGGAGACCTGCACAGGTTCCTCAAGGCCTCATCCAGCCTGCCCTTGAACACCTCCAGGGAGGGAGCATCCACAGCCTTCCTGGGCAACCTGTGCCAGTGTCTCACCCACTCTCACTGTCAAGAATTCCTTTCTCATCTCCAGCCTCAATCTCCCCTCTCCCAGCTCAAAGCCATTGTCCTTCATCCTGTCACTTCAAACCCTTCTAAAAAGTCCCTCCACAGTTTCCTTGTAGGTCCACTTCAGGTATTGGAAGAGCACTGTAAGGTCTCCTTTTGTTCTCCAGGCTGAACAGCCCCAACTCCCTCAGCCTGTCCCCATGGGTTTCTCGTGTTGGGGTCACCAAGTAACACTGGAGATCAACCTGCAAGACCTCAGCAATGCCCGAGCCAAGGAGCAGCTCATTAACAAAACCCTCTGAGATCCTGTGATGCTTTCCCTCCAGCGCTGCAATTTCAGCACCCCCAGCATCCTCTCAAGCAGTCTCAGTGTTCAGCTTACATTCACCTCCCATCTATTTTTAACAGAAAGTAACCCGGGGCTCAGGCTAGGGCAGTGCAGTATTTCTCTGGAGTATCATCAGCCTGCCTGCTCACATCTTTTCCTGGCACTTAGGCCGTTGGGTTTATGAATTATTTTGCTATGCTGAGTGCATGGTTGATAGTTTAATGGCTGGAAGTGGCTGCTCTCGAAATAGGGATGGGGTTGTCATGGCAATACATTGCTAGGAAGACTAAGGCACGCCTCAATGAAGGCATGCATCGAATTCTCTCTTGTTTTGGCTGCTCTTTCCTTGCCATGTTTGGAGAACATCCTATCTAGCGCAGCCCTCGAAGACGTCTTGCTGGAGTGCCTGGCAAGCGGTGACCAAAGCAGAGCTTCGAGTCCCTCCTCTGCCTGCTCGGGGCTCTGGCCGGGACCCTGCGGAGGGGCTGGAGGGGCTGGAGGGGCAGGGGCTGGCCTCCAGCGCTGCCTGTTTTGCAATACCAGGAATTCCTTCCAGCCCCTTTGAACTAAATCCTGAACAGACTCGCACTCCGCCGCGCATTTAGCTCCAAGAGACACAGGAAAGTTGTCAAAGAGCACGAAAAAGTTCGGGCGGCCAGGAGAGCTGGGGTCCCGGAGCCTGCTCTTGCAAAGTTTCACAGGAGTTGGATGGGGTAGGTGGGACCTGAGGAGGTCTCCACAAACTTGCATCGAAAGCGTTGCCCGGGGGCTGCCTCCACCCACCCCAAGCAGCTTCACCCTGGAGATTCCTATCAGGCTGTGACAAAGGTTTCAGCCAAGTACTTGTGACAGCCTGAGAGCATTTCTGGCTCCTACTGCTAGAGCTCAGCTGCCATTAGCTAGATCTCCGTCCTCTGCCCACCAGGGATTTTCTCAGGCAGCCTCACTGACAGAGATGGAGATGCTCTGGGTGGGTGGGAAGAGAGGGACATCACTTCCCCAAAAGCAGCTCCCCGTAACCAGCCCACTCTGGTGTCCTCAGCAGACACCGAGTCTGTGCCTCCCCATCTAAACACAGTGAATAAAGGACATCACCTAAAACCTGATCTCTGGGAGGACTCGTGTGGAAGGGATCGCTGCTGGCAGTCCCACGCAGGGTCTCAGCTCCACGCTGGCATTGGAAACACAAGGGAAAAAAGAAACATTCAGACATTGAGATGCAAGAGAGAAAAAAACCCAAAGCACAGCAAAACGAAAGGGCAGTGCATGAGCACATCAAATACAACTCTCAGAAGGGGCTAAAGCAAGCAGGAGCCCTCTATTCATTTCTCAACCTCCTCCTGCTGCTGCACAAAGCACGTCCACAGGCACAAGAGCCTGCAAGGAACTCCCAAATCCACGGCCGTGGAGGGATCGCTGCTCACTGCAGCCAGCACCTATCTCAGAAAGCCAACAAATTCCCTGCCCTCTACGTGAGCTGCAGCTTGCAGCAAGGATGACCTCAAGCACACGGGAAAGGGAGCAAAACAAAAAGCAGGTGATGGCCCTGAGCAGCAGCGACCTCATCCATGGAAGGGACAAACAATTTACATGGCCTCCAGATCCCGGAGAAACAATACCAGGCTGCAGCGGGGCTGAGACTGGGGAAAGCAGATGCTGCCCAGCCTGCTGGAGAGGTTCGACATGCACAGCACCTAGCAGGAAACCAGAGTGCTTTCGTGTCAGCAGAGCAGAGCTCAGAGCCAGCTTGTTTCCAGCTGGCATCCATGCACCCAGTGACACAGAGACTCGAGAGGCAGAACTCTACTCGGATCTGCTGAGACCACACCTGGAGTACTGCAGCCAGTGCTGGAGCCCCTATTGCAAGAGGGATGTGGAGATGCTGAAGCCTGTCCGGAGAAGGGCCACGAGGATGCTCAGAGGGCTGCAGCATCTCTGCTATGAGCATAGACTGAAAGAATTGGGGCTGTGCAGGCTGCAGAAGAGGAGGCTCCCAGGGGACCTTCTGGTGGCCTTCCAGGATCTGAAGTGGGCTACAGAAAAGCTGGGGAGGGACTTTTGAGGCTGTCAGGGAGCAACAGGACTGGGAGGAATGGAGCAAAGCTGGAGGTGGGGAGATTGAGCCTGGAGGTGAGGAGGAAGTTGTTGAGCATGAGAGTGGTGAGAGGCTGGAATGGGTTGTCCAGGGAGGTGTTTGGGACCACATCCCTGGAGGTGTTTGCAGCCAGTCTGCAGGTTGCCTGGGAGCAGAGCCCAGCCCCACCTGGCTACAACCTCATTTCAGGTAGCTGCAGAGAGCAATGAGCTCTGCCCTGAGCCTCCTCTTCTGCAGGCTGCACACCCCCAGCTCCCTCAGCCTCTCCTCTTGGGGCTGTGCTCCAGGCCCCTCCCCAGCCTTGCTGCCCTTCTCTCAACACCTTCCAGCACCTCAACATCTCTCTTGAGTGGAGGGGAGCAGATATGCTGCACCACTGTATCCTCACCACTGCATCACTCCTAGCCTCTATGGAACCCCTAAGGGATCCTGCAGAGGAACCACAATGCCACTGAACAGGGGCAAGTGAACATCAAAGCTCAGGCCAAAAGTGCAGCACTGCTGTTGCTGTTGGCCACCTGCTCTGCCTGGGGCAGCTGTGGTGCCATACAGGGACCCACAGCAGATCTGCAGAACAGAGCCCATGTTTGAGATGTAAACATGGTTAGGATGCAAATGGAACCTGTCAGGTTGAAGGAAAAGCAGGTTGTGCCCTGAGGTGGTTCTTCCCCTTCCTTTCTAAAGCATCCAAAATTCACCCCCAAACCCAAAAGATCAAGGGCATGGTGGTGTGGGGGTGGTGGCAATTGGAGTTGATGATTTTAGAGGTCTTTTCCAACCTTAGTGACCCTGTCCTATGATTCTGTGACATGGGGCTGACACCTCTACAAGGATTTTTTAAAAATCCTGAGCCTTTTCAGCCTTACCTCAGGGAGGGCTGTCCCAGAGACACCACCCGAGCTCAAAGTCCCCTCCTGGTCAGCAACAACAAACATCACTGCACAGCTAACACAGCTCTGGCACTAGGGTGGAAGCTGCCAGGCAGGGAAACATGCAAGGCAGCCACTTGAGAAACAAAACTCCCCACTTTCTGCTGCATGTGGAATGAGCATGATTTATCTGGGAAGGAATTTGCCCTCAGTGTTGATCTCCTTAAAAGAGATGGTAACTAAAATAGCTCCAGGCTGCCCAAAAATTAGCCACTTGTCCTGGGTAGTGACTTTCTGATCTTTTCCTCTCACCCTAAACCCAGAAGTATTTAGGTTAGAGGAGACATTTAAGGTCATCAAGTCCAACCATTACCACTGCCAAGCCACCACCACACCACATGCCTCAGCACCTCATCTGCACAGCTTTTCTCTGTAGGGATGAAGACACCACCACTGCCCTGGGCAGCCTGTGCCAGGGCTTGACAAACCTTTTGGGGAAGAAATTGTTCCTAATATCCAACCTAAACCCAGATTCTAACAGAAGTATTTAGGTTAGAGGAGACATTTAAGGCCATCAAATCCAACCATTACCATTGCCAAGTCACCACCATACTGCGTGCCTCAGCACCTCGTCTGCATAGCTTTTAAATCTCTCTGGGCATGGAGACTCCACCACTGCCCTGAGGAGCCTGTGCCAGGGTTTGACAAACTTTTTGGGGAAGAAATTGTTCTTAATATCCAACCTAAACATCCAGTGGGACAACTTGAGGCTATTTCTTCTCTTCTTCCTATCACTCGTAACTTGGGAGTACAGATTGAGCCCCACCTGGCTCAAATCTCCTCTCAGGCAGTCTTGGAGAGCAAAGTGGTCTCCCCTCAGCCTCCTTTTCTCCAGCCTCAGTTCCCTCAGCTGCTCCTCCTCAGGCTTGTGCTCTAGACCCCTCAGCAATGCCTACACACGTTCCCAAGCACCTTATCCTGCACCTGCCCCAGATTGTGGCCGTGCCCATGTGCCCAGCAGAGCATCCCCCGCAGCGTCCCCTCTACAGACCCAGCCCTCACAGGGCGCAGTCACGGTCAAGCCCACACTCAACAGCAGCCACAAGTCCAGGCTAAATTCCTCCTTTGTACACGAGGAAACGCAAATCTGCGTTTTGCCCTTGCCGGGAGAGCAGCAGTGCTGGCAGACTACCGGCGCTGATTTGTGAGGAGGAGGTTTTTACCCTGCAGAGAAAGGTGCACAGGCAAGCGGTTGAAAATTCACCGCTGCCGCATCATGGACTCAGGCAGGGTGGAAGTGGAACCATTCTGGTCTTTGCTTCCAGAATTGCTCCATCTGATGGCCAATGGATGTAAAACAGATCCGTGACCCTGGAAGTGAGAGCCCAGGTCCGGCAGAGAAGCTGCCTCTTTGCTCTCAGTTTGCACCCCCAGCGCCCAGCTGCTTCGGTAGCATCGCAGCAGGATGCAAACGCTCACACCCCGCAGCGATCGCGTCCAGATGCTCTTATCACAGCAGCTTGAGTGCTTCGGAAGGGGACTGCATGAAACTGCCCATCACAGCCACGTCTGGAAGCTGCCCTCCAGACCACCGACTCCAGTCTGACACCCCCAGGACCCATGCGGGATTTGGAAATCAGGGCAATCTCTGCCCCCCACTCCCTGAGCCCAGCACTGCTCCCAGGTCCAGTCTGTGCTCGGTCAGAAACGCTGATTCTGGTTTTGTTTTCTCTAAGGGATGTCCTTCCCTTCTGGGCACACAACAGCAGGGGAAAGGTGACAGGAGAGTAAAAAAAGAGATCCTGCTTGCTTGGCTTCGTGCTGCTTGTGAGAAGCAGCATTGGGGAGCTCTCCCCGGTGGCCAGGACTCACTCTGCCACTTGCTGCTGGCAGCAAAGGTGAGGATCAGCATCAGCACCTCATTGCTGGGCTGGAAGAGGTAAAGGGGTGTAAAGAGTTATTCTGCTGTTTCCCACAGCGTGACTCTGGACTGCGCTAAGGAGAGACAAGGACACCTTCTGCAAGTGAAGCTGTGTGAAGCACTAATGCTATTTCCCCTGCTTCATTAGACCTTCCTGTTTGACACCAAAGAGGACAATCCTTCCTGCTGTCCTGGATTTGCACTGCTCAGCAGCCAGGTCCCCTTTCTCTTGCTTTATCCCCGTTCCCAGACAGGTCTCTGCAGAGCAATGAAACCAGCAGCTGAGGGGCACAAGGTCCCCAGCCCCTCTGCCCCCTGCTTCCCTCAGTGCTGTGGCTTTCTGGAAACGACGTCGGGTTGCTGCTGTTGCTGCTTGCTAAATCAGTGCCCGTGTTTTACAGCACCATTTAAACGACTTCCTCAGGAAATTTCACAGGCACAGTGGCAGGCATTGATTTCAAGCAGAAAATATCCCAGCAGGAAACTTTAAAAGGAAAGATGTGCTGCAATTATATCTGCCCTGGGCTTGCAAGACGGAGGAAGAGGAGATATAAACCAAACACATCCACCCCAGCTCTGATCTGCAGCGATGCCGTAATTAATACAATTAGAGCAAGAGCACTCCTCTTGCAATCAGAGGTTTGCAGCCCTGGTGCTCAGGTTTCCATTTGGCTGCTCACAGGAGGACAGCAGCACTGTCACTGAACAGCCCTGACCATCTCCTTCAGCACCAGACTATTTGCAACCAAACCTGGAAGCACTATAGAGGCAGAGAAAACCAAAGCTTCTCCTCTGTCATTACCCAGCATGAGAAGATGATACTCAGAGTCCCAGCAAGGAGGTGCAGGTCATAGAATCAGCCGGACTGGAAGAGACCTCCAAGCTCATCCAGTCCAACCTATCACCTAGCCCTAGCCAATCAACCAGACCATGGCACTAAGTGCCCCATCCAGGCTTTGCCTGAACACCTCCAGGGATGGCAACTCCACCAGCACCCTGGGCAGCCCATTCCAATGCCCACCCTCTAAGGGGGGAGAAGAGGAAAGCCTCTAAGGGGGGAGAAGAGGAAAGCCTCTAAGGGGGGAGAAGAGGAAAGCCTCTAAGGGGGGAGAAGAGGAAAGCCTCTAAGGGGGGAGAAGAGGAAAGCCTCTAAGGGGGAAGAAGAGGAAAGCCTCTAAGGGGGAAGAAGAGGAAAGCCTCTAAGGGAGGAGAAGAAGAGGAAAAACCTCCACCCTATTAGCAGAAGGATGTTCAGGCACAGCTTTGTCACCAGGGTTTAGAGCTCTGTGGCTGGGACGTTGCCGGAGATGCTCCTTTCTCCCCCTGCCTCCTAACTTTCTCCTCTCATCTCAGAGCCGAAGCGGCCCCGCAGCTTTTGCCGCAGCGCGGAGCCGTGCGCGGTGCGCAGCTATTTATAGCCCCGGGAACAATAGGGTGACCTTGGCTCGGGCCGGCGCTCGCCTGCCCTGCGCCTGCATTGTCCCACCGCATTCCCACCCCGCTGCCTGCCGCTGCCTTCCCTCCCCAAGGCTCCAAGCCCTTGGACACAGGGTGGGGACATCGCCGAGCTCACAAACAAAGCCAGGCGAGCCACCGCGCTCAAGGGACAGCACAGGCAGAGCTGGGCAGAGGTGATTTCAGCGCACACCCCCCCACATGCACATTGAAAACCTTGCCCCTGACCTCTGTGATGAGGTAGTTTGCTGTGCTGTCAGCAACCTCTACTTCAAAGCAGCGAGAGAGAGACCTTCTGGTGGCCTTCCAGTGCTTAAAGGGGCTGATAAGACAGATGGGGACAGACTTTTTAGCAGGGCCTGTCATGACAGGACAAGGAGCCATGGGTTTGAACCAAAAGAGGGAGATTTAGACTAGAGTGGAGGAAGACATTAGTCAGTTGAGGGTGGCGAGGCACTGGCCCAGAGAGGTGGGAGATGCCTTATCCTTGGAAGCACTCCAGGCCAGGCTGTGTGGGGCTCAGAGCAACCTGCTCTAGTTGAAGATATTCCTACTCATTGCAGGGGGTTTGGACTAGGTGGCCTTTGAAGGTTCCTTCCAACCCAAACCATTCTGTGAAAGCATAAAGCAAACTCTTCTCCCTGGCCATTTTTTCCCTATCTTACTGTAATTGGCTTGTTTTCCAGGAAGAAAACCAAGGAAGCCTTGCAGAGCCCCAGCTGTGAGTATGGTCCATGGGCAGCCCTGCTATGGGTCAGTGGGGTGAGCCTGCTGCACTGCAAGGGAGAGGATGCTGCCAGCCCCCGACCCTGGCCCCTGCAATGAAAGCCTGGATCCCCTCACAGGGGCCTTTATCTGCCAGCCCTGGCAGGTTCTGGGTGGACTCCTCAGCGTGTTTGCAGAGGCAAAGAGATGCGGTGAGCTAAAGCCAAGGCCAGCGGCCAGCCTGTGCAGCCCAAGGGCAAGGAGGAGAGGCAGCATCAGAGATCAGCCCCAAAGCAGGGGCTCCCCCTGCTTGCTGTGGGGTCGCCTAGACAAACCTGCCGGTACCAAACGCCGCCTGCAGGGAGCAGGTCCGGGGGTGCAGGGAGCTGCTGGTCGAACTGGGCAGAGGTCCGAGTGCTGCTTTGTGCAGACATCGCCACCAGAGGGAGCTCTTGCTCGGAGCTGAGGAGCGCAGGCCCCGGGCAGCCTGCGGGGCTGGCTCCAGGGTGAGCCAAGGGCCGGACAGAGGCAGCGCTCCGACTGCGCTGTCCCTTCGCTTCTCCCTGGAGCAACACCTGCATCCTCCCAGCTTCAGCTCTCCCTGAGAACGGGCCTGGATTTGCTGGGCAGGAGGAGGGAAGCCAAAGCAGGCAGCAGCCTCTGTCCCGCAGGCACAGCAAGGATGGAGCAGAGCAGCTCCAGGCTTGGCTGTGTCCCCTCAACGCTTGCCTAGGGCGGTGACCGCCAGGTTAGGCTGGGCACCGAAGGCAGAGTGTCCTGTGAGGTGATGGCGAGGAGCAGCAGCCTCGCTCTGAGCCCAGGCTGGGATGTGCATCTCAGGATGCAAGGCGGGATGGATGCTTCAGGACAGCAAGCTGCCGGGGAGAGGAGATTTCTACACACACAAGCACATTGAAAACCTTGCCCCTGACCTCTGCCATGAGATCTGCTGCTCCCGCGGGGAAGGGAGCGACACAGCCTCCCTGCTCCTGCAGCAGCTGCAGCCGCCAGGTTACGCTGGGCACAGAAGCCAGAGTGTCCTGGGAGGCAATGGCGAGGAGCAGCAGCCTCACTCCGAGCCCAGGCTGGGATGTGCATCTCAGGATGCAAAGCGGGAGGGATGCCTCAGCACAGCAAGCTGCCGGGGAGCAAAGCTGTGCTGCTCCTGTGGAGAAGGGAAAGACACAGCCTCCCTGCTCCTGCAGCAGCTGCCGCCACCAGGTTACGCTGGGCACCGAAGTCAGAGTGTCCTGGGTGGGGATGGTGAGGAGCAGCAGCCTCACTCCGAGCCCAGGCTGGGATGTGCATCTCAGCACAGCAATCTGCCGGGGAGCTGCTCTCGCAGGGAAGGGAATGACACAGCCTCCCTGCTCCTGCAGCAGCTGCCACCACCGTGCCAGAAAGGACAGGCAGGAATGATGAGGAGGAGATGCCATAGAACTGGGGCATGGGAACTTCAGCACATTGATAACTTCTGCCTTTCTCCATCCGTCCCAAATCAAACCTCCCCAAACAAAAGTCACAGGCAGGGTTGCAGAAGCAAAGAGTGATAGAGAAAGGGACCTCTGGACACCATCTAGTCCATCCCCCCTGCCAGGGTCACCTACAGCCTTGTGCCACACCAGCAAACAGTCCATGAGCTGATAACCAGTCACTGGGACTCCCTTTCCTTGAATCTGACCAGACACTTGAATCTGCAGCTTAAATGCAAGGAGGAATCTCATCCTGCACACTGCCACTTCTGCAGGAATTTGATTTGGGGATTTCCATCTGGACCGAGAGAGATTTGGTGCATTTGCCTTAAGAGTGTTTGAGAATCTGCATTCCCTGCCTCCCATTCCACTGTAGGATCTGCCCATCCACACCTCAGAGGAGAGGTACAGCATCTACCAAGCCAAGCAGCACCCACAGTTAATGTACTGTGGGTGGATGTGGGGCTGCAGAGACCAAGTGGACCTTACCAGAGCAGCTATTTGTGGCCAAACGATTTCCTTCTCCCTCTCCTAATAAGATCCTCAGCTGGCACAGATCTGACACCCAGGCACTCTGCTGGGAGGTTTTTCTTCTCTCTATCACAAGTATAATTAAGGTTCCCACAACGATTGGATTAGAGGTGAGATTGCCCCCCCAAATCCCCAGGAGAGCAGCAGAAGCAGCAATGGGAGGATAGGAAGCTGCTCAAGAGGCAGTTTTCATCAGCACACAGCTGCAGCGAGCCCAAGCAGCCTCACAACTGGCAGTCAGTGGCTCAAGTCACAGCAGCCTGATGGGTGGCCCAGCAGCAGCCACTACCTTCCCTGCAGGCTGCCCTGGGCTTTGACCTCAGCCTGGGTTAGCAGGAGCAGCCTCAGAGCAGACATGCTGAGATGGAGTTAAATCACTGACGCTGTTTGGAGAAGAGGTTCAGGGGCAAGTAAACACACACAGACATCAGCAGAAGCCTGAGATTAATCCCAGCTTCCAGCTGGCTTCCTTGAAAAAGCACTGCAATCACTGCTGGAGCATGTCCAGGCTTGACAGCAATGGGTTAATGCTTGGACTTGGTGATCTTAAAAGGTCTCTTCCAACCAAAACTATTTCATGACTTTAGCTCAGCTCTTGTGCTGTTCAGCCTTGGTTTACTCCTTGCAGGCACAGGCAGGCTTCTCCCAGCACTGCCTGGAGTCCTCCAAACACCCCATCCTCTCCTGACCAGTCCCTTCTGGCCCATTCCAGCCTTCCCCTTTCCTCCCAGCACTGCCTGGTGTCCTCCAAACACCCCATCATGTCCTGACCAGTCCCTTCTAGCCTGTTACAACCTTCCCCTTTCCTCCCAGCACTGCTTGGTGTCCTCCAAACACCCCATCGTGTCCTGACCAGTCCCTTCTAGCCTGTTACAACCTTCCCCTTTCCTCTCAGCACTGCCTGGTGCCCTCCAAACATCCCATCACTCACTCAGCAGCATTGTCCAGATGCTGTTTTGAAGGGTGATTAAGCAACATCTCCCCGCAGCCATCTCCAGGCAGCACTGCACCAACATCTGCTTCAAAGCCTCTTTTCCCAGTGCTCCAGACATGGTTTCAGCACAAAGTGGGGGTTCATCACTAGCAGCAGCAACCATGCCTTGAGAATGACGTGCCTGCCTCGTCGTGCTGCTGCTGCTGATTAATGCTCCTCACTCTTGGAAAAAAAAAAAAAAAACAAAACAATTCAGCAACCCCCAAAGACCTACAGAGAGAAAAATGATTCCCCACGGCCAAGTTCAGCTCCCACTGAAATCCCTGTAAGTGTTTCCACTGGCTCCAGGGGGAAATGGAGCAGTCACTGTCCAGGAGACAACCTATAAATGGATGAGATTTCTGTGAGTCATCTATATGTACAGCCAAGCTCAGCTCCTTCCTCCAGCCACTCCTTTGTCTTGTCAGGGTTGTTTGTGTGAGGAGCTCTGTCCTCCTGCCACTTCAACACTTGGGGCCAGACATCTGGCACCCTGTACAGGGTGTTGACCAACAGGCTGTGGAGCACAAAGCATCCCCTCCTGCCTTTCAGCATGAGCATCTCTTCATCTGTTCCTTGATGTCAGCATTTGCTTATGAGCTTCCCACCTCCCTCAAAAAACCCCAAAAATCACCTCCCTCCATGCTGGAGTAGCACAGCAGCATGAAAGAGGAGGCCTTCAGAGGACCAGGGTGGTTTGTGAAGCTGTTTGGTTTGATGCTATTGAAATAAATACCTGTCCAGATTCACTTCCCAGGAAGCAGAGCCTGGAGGAATGCTGCTCCCTTGGGATCTCCACACTGCTCTGTGGAGCAGCAGTCAGCTGGCCCTTGCCAGCCTCCCTCACAGATAGCTTTGTCTAACCAACAACAGAATCACTGAATGGTTTAGGTTGGAAGGGAGCTCAAAGCTCAGCCAGTTCCAACCCCCCTGTGCCTTAGGCAGGGACACCTCCCACTAGAACAGGTCACTCAAGGACTCATCCAGCCTGGCCTTGAGCACCTCCAGGGAGGTGGTGGAGCACAGAAGCACAGAATATGATCACAGATTACATTGGCTGCTTCTGTGCTCCACAACCTCCCTGGGCAACCTGTGCCAGTGTCTCACCACCCTCACTGCAAACAACTTCCTCCTCACATCCACTTTCAGTCTCCCCTCTGCCACTTTAAACCCATTCCTCCTCATCCTCTCATCACCAGACCTTGTCAATAGTCCCTCCCCAGCCCTCCTGGAGCCCCCTTCAGATCCTGCAAGGCCACTCCAAGGTCTCCTGGCAGCCTTCGCTTCTGCAGGCTGCAGAGCCCCAACTCTCTCAGCCTGTGCTCACAGCAGAGCTGCTGCAGCCCTCTCAGCTGCATCTTGGTGGCCTCCTCTGCACTGGCTCCAACCCTTGCATGTGCTGCTTGTGCTGGGGGCTGCAGAGCTGCAGACAGTGCTGCAGGTGGGGTGTGAGGAGAGCAGAGCCAAGGGGCACAATCCCCTCCCTTGCCCTGCTGCCCACAGCTGCTCTTGCTGCAGCCCAGAAGAGCTTGGAAAAAAGGCTCTGGAAATCATACTGGGAAGCTGATTTCAAAGCCACAACCACTGAATCAGAGAATCATTTTGGTTGGAAAAAAACCTTTAGGATGATCAAGTCCAGCACTGCCAGGTCACCACTAAACCATCTCCTCAGCACCACATCCACAGGACTTTTCAATCCCTGCAGAGATGGAGGCTCCAGCACTGCCCTGGCAGCCTGGTCCAGAGCTTGGCAACCCTTTAAGGGAAGGAATTTTCCTTGATGTCCAGCCCAAAGCTTCCCTGGCACAACCTGGGGCTGTTTCCTCTTGTCCTACCACAGCGCTCAGCCATGACCTGACATCCAAATGAGAAGCAGAGAAGGTTCTACACCACCACTGCTGCAGATCCAGACAGCACGAAGGCACCAACCAGTAAATTCTGCAGCTGGGGAGCTTCAGGTGTGTGGTGGTTTAAGCAGTTACCTACCCCCCACCTTTTATAAACCCCAGCTAGAACTCAGGAACACTGGCAGGAAATGCAGGAATTTATCTGCTGAAAGAGTTTGAGCAATCTGAGGCCAGGACAGCTCTCCAGGAACACCCAGAAAAAGCAGGCAGCTGTGGGCAGGAAGTCTTCCAGATCCAAACACACCAACGCCTGCTTCTCCAAACTGCCACTCGGGCCAGGATAAGATGCACCAGGCGCTCCCAAACCCCCTGACCAGGGGATTGCTGCAGACATCAGCAGGGAGAAGGAAAGCAGCAAGGAAAGGGAAGCCCTTCAGAAGGAGTGAAGCCTCCCTCACAGCACATGTCTGAGACAGGAACAAACAAAAGCTGTCGTTCCTAGAAGGAAACATTGCCAGAGCCAGCAGCTACCTAAAGACAGATGTGTACAGTTCAAGTCTGAGGACAGGCAGCAAGTCCACGTCCCCAGACTGGCCCTCTCTAAACATTTCCTGCTAGAAACTGAGCTTTCTGGCCAGGCACAGCCAGCCCCTCTCTGAGCACTCTGCTGGGCAGACAGCTTGTGTTTGTTGTTGCCATTCAGTGCCCTGCAGATGCCATCATCTCATTGTCCTACCTCTGCAAATAGAATAGAATAGAATCAGCCAGGTTGGAAGAGACCTCCAAGCTCATCCAGTCCAACCTAGCACCCAGCCCTGGCCAATCAACCAGACTATGGCACTAAGTCCTTTCTTGAACACCTCCAGGGGTGGGGACTCCACCACCTCCCTGGGCAGCCCATTCCAATGCCAATCACTCTCTGTGCAGAACTTCCTCCTGACATCCAGCCTATACCTCCCCTGGCACAGCTTGAGGCTGTGTCCCCTTGTTCTGACTGTTCCCTTTTGGGGAAGGAGTTCATGACTGAACCGTCACTGAGCACTCCAGAGAAGCCTGAGTCCCAGAGAGACTAAGGCTCCAGAGAGTCTCAGCTTCACTACCAATCATTGCTAGAAATACTGAATTAGCATCCAGCTGGTGTGTGCATGGCCCATGCCTGGCTCCTGGGCTTCTTGAGCATTCCAGACTGCACAACTGACAGGGCAAAGGAGAGCCACAGGGACCTGAGCTTGTTGGTTGCAGTAGAAACAGAATATTTTCCTGGGTCAAATCAGAGACAAATACTTTCTTCAAGGCCTTAAGATCATGCTTGCAGTTTGACCTGTTAAGTACAGCTAAGGATCCTAACGATGGTGCTGCACTGGTTTGGGTTTCCACCATGGATTATGGTTCCTCATCACAACATTCACACACAACAGTTCTCCCTCAGTTTTT
>VWZI01013574.1:69783-84304 GCA_013396835.1 Psilopogon haemacephalus | reverse complement strand
TTTCCTTTTCTTTTCTTTTTTCTTTTTTTTTTTTTTTTCACCCTAGAAATTAACCCCAGTCTAGACAGTTCCCTTGCTTCAGACCTGTAACCAAAGACGAAGAGCTGATTAAAGAGAACTCGCTCCAAAGTTCAGCATAAATAATTCCCGAGCGCTGATGCTGGCTCCAAAAGGCTCATTGGTGGATTGATCAGAGATGAATGAGCTGTGACCAAGGGGCAGGATGCTGATGCTCACAGCCTGCAGGATGCTGATGCTCACAGCCTGCAGAATGCTGATGCCCCTGCCGGCAGGGGAGGGCACTGAGGAAGGCTGGAGGCACCACACTGCCTGCTTTTTCATCAGTGCCATGGGGCACCTGCAGCACCGCTCTGCCAGGGAAGCATCATGGGTGGCAATGGGGCCAGCTCCACCTTCAATCCCCCAATCTCACTTTCCCATTGAAGGTGCCCTACCAGTATCACCTGGTCTGCATCCTGCACG
This sequence comes from Psilopogon haemacephalus, assembly GCA_013396835.1. NCBI lineage: Eukaryota > Metazoa > Chordata > Aves > Piciformes > Megalaimidae > Psilopogon > Psilopogon haemacephalus. The sequence continues at coordinate 83,821 of VWZI01013574.1, read as the reverse complement.
CCAGCATTTTGAGTACCACAAAACCTCCCAGGTGAGCAGAGAGGTGCTCAGCTAAGCCTTTGCACCTACAAGGAGCCACGGATGAGAGTTCAAATACAGCTTCAGCCATCTGTCTTCCCATGGCTGCTGGAAGCACAAGAGCATCCAGCCCACCCAAAGGCACACCAGCACCACTCAAGGGGCCACTCAGAGACCAGCACAGGGCATCCTCCCAGCTGGTCCTGCAGCTACCTCCAGCCCTTAAGGAGCAGCAGCACAACCATGACTGAAGCTCTGCCTCACTTGAAGGACTGGAGGTGAGGAGGAAGTTCTTCAGCATGAGAGTGGTGAGAGCCTGGAATGGGTTGCCCAGGAAGGTGTTAGGGGCCAGATCCCTGGAGGTGTTCTTGGCCAGGCTGGCAGAGGCTGTGGGCAGCCTGATCTAGGGTAGGGTGTCCCTGGGCATGGCAGGGGTGTTGGAACTGGCTGATCCTTGTGGTCCCTTCCAACCCTGACTGATTCTATGACTCTGCATCCACACATCCATATGGGAGGAAGGCTGCTCCTTTGACAGGTCAGAGCCACAGGAATGACAACAAGGCCAGGGGCAAACAGCACACAGGGGAAAACACTGAGCACCTCCCAGCCACTGCAACACACAGAATCATAGAGTAGTAGGGGTTGGAAGGGACCTCTGTGGTAAAACAGTGGCCCCTAGGGCAGGCCACACAGAAGCATGTCCTAGAATAGAATAGAATAGAATAGAATAGAATAGAATAGAATAGAATAGAATAGAATAGAATAGAATAGAATAGAATAGAATAGAATAGAATAGAATAAGGCAGGTTGGAAGAGACCTCCAAGCTCACCCAGTCCAACCTATCACCCAGCCCTAGCCAATGGCACTCGGTGCCCTTTCCAGGCTCTGCTTGAACACCTCCAGGGATGGGGACTCCACCACCTCCCTGGGCAGCCCATTCCAATGCCAATCACTCTCCCTGCCAATAACTTCTTCATAACATCCAGCCTGAACCTGCCCTGGCACAGCTTGAGACTATGTCCCCTTGTTCTGATGCTGGTTGGTTTTGAAAGTCTCCTGAGGAGACTCCACAACCTCTCTGGGCTCTGTCACTCACGGTGAAAGAGTTTCTCCCCATGTTGAGGTGGACCCTCCTGTGTACTCACGACAGGTTCTGCACAAAAGCCTTTTGGATCTGCCAAGTCCATGCCCATTGCTGCTGTCTGCTCAGCAGCTACAGGCCACTGCCCTGGCACACAGCAGCTGGCAGCAATGGGGGTTCAGCAAGCAGTGCCCTCCTGCGAGGGCCATTTGTCATCCATCCACTCTGCAACACCTCTGACCACAACTTCCTGACCTCCTCCTTGACTCATTTCCAGCCCAGCCAAGAGCTTTCCAGCCCTTGGTTTTGCAACGTTGTGCTTCTGCCCTGTCTCTCTGGGTCTGGCTGCAGACACAGGCTCCCTCCCTGCCTTTTATTAGTCATTGTCTCACTGCTGCTGCTGCTGCTGCATTCTTAGGAGCTGAAACTAAACTTTAAATGCATTTTTCAAGGCAATAAAAATAAGCCTAGGCACGGAGCAGTGAATAAAGATCCATTTGTAATCATTTCCTGTAATAAACCCCATATGTTTGGGGTTTTGTAAAATAAGTGCCAGAGAGTCAAGGTTGGGGTTTTTTTGGGTGGCTTTTTTTTTTTTTTTTTTTTTCTCTCCCCATGAATTGAGGAAAGTGAATCAGACAAGAAGAGGAAAGTTCATCTAAAAGGGGGGGAGGGGGAGTAAGGTATTAAGTGGCAACTTACTGCCACCAGTCATACTGCTCCCTCCCTGGATGTATTCAAGGCCAGGCTGGATGAGGTCTTGAGCGACCTGCTCTAGTGGGAGGTGTCCCTGCCTATAGCACAAGGGGGGTTGGAACTGGCTGATCTTTGAGGTCTCTTCCAACCTAAACCATTCTATGATTCTATGATTCCTCTAGAAGTAATTAAACACCACCCCCCAATTTATGTGAGTTGTCTTTTCATTTTCAAGGCAAAGAAGTGCCTGCAGACACAGTTCATTGCTACCCCAGCTCCAGGAGAATGAGTCCAGTGCTTAAAGTGGGGGGGGTGTAGAAAAATGCAAAACAAAACCCAACTCCCCCCCCACCCCCTCCACAGGCAGAGTGATGAGAATATACTAAATAAACTATTTCATTGGCTCTGGAAGAACTGACAGTGGAAAATTACCTAATTACCCCAACAGCACTCATTAAAATCAAAGCAAGTGTCAGGCTGGTGGCCAACTCCCTTATCTCACTTCATCAGCAGTGATAAAAAAGTGTCCATAAAGCCCCTGCCTAATTTCTCCCTAACTCCCCACTTCAGCAAAGAGAAGGAAAACAAGGGAGGAAAAGCAGATGAAGAGGGAAAAGTCTTCTAGTGACACCAGCTGAAATTGCCATCACAGAATGGACCAGGTTGGAAGCAACCCTCAAGGGTCATCTTGTCCAGCCTCCACCCCCCTCCAGTCAGTAGGCACATCTACAGCTAGATCAGGGCTCCATCAGGTTTGACCTTGAATGACCATCATGCACATCCAGCCCCTGCAGAGCACTCCACTTCTGTGGAGTCCAGAAGATCAAAAAATCACCCAGGTTGGAAAAGACCTCCAAAGGTCATCCAGTCCAACCTCCCTGCAGTCAGCAGGGACATCCTCAACTAGATCAGGTTGCCCAGAGCCTTGTGGAGCCTCATCTTGGATGTCTCCAGGGATGGGGCCTTCATCACTTTTGAGGTATAGGCTGGATGTTAGGAGGAAGTTCTTCCCAGAGGGAGTGATTGGCATTGGAATGGGCTGCCCAGGGAGGTGGTGGAGTCCCCTTCCCTGGAGGTGGTCAAGCAAAGCCTGGATGGGCACTGAGTGCCATTGGATAGGGCTGGGGGATAGGTTGGACTGGATGAGCTGGGAGGTCTCTTCCAATCTGGCTTTATTCTATCCTTTCTATTCCATTCCATTCCATTCCATTCCATTCCATTCTATTCTATTCTATTCTATTCTATTCTATTCTATTCTATTCTATTCTATTCTATTCTATTCTATTCTATTCTATTCTATTCTATTCTATCCCATCCCATCCTATTCTACTCTACCTGTTGCAGTGCTCCATCACCACCCTTGTTGTAAAGATGCTGCTCAAGAGGCAAGCCTGCAAAGCCTCCCCAGCAACTTTCTGCTAAGAGCTATAGAGCAACTCAGCCTGCTACAGCCCAGGGTGCCTGTGAATGCTTCCAGCCAGGAGCCTGGAGCTGTGGCCAAAAGGTGATGCACCTGAAGACAAGACTAAAGACCAGGCACATCCATGTGTCTCGAGCTGGCTTTCCCTGCTGCTCCAGTTGCTCTGCCTCCCCTGATGGGGGATGTCATCATACAAGAGGGAATGAAGTCATGCTACAGCCTTGCAGCAGCTTTCCTGCCTTCCTCACTCAGGATCGAATTCCTGTCCTCTCAGCCAGCTCTCTAGGAGCTCAGCTTTGCTTCCACACAGTACCTGGAGAGGAGGTCACCTCCCTCCCTTACTGTGAAACAGTGCTCAGAGGAGGGAAAGAAATCAAAGCAGGCAAAACTACCTGCCTAGAGCTAGGTCCAGGCATTTGCACCCAGGTGCAGTCCTGTGCAGCCTGCTGCAGGTGATGCTGCCCTGGCAGGGTGCTGGGCTGGATGATCTCCAGAGGTCCCTTCCAGCCTCTGCCATCCTGAGAAATCAGCAGCCAGGTGATACAGATCAGGCATCTCCTAACCCAGAAGTGATCTCCTCACAGGCAGGAAAATCTTTGTGGAGAAGGAGAGAAATGGCCATGGCTATCCAGCTCCACCCTCCTGCCTGGGCATCCTCCCTTGGCAAGAGGAAGAGCAAGCAGACAGCTTCAGGAGAGGACTTTTGACTGCAGATCCCAAGCAAAGGCTGGATCCTGCCTCTTTCTGGGATGCAAAGGCATCTGCTGTTGTTAAAGCCTCTCAAAACAGGCCAGTTTCAAGGGTTCATGCTGAGCACCACCACCTGTGCTCACTGGTGCTGAGCACAGCACAGCTTCAGGCCCCTAACACTGGCTTTAACAGTCTGAGGACCAGAGCATAATGCATCATGTCCTTTATGGCCCAAACGACTCCTGATTGCTTCCAGATGCCCCAGTGGGATCCATCACCAGCAAGCATCTGTAATCAGAGCTGTCTCGGGGTCTCTGGAAAGTCTGAGTCAAGGCTCTGTCTGTTGTTCTGCACAAGCTCTGCTGAAGGGTAAAGCAGGGCCCAGGCTGGAAAGTGAGCATGGAGAGAGCAGAAGACAATAACCCACTGTGGAGCTGGTGCAAAGGGCACTGTGCATACTCCCTGATGGTGGGAACATCAGCTCAGAGGTTGGTGGGCAGGTGGATGTCCTGGGTGCTCTTTTATTCTTTTCTTTTTTTTTATTTCAGAATGGATTAGGTTGGAAGGGACCTCAAATCTCAGCCAGTTCCCACCATAGAATCAGTCAGGGTTGGAAGGGACCACAAGGATCAGCCAGTTCCAACCCCCCTGCCATGCCCAGGGACACCCTACCCTAGATCAGGCTGCCCACAGCCTCTGCCAGCCTGGCCAAAAACACCTCCAGGGATCTGGCCCCAACCACCTCCCTGCAGGGGCAACCCATTCCAGGCTCTCAAGGGACACCTCCCACTAGAACAGGTCGCTCAAAGCCTCATCCAACGCCTCTCTTGAACACCTCCAGGGAGGTTGTGGAGCACAGAATCCACCCTCCCCACCCAGTGCCTCTGCACTGATACTGGCACAGAGCAGAGGTGTCTGCTAAAGTGGGGGCCAGCAGATGTGTCTGAAAGCCCAGTGTGGTTTACACCAAGGAGAGATCCTCTGCTCCTGGCAGGCAGTCAAGCACATAACCCTCAATTATCTGCTGACTACATCTCCCAAAAGAATGTCCCCAGGCTGCTTGCACAGACACTGCAGGCAACAGCTACTTGAGTACTACTCTTTGCAGTTCTCAACGTGGAGTTGGTCTGCAGCTCTAATTAGCTTTCCTGGTGGAGCCTCCTGAGAGCCCTGGCTAAACCTGGCTCCCCTTCCCCCATATTTCCCCTTCCAAAGCAAACACAGGCAGATGAATTTTAGGTTCTCTCCAATATCCATCAGCTCTGGGTTGCTTTTTAATTCTTTTTTTTTTTTTTTTTAATTTAATTTTATTTTATTTTAGCTGGGCAGCACTGAGCCCAGCATGGAGAGAGAGAGAGCTAAGTGCTAGAAAACATCTGGCAGACACTTCATCAGAGTGCTGAGAGCTCTACAAGTACAGACAGAACAAACCATGGTGGGGCTGGATTTACATGGGGCTTTCCATTCTTAACATCAAAGTGTCTTAGGATCTTGACTGCCAGTTGAGAGGACCACAAACGTTTCTTAGGGGAGTAAAAGGCTAAAACAATTCTTAACTCATATGCACATGAAGCTCACACCCCAAGCTGTGATGTCCCACCACAGAGCATTGAATGATAGGAGATCACCTAGTCCAACCCTCCCACCAGAGCTTCACCTAGAGCAGGTTGCACAGGATGGTGTCCAGGTGGAGTGACTCCAGACATGAAGACTCCACAACCACTCTGGGTAGTGTGTTCCAGTGCTCCACTACCCTCAAAGCTCTTCCTCATGTTTAGATGGAGCTTCCTGCATCCAGGTTGGTGCCTCTTACCTCTTGTCCTGTCATTGGGCATCACTGGAAAAAAAAACAACTGTCCCCCACCCAGACCCACTTAGAATCAGAGGATAGTTTAGGTTGGAAAGGACCTCCAAGCTCAGCCAGTTCCAACCCCACTGTGCCATAGGCAGGGACACCTCCCACTAGGACAGGTCACTCAAGGACTCATCCAACCTGGCCTTGAACACCTCCAGGGAGGTTGTGGAGCACAGAATCCACCTCTAGGGAGGTTGTGCAGCACAGAAGCACCCAATGTGATCTTTGATCACCCTGGGTGCTTCTGTGCTGCACAACCTCCCTGAGCAACCTGTGCCAGTGTCTCTCCACCCTCACTGCCAACAACTTCCTCCTAAAATCCACTTTCAATCTCCCCTCTGCCACTTCAAACCCATTCCTCATCCTATCATTACCAGACCTCGTCAATAGTCCCTCCCCAGCCTTCCTGTAGCCTCTTTCAGATCCTGCAAGGCCACTCCAAGGCCTTCTGGCAGCCTTCTCTTCTGCAGGCTGCACAGCCCCAGCTCTCTCAGCCTGTCCTCAGAGCAGAGTTGCTGCAGCCCTCTCAGCATCTTCATGGCACTTCCACAGCAGGATCTCCAGGGCTGTCCTGGCTGGCAGTTGGGTACTTACGTTGACTTCCCACAGATCTTCCTCTGGTACCACTGCTTGCAGTTGGTGAAGTATTTCCTGTTCGTGCCAATGAGCTTCTGCACTGCACACACGTTGGGGCTACAGGGAAGGAGAAAGCAGAAGAGGGTCTGGTAAGCCTCTCAGCACTCAGTGATGAGCCTCAGCACACAGCCAGACCCAAGTTGACACCCAAAACCCCTGCTGGAGTTGCAAAAGAAGAAACCTTGAGAGCTGCAATGCAACTTGCTCAGCCTGAACTCACAGCATATAGCGACTGACCCCTTGATCTTGGCTCTGCTGTGGCTGCAGCTTCAGTGTTGGGGGCAGTTTGAGGACCCTCCCTCCATGAAGGACACTGAGTAGGTCTAGAGGTGAGCAATGAAGCTGCTGAAGGGTCTGCAGAACAAGGGGTGGCTGAGGGAACTAAGGTTATTTTGTCCGGAGAAAATGAGGTTCAGGGTAGACCCTCTTGGTCTCTATAACTACCTGAAAGGTTGGAGCCAAGGTGGGGGTTGGTCTCTTCTCCCAAGTAACAAGCAATGAGGCAAGAGGAAACAGCCTGGAGCTGTGCCAGGGAAGTTTAGATGGGATGTTAAGGAAAATGTCTTCCCCAAATGGGCTGTCAAGCCCTGGGACAGGCTGCCCAGGGAACTAGCAGCATCTCCATCCCTGGAGGGATTGAAAAGCCATGGAGATGTGGTGCTGGGGGACATGGTTTGGTTGTGACCTAGAATAATAGAATCAGTCAGGACTGGAAGGGGCCACAAGGATCACCCAGTTGCAACCCCCCTGCCATGCCCAAGGACACCCTACCCTAGAGCAGGCTGCCCACAGCCTCTGCCAGCCTGGCCAAAAACACCTCCAGGGATCTGGCCCCAATGACCTGGCAGCCCCCAAGCACCTGGCAGTGCTGGATTAGTGGTTGGTCTTGCTCTTAGAGATGTCTTCCAATCAAACCAATTCTGTGATTCTATGAGAATACTGGAGGAGGAGTGAAGCAGATCTGTCTTCATTCTGCCAGGCTCCGAGTGCATCAGGTAAAGGCAGCACAGACTCCATCAGCACATAAGATACCTTCTGAACCAGCTCCTGCTCAACCAGGGGAGCAGATGGCTGGCATGACACAAGTGGCTAACTCCACTGACAGCTCACTGCAGCCTCTCAGCTTTCTAAGAAGTGGTATCAAAGATGTGATCAGTCAGGAGGTTGGAGCTTACTCACTGCTGATCTGGCCAGCACAGCATTTCCCTGCTCAGCCTGGCTCACCAGCAGCCCAGACCACAGCTTTGGGCAATCCACAGCTGATGCATGAGCTATGATTTATGGATTTGTGTTGCAAGACCATTGGCTGCCTCTGGGCTTCAGCCAGAGGTGTACCAAATGCCCAGGAAAGAGGAGGATGCTCAGCCCAGCTGAGACTGGATTCCCAACACCAACAACACAGAATCATTTTGGTTGGAAGACAACTTTAGGATCATCAAGCTCAACTGTTAACCCAGAACTGCCAGGTCACTGCTAAAGCATGGCCCTCAGCACCAGATCATCATTGCTGTCTACAACTACCTAAAGGGAGGATGTAGCCAGCTGGGGTTGGGCTCTTCTCCCAGGCAATCAGCAACAGAAGGAGGGGACACAGCCTCAAGTTGTGCTTGGTATAGGCTGGATGTCAGGAGGAAGTTCTGCACAGAGAGAGTGATTGGCACTGGAATGGGCTGCCCAGGGAGGTGGTGGAGTCCCCATCCCTGGAGGTGTTCAAGAAAAGCCTGGATGGGCACTGAGTGCCATTGACTAGGGCTGGGTGCTAGGTTGGCCTGGATGATCTTGAAGGTCTCTTCCAACCTGGCTGATTCTATTCTATTCTATTCTATTCTATTCTATTCTATTCTATTCTATTCTATTCTATTCTATTCTATTCTATTCTATTCTATTCTATTCTATTCTATTCTATTCTATTCTATTCTATTCTATTCCATCCCTCAGTTATGGCAGCAGCAGCAGGAGTATGCACAGCACAGGCTGCCAGAAAAAACCAAGTAATTAAGCAAAGTACAGAACTCATCACTCCAGCCCATCAGAAGCACCCTGCATCATCCAAGGCAGAGTCTTCATTTGCACAAAAGCAGCTCAGGATGGGGTCTGGAGATGCAATGTGAAGGTTTTCTTGTTGGTTTGTTTAGAAGAACAAACAGCAGCCTGTTCCACACTGGGTTCGACCAAGACACTGCTCACTTGCCTACCAAAACTAACAAAAGCAGAGTCTGCAGCTCGATCACCAAGTCTTCCCGTGGCCATCCTTACTTTCCAGCAGCATCCCAAATTCATCTCCAAAATGGGCCAGCCTGCCCATCGTTAGCATGAATTAAAGGTCTCCTATATGTTGGCTAACTGCAGCGCCAGCCTCAGCAGGAGCTTGGCTTGCCCTCAATGCGCCTTTGTTGATGTGGCTGCCCCAAGGGCTCTGTGGAGGCAAGATCTGACCCTGCTGTGGTCCTGACCTGAGGGGAAAGTGAGGACCTGGAGGCACTGGGCTCACTGTTTGCCTCCTCACTGCCACATCCAGTAATGACACTTTGTTTCGCAGTTATTTCTCTTTCTATGTACAAAGTGATGGACAAGGAGAAATGAAAGAAAGGGGAAAGGGAGAAGGGGAGAAGGAGAGGGGAGAAGGAAAGAAGTAATTTTTAGACCCCTCAGTGAGTCTTTATCATCCTCTCTCTGTTAAGAAAAAGAAGGGAGAAAAAAGGGAAAAAAAAAAAAAAAGACCACATTGTGAATGATTCAATATTTTGTGGTAGGAATTCTCCTTTTCATGAATTTATAGGGGAAGGGGAGAAGGAAGGGGAGAAGGAAGGGGAGAAGGAAGGGGAGAAAAGAAGTTAGCAATCAGAAAGCCAGAACGTTCAGCTGGTGCAAACTGGCCCAGGCTCAGCCTGTTCCACGCCAAAGCCTGGCTTTAGAGCCGTCTGCGCTCTGACTCAGTCCACCTCGGCTACCCCTGCCCCGCCGCGCCAAAAATCTGCTTCCAATTACATCGAAATTCCAAACCCTGCCTCGATTTCAGCGTCTGGCTGACGGCAGTGGACAATCCCTCTAATATTCATCTTGACAAGCCTGGCTACTGAAGGACTTGTTTGATCATTTCCCCTGTATCCCCAGGAGCAGCCTGCCAAGAAAACCCTTGCGGCACAGCCCTCGAACCTGGCGCTGCCTTTTGCTCCCTCCTCCCGCCCCAGCACCGCAGCTCCTTCCTTGACTTCTGGGGAGGGGAATTCTTCCCAGTTTTAACTCGGGGTGAAGAAATTCCCCCCCCACTCCCTTGAGCGGTGTTATCAATGATTCCCACTGGCAGGCTGTAGTAGCGGCTCCCCGCAGAGCGTGTTCTGGTCCTTTGCCCAGCCTGGCTTAAAATGAATTTGTCAACACTCTCCCCTCTCCTCGTTGGAGTTCATCACCTCTGCCATGCCGTTCCCAGCCAGCCGCCCTGACTCAAGGATAAAACCGCCTATTGTTCCCCTTCAGCTGAAGCTTTCCACTTGGCAGGCAGCAGCTGGGAGCTGCTGGGGCGGGGGCTGCCCTTTGGGAAGGGGCAGGGAAGTGCGGGATCCACCGTGCCGGCCCCGGCTACCTGCCCCCCCTGACTGGGCTCACGAAGCTCCCCAGCATGACATAATCGCCCACAAAGCCAAGAGGGTTTGGGTAGAGCACTCCTAGGTTTGCAGCTTCAAATGTTAAGTGTTTCTTATACACCTCCCAGCTCCTCTCTGATTCATTTGAAGCAAATAAATAAATAAATAAATAAGTTAATGAAGATATCCAAGCCTCGCTGCAGAGCCAAGTCCTGCCACCCAGCTCGCTCCCGGCTCAATGGGAGCATTGATGGCGGTGGGGGGGATGCTTGCAGCAGAAGGGGTGGCAGCCCTGGCTGCACATCCCTCCTGAGCTCCCTCCTGTCAGCAAAACACCCCCACCCCCCCCACACACACATCCCAGAGCTTTGGGGCCGGTTTTGTGTCGCTGTATCCCTCTGGCAGGTCGATAATCAACGCTCAAAATTCCGTGGATGTATGGAAATTAGCCTCGTATAAATCTCCCCCTCCGTCAGAAAGGGACCAGTGAGCCGTGCGGCTGCGGTCAGCTGCGCCGGGCTCATCCCAGCGGAACTTCCCTTCCTCTGGAAACCTTGCCACACTAATTCCTCGCATCTCCCAAAGATCCCGGGCGCTGGACCACAGTCACGTCTGCCCCTGTGCCTCCGTGGATTGTGCAGGGAGTAACAAGAGGCTTCTCTCCGCAGAGGAACGCACTGATTCGCAGCAGAGCCGCAGCGGGGGCAAACTGCTGCCTCAGGGCTACCATCAGAACCGGGCACTTCCTTAAGTGCCAGCTCATGCCCGGAGCCAGGCTCACAGCGTTTGTACATCTGTTGCTCCAATTCTCTCATATATATATATTTTTTTTATTTATTTATTTTTTTTCCCCCCAGACTTTTCAAACAGACGTCAGCTGCAGGACTCTACCTGATCAGACATAAACAAGCAACCCCCTCCGCATAAAGCCTGGCCTGGAGCCCTGCCAGATGAACATATCGAATGGCAACGCTTAAGGCTTGGTTGGGGGTTTAAGAGCATTTCACAACCCTGCCTTCGGCAACACGTTTAACTGGAAGCTGCAGCTCGGCCAACCCTGAGCTCCGTCACCTTTTCACCCTTCCTAATTTCCAGTGAGTTTCAGCAGCAGTGGGAAAGACTGAACACTGGGTTAGCTTTCTGCCCATAACACTTTGTCCATCCAGTGAGAGATGCTCCACCTGTTTTGTTCCGTGGTTTTATTATTTTCTTTTTTATATCCCCTTATATCAGAAGCTTTATGAGTAAATAAGTGATTAATTTTAAAATTTTTGGTCAAGAAGTCTTTCCAGCCTTACTGGGAGTTGTAATCACAGGATAAGTTGGTGCTTACTCCACAGACACTCTCTCCCACTGAACAGTTTTTCTCTTTCTTTCTCTTTATTTCCTTTTCTTTCTTTTCCCTTCCTTCCTTTCTTTCTTTCTTTCTTTCTTTCTTTCTTTCTTTCTTCCTTTCTTTCTTCCTTCCTAAATTCATTAAAAGGAGAATTCCTACCACAAAATATTTCTTTCTTCCTTTCTCTCTTTCTTTCTTCCCCTATAAATTCACAAAAAAAGAGAATTCCTACCACAAAATATTTCATCACTCACAATCTGGGCTTTTTTTTTTTTTGCTTTTTTTTTTCCACCTTTCTTTCTTACTTCCCCCCCTCCTCTTCTTTTCTTTAACAGGGAGAGGCTGATAAAGACTCACTGAGGGGGTCTAAAGATGACATCTGCAGTATTAAGCATCCTGAAAGAAAGGAGGAAAGTTGTGAAAAGAAGAAAGAAAAAAGTTGTGACAGGATGGAAGGGGAAAAAAAAATATTTGGGAACGAAAGAAAAAAAAAAGTTATCTGAGGATGAAATAATAAAAAAAAAGGTTTGAGGAAGAAAAAAAAAGTTATTTGGGGATGAAAGAGAAAGAAATAAAAGTTATCTGAGGGTGTAATTTGAAAAGTTTGAGGAAGAAAAAAAAAGTTATTTGGGGATGAAAGAGAAAGAAATAAAAGTTATCTGAGGATGAAATTTGAAAAGTTTGAGGAAGAAAAAAAAAAAGTTATTCGGAGATGAAAGAGAATCACAGAACCATAGAATTGTTTTGATTGGACGAGACCTTTAAGATCATCGAGTCCAACCTTCAGGGGAAAAAAACCCAAAAGTTATTCAGGGATTAAATAAGGTTGGGGAAAAAGAAAAGAAAAGAAGAAGAAGAAGAAGAGAAAAAAAGCTATTTAAGGAAGAAAGAATAAAGTTATTTGGAGAACTAAAAGTGTTGTTCGTGGAAGTAAAAAAAAGTTACTCGAGGAAGAAAGATAAAATTGCGACCCCAAGTCACCGCCCGAGCAAGCCAGGACCCAGCCGGAGCCCCCCGGGAGCTGAGCCGCTCTGCCGGGGCTCGACGGCGGCTCCGCACCCCAACAAGGACCCCGACGGCAGAAACCGGGGATCGGCGAGACAGACTCTGTCCCACGGGGATAGGTGCAAAAGCAGGAGCCAGAGGATGCCTTGTCCGCCCTTCCCCTCCCGCCTGGGCGCCGTGCGGGGCAGGGAGCCGCTTACCCGTGCTGCCGGCCGCGGAGCCGACTGTGCTGCAGGACCTGCTGGTACGGCGACTTGGCGGCGGCGGCCAGGCCCAGGGCCAGCAGCAGCAGCAGCAGCGGGGAAGCCATGGCCGGTACCGGGCGAGGCAGGGGAAGCGCCGGGACGGGCCGGCGGCGGCAGCGCCTCCCGTTAAATGCGGCGGCGGCGCGGGGGCGGGGAGCGGCGGGGCGGCCCCGCGGGGGGAGACGAGCACGGCCCGGGCCGGCCCGGCTGGGAGGGACGGAGGGAGGGGAGGGGAGAGGAGAGGGGAGAGAGAAGGAGCCGCTGCCCCGGGAAGGATTCCCATCCTTCCATGCCCACCCGTCCGTCCACCCATTCACCCCTCTGGACGGGGTGGAAGCGGCCAGCGATGTTGTCCCCTGCTCCCCCCCAGCTCAGCGCTTCACCCACAATCGCTTTCTGTGCTCCTACGGATTTGCTCTAATTGAACTGACGCCGAAGTCAAAAGGCTCCTAAACCGCTGAACTGTATCGAATTTGTAGGGTTACTGAGGTGGAAAATGACTTCTAGGATCCTCGTGTCCACTCTGGCAGGGAAGGTGCAGGGGTCCTGTGTCCCCACTTGTGTTTAAGGATGGACTTTCTGCAACAGACTGGGCAGTGGCCAGGGTGGGCAGCTGCTCAGCAGAGGATGGGTATGGAAATGTGTCCAGCCAGCAGCCACTGGGCCAAACAGAAGTCTTTAGCAATAATAAACACTTTGAATTTCCAAAGACTTTGTTTTCTTCCCCCCAACAGTAAACAAATCTGAGGAGTGTAAACAGCAGTAGTGCTGTTTGTATAAAGCACACAAACCCATTCCTCAGTCGAGTTTCCTCTCCTCCAGCAGTGCCTTATTACCACCTCCACCTCCTTAGGTCAGCCGTGAAGTCTTACCTGCAAAATCTCATGGCAAACGTTTCAGGGCTTCCTGAGAAAAAGGTGAGATTTTGAGCCCAACCCAATTCTTTCTCAGCTGCATCCTCCCTAAAATGCAGATATTTTGTGAGTGCCACCACTGCTCTCTGAAAGGCAGCATGGATAGAATCATAGAATCAGTCAGGGTTGGAAGGGACCACAAGGAGCAGCCAGTTCCAACCCCCCTGTCATGCCCAGGGACACCCTACCCTAGAGCAGGCTGCCCACAGCCTCTGCCAGCCTGGCCAAAAACACCTCCCTGGGCAACCCATTCCAGGCTCTCACCACTCTCATGCTCAACAACTTCCTCCTCACATCCAGTCTGCATCTTCCCACCTCCAGCTTTGCTCCATTCCCCCTACTCCTGTCACTCCCTGATCTATGCTCTCCCCAGCAAGGGGTGATTTGTTTCCCCAGCTCTGGGAAAAGTTTTAGGGCAGTGAAGCCTGATCTGATGGATGTGCATTTTTCCAGGCTAGGGTTAGACTCTGCAGTCTTAAAAAGTCACTCCTTCTCCTCCTCCTCTACCAACTGTCACAATTTATTGCCAGGGAAAGGCTTAAAGCTCCCTAAAAAAA
>VWZI01013574.1:55662-69745 GCA_013396835.1 Psilopogon haemacephalus | reverse complement strand
AAAAAAAAAGTGAATTAAGGAGAGGAAGGAGATCACAGCAAAGGCAGTGCCAGCTGCTGAGCCCTCCAAACGCAGCAGCTGGTTGCAATTTCTCTGCAAGGAACAGTGCAGATCCCATGTGGTGGCAGGGCCAATCAGCTGGGCATCAGCTCCTGCCTGGTTTCCCCTCTGCTAGACTGACATTTTGGGAGTGGCAGTGTCCCTCTCCTTCACACAGCTGGTCTGTAGACCTCTGAGCTTCTCTTTTGCTCAGCCCCAAGGCGCAGGAGCCCCAGATCCTCAGAAGAACATCTTCCCTGAGGAGGACAGGGCTGCCTGCCCTGGGATGAGCTCACCAGGTTCACCCTGTTATGGCCTTCCAGAACGAGGGCTGATGTCCTCGTGGCACCAAACCCTGCTCTGCGGTCAGCAGGAGTTTGTTGAACCCAAAATGCTGGACATGAACTTGGCAAAGATCTTCTTTTCCCAGGGAAGTGTTTTCCCAGAGCATGAGCAAAGAGCAGCTGTGTGAGGGGTCAGGGCTGAGAGTGGGGAGGAAGGAGGCAGCCCCATCACCTTCCTGTGCCCAGCACTGGCATGCATCCAGGCTGCTCTGAGCGACACACTGCTTCTGCTCCAAGAAGTCTGGGGTGGTTGTGTGGAGATGCACAGAGCAGGTGTGCTGCTTTGAACTACTTGGAGGACTTTAATGAGAAATTAGACTATGGGCTGAGAGAGGAAAACATTCCAGTCTCTCCTTCACTCATTTGTTTGATGAAATGCTATAAATGTTGGAACCAAAACATAGACAACTCAGAGCTGCAATGCTGCTCAGATGCAATGCTGGCTGCTGCATCTACCTCTCTTTCCCTTTCCTAGCTTGATCTGTGTCACTTCACTAAGCACTTTCATAGACAACATAGATAAGACAGAGCTGTTTGAGCCGTTGGGGCTGTTGCATCTCTCCCTCTCTGCTTTCTAGCTGGATCTGTGTCACTTCACTCACCAGATTCTTAGATAAGACAGAGCTTTTTGAGCCATTGGAGCTGTTGCATCTCTCTCTGCTTTCTAGCTGGATCTGTGTCACTTCACTAAGCAGTTTCATAGATAACATAGATAAGGGAGAGCTTTTTGAGCCATTGGGGCTGTTGCATCTCTCCCTCTCTGCTTTCTAGCTGGATCTGTGTAACTTCACTCACCAGATTCTTAGACAAGACAGAGCTTTTTGAGCCATTGGGGCTGTTGCATCTCTCTCTCTCTGCTTTCCAGCTGGATCTGTGTAACTTCACTAACCAGTTTCATAGGTAACATAGATAAGACAGAGCTGTTGGGGCTGTTGCATCTCTCTCACTCCCTGCCCTCTTAGCTGGATCTGTGTAACTCCACTAACCAGTTTCTTCTACTAACCCCCCTGGCTGATCTTCCTTGCTTACCTGGCACATAAGACAGATCCTGAGATAAGATTGGGAAGTGGGGGCAAGGTGGTAGGGTGGTTGGGAACCCCTATTGGGGACTCTGATCTCTGGGAGGGCTGTGGTGTTTCTGTGTTACCTTTTTACTGTATAGATCTGTAAATAATCTGTAATATGTTGTAAATCTCTGCCTGTATATTGTGCAAAGCTGTAAATATTAAGCTTCATTCCTTAACTTCCAGCCTGGCTGAGTCTAGCCTGGGCGATTTCAGAGTGTGTGGGGGGTGGGGAACTCCCAAGCTACCAGAGCAGGGCAGGGACAGGCAGGACACACACACTGGGTGTGCAGGTGGGTGAGCAGAGCACTGCATTTGCCAGGTGGGGAACAGAGAGCTCCCCTGGAAAAGCATGGGGCAAGTTCGCCACTTTTGTCTACCACTGCTGCCTTCCTTCCTCCCTGTCCCTCTCTCCTGGTCCTGCTGCCTCCTCGTTCTTCTCCAGTGCATCCTTATTCATTATCCCCTTTCCAGTGGGACTCTCTGTACTGACTGAGCTTTCAATTAGCTTCTGTGAATCTGTCTGAGAGCAATGCTCAGCTTCCTCAGACTATCAGACTGTGACAAAGCCATTTGTGAACCATCACTGCTCTGCTCTGCACTTCTTTTAACCTCTGCTTGCAGACAGTGATGTTTGATTTGACCCTGAGATCCAGGGGCAGTAGGCTCTCTGCACAGCCACACAAATGCTCTCAAACCAGCCACGTAGAAAATTGCCCCGGTACAGGCAGACACTTGTGTGCATATCTCTGGTGGAGGAGAAACTGAAGATGAAGCAGCAGTGTGCACTTGCAGGCCAGAAAGGCAAGCAGAGGCTGGGCTGCAGCAGGGCCAGGGAGGTGATTCTGCCCCTCTGCTGTGCTTTGCTGAGAGCCCACCTGGAGTAGTGCATCCAGTGCTGGAGCCCCTGGGACAAGAGGGATGTGGAGATGCTGGAGGTGTGCAGAGCAGGGCCCTGAGGATGCTCAGAGGGCTGCAGCAGCTCTGCTGTGAGCACAGCCTGAAAGAGTTGGGGCTGTGCAGGCTGCAGAAGAGGAGGCTCCCAGGGGACATTCTTGTGGCCTTCCAGCATCTGAAGGGGGCTACAAAAAGCTGGGGAGGGACTTTTAAAGCTATCAGGGAGTGCCAGGACTAGGGGGAATGGAGCAAAGCTGGAGGTGGGGAGATTGAGGCTGGAGGTGAGGAGGAAGTTGTTGAGCATGAGAGTGGTGAGAGGCTGGAATGGGTTGCCCAGGGAGGTTGTAGGTCCCTGTCCCGCTTGAACTCGGGAGCCCAAAACTGGATCCAGCATTCCAGATGAGGGCAGAGCAGAGGAGAAGGAGAACCTTCCTTGATAAGCTGGACATCCCCCCCTCATCTGGTTTCTATTTCCCTCTCCTTCCCCCATCTTGCAGATACATGATACAGTAAAATTAAGCAAGCAGGAAGGCACAAGAAGCAGCAGCTCAGCTTTTGGGGAATAATTCCATGCCACTTAGTCACACCACCCATATATGAAGAAAAAAAAGAGAGAGAAAAAGAAAGAACAGCTCCCAGGAGGCACTTGTAGCTCTCGTGTTGCTCTCATTTCATCCTTTATCCTGCCATTTATCATCTCACTTTCAGCAAGCCAGCAACCATGGCTAAGAAATCTTAGTCAGGCACATCTTGCTGGGAGTATTCACTTCCACAAGCCACAGGGAAGGCTGTGCCATCACTGCAGAGCAAACCCCTCTGCAAGCACAGCCTGCAGACCCTTTACAATGGATAAAAGCAAGGGAGTTTTGTTTGTTTTTTTACTTTTTTTTTCTGGCCAGCAGAGCCTGCAGACCCTTTAAAATGGATAAAAGCAAGGTTGGGTTTGTTTGGTTTTTGGGTTTGTTTTTTTTTTTTTTTTCTGGCCTGCTTCAACTGATTTAAAGGTCTGATAGAGGCCCAGCCCCAGTGCAGTAATCTGCTGAGGTTGGCTGCAGGCCATTTGGTAATGCAGGAAGAGAGCAAACCTGGGAACACCCCGAGCCAAAATTGCAGCAGACTTCTTCTGGGGGATGCTAAGCTTTGAAATCTGAACTCGTTTAGGTTGTGATGACCTATTGGAGCTTTTTAAAACGAAGCCCAACCAAAAACCCAACAGAAAAACAAGCCCCAAAGCAAGATACTCATTAACTGCAGCTAAGTGGAACAGGCAGGAGGAACCATTGCCTTGCCAAAATGAGACACAAGCTGCATGATGTCAGTAGACCATCTCATAACTGGGCATGTGCAGCCCGAGGGCTGCTTCTGTTGGCCCTGCAGACTTTGGCTGAAGTTCAGCTCACTAAAAGCATGACAAAACTCTTGACTCCAAGACCAAGCTCAAGAAGTCCCTCTGTAGCTCAGCACAATCATTGCTTCAGCAAGATTAGAAGGGCTTGAGGCAGCTCTCACAAGGAAAGGCTGAGAGCCTTGGGGCTGCTCAGCCTGGAAAAGAGCAGACTGAGAGGGGATCTGATCAATAGCTAAAGAATGGGCAGCAAGAGGGTGGGACCCAGACCCTTCAGTGGTGTGGAGTGACAGGACAAGAGGCAAAGGGCACAAAGTGGAGCCTGAAGGCTCCATGTGAACGTGAGGAAAACTTTTCCTGTTGTGCTGCTCTGGAGCATTGGAGGATTTTAACGAGAAATTAGGTTATAGGCTGGGAAAGGAAAACAAAATGATTTCTACTCCATTCATAGGTTGGCTGAAAATGTCTAAGAGTTAGGACCATAACATAGATAAGTCAGAGCTGTTGGGGCTGTTGCATCTCCCTCTGTCTCTCTGCTTTCTAGCTGGATCTGTGCAACTCCACTAACCAGCTGCCTACTTCTTAACCCCCCTGGCTGATCTTCCTTGCTTACCTGACATGTAAGACAGATGCTGGGATAAGATTGGGCAGTGGGGGGAAGGTGGAAGGGTGGTTGGGAATCCCTCTTGGAGAATTTGATCTCTGGGAAGGCTGTGGTGTTTCTGTATTAGAATAGAATAGAAGAGAAAGGATTAGAATAAGCCAGGTTGGAAGAGACCTCCAAGCTCACCCAGCCCTATCCCATGGCACTCAGTGCCCCATGCAGGCTTTGCTTGAACACTTCCAGGGATGGGGACTCCACCACCTCCCTGGGCAGCCCATTCCATTGCCAATCACTCTCTGTGGGAAGAACTTCTCCCTAACATCCATCCTAGACTTCCCCCAGCACAACTTGAGGCTGTGTCCCCTCGTTCTGTTGCTGGGTGCCTGGCAGCAGAGCCCAACCTCACCTGGCTACAACCTCCATTTAGGTAGTTGTAGAGAGCAATGAGCTCTGCCCTGAGCCTCCTCTTCTGCAGGCTGCACACTCCCAGCTCCCTCAGCCTCTCCTCACAGGGCTGTGCTCCAGGCCCCTCACCAGCCTTGGTGTCCTTCTCTGGACACATCTATAAATATCTGTGATATATTGTATGTATTTGCTTGTATATTGAGCAA
This sequence comes from Psilopogon haemacephalus, assembly GCA_013396835.1. Classification (NCBI taxonomy): domain Eukaryota; kingdom Metazoa; phylum Chordata; class Aves; order Piciformes; family Megalaimidae; genus Psilopogon; species Psilopogon haemacephalus. The sequence continues at coordinate 64,841 of VWZI01013574.1, read as the reverse complement.
AGCTGCAATGTAAAGCTTCATTCCTTAACTTCCAGCTGACTTAGTTCTAGCCTGGGTTATTTCAAAGGGGTGTGGGGGGTGTGGATACTGCTGAATCACCACACCTGTGAGGATCAGAGGAATGAAGCACCTCTGCCATGAGGACAGCCTGAAAGAGTTGGGGCTATGCAGGCTGGAGAAGAGGAGGCTCCCAGGGGACCTTCTGGTGGCCTTCCAGGATCTGAAGGGGGCTACAGAAAAGCTGGGGAGGGACTTTTGAGGCTATCAGGGAGGGACAGGACTGGGGGGAACGGAGCAAGGCTGGAGGTGGGGAGATTCAGATTGGATGTGAGGAGGAAGTTGTTGAGCAGGAGAGTGGTGAGAGCCTGGAATGGGTTGCCCCTGCAGGGAGGTGTTTGGGGCCAGATCCCTGGAGGTGTTTTTGGCCAGGCTGGCTGAGGCTGTGAGCAGCCTGCTCTAGGGTAGGGTGTCCCTGGGCACGGCAGGGGGGTTGGGACTGGCTGCTCCTTGTGGTCCCTTCCAACCCTGACTGATTCTAGGATTCTATGCCAGGCTGCCCAGAGAGCTGTGGAGTCTGCTCCTCTAGAGACATTTCAAACTCACCTGGACACTGCAGTCCTGGGCAAGTTGCTGTGTGTGACCCTCCTTTAGTAGGGGAGCTCCAGCAGACAATCTCCAGAGGTCCCTTCCCAAACCACCACGCTGCTCTTCTGTGAAGGCTTTAACATGCCTCATCCCAGGTGGTGGTTAGCTGATGAGCACAAGCCCTCTGCACCACCATCTCAATGCATCTCACATGGTCTTAATGAAGCAAAGAAAAAGAGACACTGGAGCATGAGAAGTGCAGGCATGTTCCCTGCTGTCTGTCTTCCAACACTCCATAAACGAATCTCTGAAGTAAACCCAAGGGTTTATCCCTACTGCTGTTGCAGTGGGGAGCACATTAAAAATATTATGAATCACAAAGTGCTGGGAAGCCAAGAAACTGGGGAAGAGCAGAGCAGTCCTGAAGGCTGCAGTGCCTGCTCTGGTTCATTGTCTCAGCATCTCCTCACAGAGCTGTGCCCCAGGCCCTTCCCCAGCCTTGATGTCCTTCTCTGGACACCTTCCAGCACCTCAGCATCACTTTGGAATTGTGCTGGACACAGCACTCAAGGTGTGGCCTGAGCAGTGCTGAGTACAGGGGAAGGAGAACCTCCCTGCTCCTGCTGGCCACACTGCTCCTGATCCAGACCAGTTTAGATGTGGGGGTATGGTTCAGGAGTGAGCTTTGTAGAGTAGGGTTGGACTTGGTGATCCCAAGGGTCTTTTCCAGCCTGGATTTTTCAGTGCTTCTGTCCTGCTGAATTGGGAAGAGGTTTGCTTGCTCCAGCACAGCTCTGGGGTGCTCATGCAGAGCTGGGAGCAGGTCTCACAGAGGATGTCTGCACCTGCACCAGCAGGGCTTTGCCATTTCAAAGCAGAGAGAACCTGGAGGAGTGGCTTTTATAGCAGCTGCAGCAGGTTGTGAGCAGGCATCCCGAGCCAAAGGCAGCTTCCTTCTGCAGCCCTGACCTCTTGGTTTCAGTGGTGCTGCTCACTCGGGCAAGGTGAACAGAAATGCAGCTGGAGAGTTAGAGAAGAGACACCACAGGACTTTGGAGATCTGGAATTCAGATGAAGCAAAACCTCACTATGAATAAAGAGCTGCTTGGACTCGATGTTGTTTCCATCACTACTTTGAACGAGTCAAGTTGCCAGCTACTGAGAAAGTGGCTGAGTGGTGCTTGGGCCTGGGAGGGTCCCAGCAGGATTAGCCTGGCAGCTGCAGCACAACCCAGACAGACTAATTTCTTCATTATTAGCTTTTAATTCTTCTAAGTCTGCTTCTCACAATGGTTTGGCACTGTCCACACTCATCACTCTCTGACTCTGGAGCTGGCAAGTGGACACCCTTACTTTCTCCTTCCACGAGAGCAGAGGGGAGGGATAATTCAGCCCAGGAGCTCCAGGGGTCTGCGGGAGCAGCAGGAAGGCTCCGCTGGCTGGCTCCAGCTGCTGCAGCAGAGAGGTTTGCTCCGTCAGCAGCAGCAAACATCTATCAGACAGGCTCTGCAGTCATCTGCTCCTAATCCTCACAGCACTCTCAAACTCCCAGGATGAGGTCATGGCTGTTTAAATCCCAAACTGTGCTTTTTTTTTTTTTTTTTTTTTTTTTTTTTTTTTTTTTTTCCTTCTTTCTCTCAGCCAGATTAGGCAGGTAGGAGAGGAAAACTGCTCCTCCCCTCCTGGGGCTCGCTGAGAACAAACCAGAGGGTTCTAGGGACATGAGGTGCAAGCACACACCCATGAACACAACAAAGGTTTGCTCCAGAGCACACAGCAGGGCTGCCAACCTTAACTGGCCAGGGCCAACACCAGGCACCTGCTGCTCTGAGTTTTCACAACTTGTCAAAATCCAATGGTCAGACTCCACAAAAGTTCTCTAAATAAAACCCTTCTCAAGTAAAACCCTTCTCAATGGTCAAACATCCCCAAAGGTCTTTAAATAAAACCCTTCTTAAGTAAAACCCTTCTGAATAGTCAAACTCCCCAAAAGGTCTCTAAGTAAAACTCTTCTCAATGGTCAAACTCCCCAAGGGTCTCTAAATAAAACCTTTCTCAATGGCCAAAACTCCCCAAAAGGTCTCTAAGTAAAACCCTTCTCAATGGTCAAACTCCTCAAAAGGTCTCCAAGTAAAACCCTTCTCAATGGTCAAACTCCTCAAAAGGTCTCCAAGTAAAACCCTTCTCAATGGTCAAACTCCCCAGAAGGTCTCTAAATACAATCCTTCTGAATAATCAAACTCCCCAAGGGTCTCTAAGTAAAACCCTTCTGAATGGTCAAACTCCTCAAAAGGTCTCCAAGTAAAACCCTTCTGAATGATCAAACTCCCCAGAAGGTCTCTAAATAAAATCCTTCTGAATGATCAAACTCCCCAAGGGTCTCTAAATAAAACCCTTCTCAATGGTCAAACTCCCCAAAAGGTCTCTAAATAAAACCCTTCTCAAGTAAAAACTCTTCTCAATGGCCAAACTCCCCAAAAGGTCTCTAAATAAAACCATTCTCAAGTAAAAACTCTTCTCAATGGCCAAACTCCCCAAAAGGTCTCTAAATAAAACCCTTCTCAAGTAAAAACTCTTCTCAGTGGCCAAACTCCCCAAAAGGTCTTTAAGTAAAACCCTTCTCAAATGTGAAACAAAGAACAACAACCAAGAACACAAGAAAACAGTTTGGAAAGTTGATCAGAAGACCTCCCCAAGCTGATTACCACCAGGACTACTTTTTCAGGTAGGGAGGCATCTCTGGGTTCTCAGATGGTTGGAGGCATCATTGTTTTTTTTAGGAGGTTGAAGCACCTTTTGGTTTTAAGGTGGCCGAGGTATCTCTGGCTTTCACTGGCCTCTGATGATTTAGACTTCAAACTGAAGAAGCAGAGAGAACTCCCCTGGCTGGAATTCCCTCCAGGGGTTGTTAGGATCAGGAATTGCCCAAATTAGGAATCGCAGCCGGACCCTGCCGAGCTGTGAGCAGACAGAGCAGCTCATAGCTGCCCAACGGCCCCTTGCTATTTTAGCCCAGATGGTCCTAAAATAAGACCTTCTCAAAACCATCAGGCATCCAGTGGGCGTATTTTAGGGCTGCCCGTTAAACACAGAGCCCCCTCTACATATCCCTGCAGTTTTCTCCTTCCACCCATACCATAATATTCCAAACATTGCGGGGCACTAAGTGGAGGAACTGCAAAGAGGTCGCTCCTCAGCACGCAGCGCAGAGTGGCTCGGTCTGGGGAGGAGGTTATCTGGAGCAGGACTGAGCCAAGAGCACAACCAACATCTTCTGCCTTGTGTTTTCAGCTGGAAGGTTTCCCAAGCCTTAGACAAGGTGGAGTTTGGGTCACTCCCAGAAGAAGCTGCCAGCCAAGTAATCAAGGAGGATGGAAAGTCAGGTCGCATCTTCCCCTCTGAACCAGACTTTGGCTCTGCAGGGCTGAGTGAATCCTGAGCACAACTAACCCCAAGCAGCTCCTTTGCCTGCAGCCAACTGCTTCCCAAGTGCCCACCTTGGATCTCCTGCAGACCAGGTGAGCCCCAACCACTAAGCACTGGATTTGGCTTTGAGAAGTCTCTCTTTGCACAGGTTTTGGTTTGGTTTGGTTTGGTTTGGTTTTTTTTCCCAGAGGTCTTGGGGTTTATATCCCAGGCTCACAGGATGCCAGGGGTTGGAAGGCACCCAAAGAGCTAATCAAGTCCAATCCCCCTGCCACAGCAGGACCATCCAAGCTAGCTCAGGGCACACAGAAACACATCCAGACACAGTCTGCAAAGGCTTCAGAGGAGGAGACTTCACAACCTCTCTGGGCAGCCTGTGCCACTGCTCTGGGACCCACACAGGCAAGAAGTTGCCTCTTGTGTTGAGCTGCAACCTCCTGTGCTGCAGCTTCCATCCATTGCTCCTTGACCTATCCCAAGGAGCAAGTGAGCAGAGCCTGTCCCCCTGCTCCTGGCCAACCCTCAGATATTGATAAGCATTGATTAAATCCCCTCTCAGGCTTCTCTTCTGCAGACTAAGCAGCCCCCAGGTCCCTCAGCCTCTCCTCCTCAGGCAGTGCTGCAGTCCCCTGAGCTTCCTCGGAGCCCTCTGCTGGACCCTCTCCAGCAGGTCCCTGTCCCTCTGAAACTGAGGAGCCCTAGACTGAAGGCAGTACTCAAGATGAGGTCTCAGCAGGGCAGAGTAGAGGCAGAGGAGAACCTCCTTGACCTGCTGGACACACTCTTCTTCGTACCAAAATGAAGGCAGCAATGAAAGCCTCTGGGATTCCAGGTCTGTGCCCAGTGCCTGCTGCAGCAGCAGCACTGCCACTCTCAGGTGGGTGCTGGGTCTGCTGGCTCCTGCTGCTGGGCAGATGCACAAGTGTGCTGGGTCAAAGACTAAGCCTCAAATATAGCCACAAAACCTGGATGGAAGTTTGCTTCATGGGATGGGTTGGGGTTTAGTTCAAGCTGTACTCACCATCTCCCTAGGACAAGCACCACTGAGCCCCAAGCCCTCAGGCCAAGAAGGGAAGGTGGCCACAGAGCCAGAACAGGGAGGGAGAGAGTCCCTGTCCCCAGCACCACCCTGCAGAAACCCAGAGCCCACAGGGCTGAGCATGGTTTGCTTTCAGCACGTTGTAGCCACCTCTGGTAAGCAGCAGGAGAAGGAACCAGCCAGAGAAAGGTGATGATGCTGCAGCCCTGCTGGGTTGTTTACTCTCTCCCTGAGCAGGTCCTTCACTCCTCTCACACGTGGTGGCAAGAATCAGGCCTTGCATCTTCAGATTTCTTTGCTCCTTCAAGCTCATTCCTTCTGGATCCACCAGACAGGAGGATTAGCAGTGTCACAGGAACCAGACCTTTCTGCTAAATCCCTTCCAGATGTCCAGAGCCACAAACATGTCAGTCACTGACAAGAGCCTAATGATGAGCTGCTCCCTGATCATTAGCCATAGCTACTGTTTCCTGGCAGAAAAGCCTTTTCTCCCCCTGCCAGAAAGCTCTGAGAGCAGGCTTTGCTAGGAGGGTTTCTTCTCCTTCCTTCCCCAGGACCAGGGCTCCTACCTGATCGCCCAGGAGATGCACCCAGGCCCAACTGGCAGTGAGAGCTGCCCTCAGCTCCTCCATCACTGTCACTCAGAAGCCAAGCATGAGGCACCACATCAAAGGCATTTCAAGATCTGCAGAGAATGAGCAAGTGCCAGGCCTGGATGCAGCTGGTGGGGGTTTGGCAGACCCCAGGCCTGAGGTTCTCCAAAAGCTTGGCGGCATCAGAGCAGGCACCAAGGTCAGGATAGCTTTGTAAAACAAGGAGCTAGGCAGAGGGCTTGCTGGGAGCAGCTCAGGCTAGAAGAGGAGGAAAGCATCTGGCTGGTTTCCTCTTGAGCAAGGGCAGCCACATGCTGATGTTCCTGCTGATGGGGAAGGCCAGGAGCTGTGTGCCAAGGGCTTCTCTGAAGCACAGGAGGCAGCAGGAGTTTGGCTGCCAGCCTGGAAGCCAGGTCTTTCCCTTTCTGCTTGTCCAAAACCACAGAGAATGGCTTTTTTTCCCAAGACTTTAAATTTCAAACTCTTCTTTGGGTGCATTTTGATCAGTCTGTGACACCTGCATTGGATTAGTCCTACGCCCTCCTCCAGGTACTTTCCCAAGATGAAAGGATCCTCAGACAAATCAGCACTGTCCATCCTGGAGTTTCCTGATGCTTGCATTTTCCTCAGCTAATGGATAGAATTGAAAGTGCAGCTGGCCAGCAAGGACAGTGCCAGCCTGCTTGCTGGGATGGGTAGGACAGCCTGATGCAACATCCTCTGCCGTGCTCCCAACCACCCCACCACAAGGAAAAGATACTCAGCAGCTTGTCCCACCTTGGCACAGAGGCTGCAGTGATGGTGCCAAGCCAAAACTTGGGCTGAGGCCTCTGAGAACCACTCTTTCACTGCAGCTGCTTATTAACGTGACCCTGCCTGGGGAGGTTTCTCCCTTTACCCTTTGACTGATGAAAAACCATTCCAGAACTTGATCCCCATGAGGGCTGGGCATGGTGTCAGCTTCAAGAAGTTGAAAATAGCGATGGGTTCTTTGCAGTGAGCAGCAAAACCCACTTGGAGTCTGTCATTTGGAGTTGCGTACCCAAAGTCTGCTCTCTTGACATAATCTGCTTGATTTAAGCTTGTGGTTTCCACACATAGTTTCCAGTCAAATTCATAGAAGTCATCTGGGCAAAGCTCTCCCAAGTCGACAGGATGAAAGGTTTGACTCCTGGAGCTTTATTCCTCATGGATGGGTCCAACAGCGACCTGGGATTCAGCCCACAACATAGTTTGGAGCCTCCTGTGTCTGCTCAGTGGGACCTTTAGTGATCGAGTGTGAGATGCCTGATCTGGACACCCAAAGCACTGGGGAGGCTCAGCAAGCACCTCTGGGAACTGTGCTCCTCAGGGCAGCCTCAGAAACAAGCAGCAGGCATTTGCTTGCAAGACCTTGCTGCCCTCTTCCTGCTGCAGAGCTGCTGCGGGTTGAGATGTCCTAGCAGCTGTGAAGCCAGCATCAGCATCAACATCATGTCCACAGCATTGGACCAGGGGAAGCAGAAAATAGAGCAAACTTCAAGAGGAATCCCAAACACAGAGCTTTGGCTGCAAACCAGCACAGCTGGGTGCTGTGCAGGAACATACAGGTAGGTCCTCAAAGGCATCTCAGGCTCACAGGATGTTAGAGGTTGGAAGGGACCCAAGGAGCTCATCCAGTCCAACCCCCCTGCCACAGCAGGACCAGACAATCTAGCTCAGGGCATGCAGGAACACATCCAGACAGGCCTGCAAATGCTCCAGAGAAGGAGACTCCACAACCTCTCTGGGCAGCCTGTGCCACTGCTCTGGGACCCACACAGGCAAGAAGTTGCCTCTTGTGTTGAGCTGCAACCTCCTGTGCTGCAGCTTCCATCAATTGCTCCTTGGCCTATCCCAGGGAGCAGTGAGCAGAGCCTGTTCCCCCTCTCCTGCCCCCCAGCCCTCAGAGATTGATAAACATTGATCCAATCCCCTCTCAGTCTTCTCTTCTGCAGCCTAAGCAGCCCCAGATCCCTCAGCCTCTCCTCCCCAGGCAGTGCTGCAGTCCCCTCAGCATCCTCGGAGCCCTCTGCTGGACCCTCTTCAGCAGATCCCTGTCCCTCTGCAACTGGGGTAGCCCCAAACTGAATGCAGTGCTCAAGATGAGGTCTCACCATCAGCAACTCACTTTGAATTAAAGCCAGGAGCATCTCCTGTCCCTGGAGGTGTTGAAGCAAAGACTGGACGGGGCACTGAGTGCTTTTGGATAGGGCTGAGTGATAGGTTGGGCTGGATGAGCTTGGAGGTCTCTTCCATCCTGGCTTTATTCTATTCTATTCTATTCTATTCTATTCTATTCTATTCTATCCTATCCTATCCTATCCTATCCTATCCTATCCTATTCTACTCTATCCTATCCTGTCCTATTCTACTCTATCTTATCCTACTCTATCTTATTCTATCCTATTCTACTCTATTCTACTTCACTCTATCCTACTCTACTCTGACTACCTGAAAGGAGGCTGGAGTGAGGGAGCAGTCAGTCTCTTCTCTCTAGTAACCAGTGATTGGGTGAGAGGAATGGCCTCAAATTGCACCAGGGGAGGTTTAGGTTGGATATTGGATGAAAGTTCTTCACTGGAAGGATTCTCAACCACCGGAACAGGCTCCCCAGGGAGGTGGCTGCATCCCCATCCCTCAAAGTGTTTTACAGACACAGAGGACTTGGAAGTTAGAGAATGGTTGGTCTGGATGAGCTTTAAAGGGATTGGTTCTGCGATTTAAGTGACTGAATTTAAACTTCAAAGCAGAGCAGGAAGCAGAGTCCTTACCTACCAGGGGCTGGCTGTTTCTTGTCGCTCTGCCTTCCCCTCCACCCTTCAGCTCTCTCGGCTTTTCCCACAGCACACTGCACTGTTGGCTCACAAAAGCCTGAGTTCAGCAAATGAGGAACACATTGTGAAGCCTGCCGTAGCTGCAGGCCACGATTCATCCCCAGCCCTCTACCCACCGTGGGCTCCTCGCCGCTGCCGAGGGCTGCTCCGAACCGCCTGCGCCGGCGGAGGCGCGGAGGGGACCCAGGCTGCAGCTCTCGGGATCGCATGGGGGAGGATGAGAGCATCGTGGTTAGCACGAACGGTGAGAGGAGAGAGAGAGAAAGAGAGAGGGGAACCATCAGAGCTGCTTGTTGCCAGGCCGTGTCCGGAGTTCAGTTGTCACAGCCGATTGTCACCTGCAAGCAGTGGCCCAGCCTCTGCTCCCCATCCTGGGCAGCAACACTGACCAGAGCACCTACACGCACTGCTGGGAGCCCAGGACCTGCCCAAAGCACTGCCACAGGCCCCTGGCTCTCCTCACTGAGGACTTTTTTTTCATGTTTTTTCCTGTTCAAGTTTGCCTTTCCCATTTTGCCTGCCCTCTGGGAAATGGCTGGCACCAACATCAGCCCCTGCTGCTTTTGCCTCCTGTTCTGCTGCAGCTGTAGAAAAACCCAAACAAACAAAAAAAACCCCAAACAACCAAAACAAACAAAAAAACAGAAAAGGAAGAAGTAAAAAAAAAAAATCCTTCCTGTT
>VWZI01013574.1:22173-52630 GCA_013396835.1 Psilopogon haemacephalus | reverse complement strand
CCCCCCCCCGCCCCCAGCCCGAACCAAACCCCAAACCCCAGAGGCGAGGACTGAGCTGATGCTGCCATCAGAGCCCGAGACGCAAACGCACTGCGCCCTCTGCTGGCCACTGCCCAGAGGAGCACTCCGGACAAGCTCCGTCCAGGCTGCGAGAGGAGTTAACCTCCCCTGGTGATGCCTTTCCGATTGCACAGCACACCTGAAACCGCAGCATGGCTCAAAGCAGCTCTCAACACAGGTAGAGGTGATCAGGGGTGCAAGCTGGGGAGGTGCTTTTTAGGCTCTCAGGGAGTGACAGGACTTGGGGAATGGAGCAAAGCTGGAGGTGGGGAGATTCAGACTGGAGGTGAGGAGGAAGTTGTTGAGCATGAGAGTGGTGAGAGGCTGGAATGGGTTGCCCAGAGAGGTGTTGGAAGCCTCATCCCTGGAGGTGTTTTTGGCCAGGCTGGCAGAGGCTCTGTCCAGCCTAATCTAGGGTAGGGTGTCCCTGGGCATGGCAGGAGGGGTTGGAACTGGCTGATCCTTGTGGTCACTTCCAATCCTGACTGATTCTATGATTCTAAGTCGTGCTCCAAGCACCCTGAGTGATGAACTCAGCATCAGCCAGGCCTAAGAGTGAAAAGGCAGCTGACAGGTTGGATCATCAGAGATCAGACAGCTTTTAGCCTACTTATCCAAAGTGCCTCAGGTGACAGCCCTGCAGCTCACCCGGGAGAAACGGAGAAGATGCATCCAACACTCCTGGGTCAGCAGCAGCAGAGAAGGGTCAAGAAATCCTTTCTGCTGAGCACAGAGCATGGTCCTCCCTGCACCAGGTTTTGGGGATCCCCAGATATGTGTGAGCAGGACACAATCTGCTGCTGAGGGGCCATGGGGCAAAACTGAGAGGCTTCATCCAGCTCCCCAGCTGCACAACCATGACCTGAGACCAAGGGCTCTGAGCTTTCCCTGACAAACCATCACTCCATGAGGCCTCCCTCTTTCCATGGCACAACCACCTGGACCAAAGCTCTGTGTCCAAGGACCTTTCAGACAGGGACCAATTTCTTCTCAGAGCATGCAGACTACCTGCGGGGACTTGATGATCTCTTAAAAGAACAAAAATAGCTTCTCTAGTCCACAGTGCATCAAAGCAACGAATCCTAAGGAGAGTTTAATTAACCTTCCTGCGCCAGAGGAAGGAAATCTTATCAGGAAATGCTGTTTTCCTGGAGGAGCCACGCAGGGAAGTTATCAGAACCCAAGAGAGAAAGCAGAGAGGCAGGGGATGAGCTGTGGGTTCAATGGTGCAAGGAGGAGTCATTACACAGCCTCCCTTCATGGTGCACTGTCCTTACCAAACCTGGAGCCCATGTTCAGCTGGGGAGGGGCAGGTGATACTGCTGGAAGTGGTGTTGGAGGTGTCACAGAGCAGCTGAGAATCAAATGAATCAAAGGAACCCTGGATCTGCTCCTGTCCTTCACTCCCAGGTTAGTCAACCAGGAGAAAGAGCTGCTGCTGGGTACCCACTGGAGGGGTTAAGTCAAATGCAGTGATTTGTCTAATCCAGTCTGGACTTTGAGTGACCCTAGGAGTCCACTCTGGCTCTAATATCAGATGTTTCCTCACCCAGAGGAGCCTGGGCTCATCTCCTGTCACCATAGCCACATCATTCTTCCCTCCTTGGCTCCCCCTCTCTCACGTTCTCCCCCTTGGCTCTGCTCTCCCCACACCCCACCTGCAGCACTGTCTGCAGCTCTGCAGCCCCCAGCACAAGCAGCACATGCAAGTGGTGGAGCCAGGGCAGAGGAGGCCACCAAGATGCAGCTGAGAGGGCTGCAGCAGCTCTGCTGTGAGGACAGGCTGAGAGAGTTGGGGCTCTGCAGCCTGGAGAAGAGAAGGCTGCCAGGAGACCTTGGAGTGGCCTCGCAGGATCTGAAAGGGAGGTGTTGCTGCCCACGGCAGGGGGGGCTGGAACTGGATGATCTGGAGGGTCCCTTCCAACCCAACATTGCATGGTTCTACAACAGCCCAGAGCAGGCTGAGGTCAGCTGGGGGAGCACTGGAGAGCCCAGGGCATGGCCCTGCTTGCAGACAGCGTCGTTGGCTGCTGACATTAACTGCTAGAAACCCACAAATGTGTTTCTTCATACTGAAGCAAGGCTTTCTGGAGGAACCACAGCCCTCCCCCCCACCCCCCCTTTCTTTTTTCCCCCCACAAGCTGAGCATTGCTAACCTCTTTGCCACAAAACTCTGCAATAGAGCCTCTCTCTAAATTGCACTCATTAGTTACATTGGGTTTCATTGGCACCCCTGCCCTCAGCACCCCTTACACCAGCTGGAGCCTGCACCTCGGGAGTCTGCTGTGTGCTAAGAACAAAAATGCTGCCACCTGAAGGAACAGAAATAATAAGTGAAAAGAGCTTTTTGATGATTAATTAGTTCCTATTTCTTTAAAGGGCTGAGGGAAGGGCAGGCAGATGAAAGAGCTGCCTGTGGACACAGGAGTGCTGCCCACAGCAGAGGGGTTGGAACTAGATGATGGTTAAGGTCCCTTCCAGCCCAGGCCATTCTCTGGAAGCAGTGGAGCCCCCATGCTTGGAGGGCTTTGAAAGCTGTGGAGATGTGGTGCTGAGGGCCATGGTTTAGTGGTGACCTGGCAGTGCTGGCTTAAGGGTTGGAGACTCTGCTCTCTGAGGCCTCTTCCAACCAAAACAATGTTATGATCCCATGGAAAGTGGCAGGGTGAGGCACCCCCACTGCAGAGTGGACACCCCCACTGCAGAGTGGGCACCCCCACTGCAAAGTGGGCACCCCCACTGCAGAGTGGGCACCCCCACTGCAAAGTGGGCACCCCCACTGCAGAGTGGGCACCCCCACTGCAGAGTGGACGCCCCCACTGCAGAGTGGGCACCCCCACTGCAGAGTGGGCACCCCCACTGCAGAGTGGGCACCCCCACTGCAGAGTGGGCACCCCCACTGCAGAGTGGGCACCCCCACTGCAGAGTGGGCACCCCCACTGCAGAGTGGGCACCCCCACTGCAGAGTGGGCACCCCCACTGCAGAGTGGGCACCCCCACTGCAGAGTGGGCACCCCCACTGCAGAGTGGGCACCCCCACTGCAGAGTGGGCACCCCCACTGCAGAGTGGGCACCCCCACTGCAGAGTGGGCACCCCCACTGCAGAGTGGGCACCCCCACTGCAGAGTGGGCACCCCCACTGCAGAGTGGGCACCCCCACTGCAGAGTGGGCACCCCCACTGCAGAGTGGGCACCCCCACTGCAGAGTGGGCACCCCCACTGCAGAGTGGGCACCCCCACTGCAAAGTGGGCACCCCCACTGCAAAGTGGGCACCCCCACTGCAGAGTGGACACCCCCACTGCAGAGTGGACACCTCCACTGCAAAGTGGGCACCCCCACTGCAGAGTGGACACCCCCACTGCAGAGTGGGCACCCCCACTGCAAAGTGGGCACCCCCACTGCAGAGTGAACACCCCCACTGCAGAGTGGGCACCCCTACTGCAGAGTGGACACCCCCACTGCAGAGTGGGCACCCCTACTGCAGAGTGGGCACCCCCACTGCAAAGTGGGCACCCCTACTGCAGAGTGGGCACCCCCACTGCAGAGTGAACACCCCCACTGCAGAGTGGGCACCCCTACTGCAGAGTGGACACCCCCACTGCAGAGTGGGCACCCCCACTGCAAAGTGGGCACCCCCACTGCAGAGTGGACACCCCCACTGCAGAGTGGGCACCCCCACTGCAGAGTGGGCACCCCTACTGCAAAGTGGGCACCCCCACTGCAGAGTGGGCACCCCCACTGGCCGTGCAGGAGAGGGAAGCCAGCACTTCCCATGCCAGCTCACCTGCTCTCGCTGTGCTCCCCGCAGACCTCCATGCTGGTCCCTTGCCATCTCCCTTGCTCTCTCCTCACCACAGGGCAGGAAATGGTGCAAGTGAGGCTCCCAGGGGCTGTGCAACTCCTGCCAGTTGTCCCAAACTCTTCTGTTGGTGTGTGCCAAGCAGCCACTTTGTGTCTTTCACAACTGCCCCTGCCAACCGTTGTGCCAGCAGCTCCGTTGCCCAACGCAGCAATGCCACCAGCTTGGGTTCAGAGCTTCCTCGTGAGCTTCCCCCAGCCCAAGGGGAGAGGTCTTCACCTTGCAGCTCACCTGCCAAAGATGAAACATCAGCTGCAATATCATAGACCTGAAACTGGTTTGCACACCCCAACCAGCCTCATCTTTCTGTTGAGGGATGAACAGCAGCAGCCCCACATCCTGAACACCCCCCTGGGAGCTCTCCTCACCACCTTCTCTCACTTTTAAGCCCAGGCTTGGTTATATTGAGCACCAAAAGCCTCACCAAACCCAGACTGAGGGGACAGCACTAGCAAGGAGGGACAGGATGAGAGGAGATGGCTTCAGGTTGCACCAGGGGAGAGTTCGATTTGATATCCAAAGAAACTTCTTGGCTGAAAGGGTTCTCAAATGCTGGAAGGGTCTCCTCCAGGAGGTGACTGAATCCCCACGTCCCTGGAGGTGTTTAAAAGATGCATGGATGTGGTGCTAAAGGGCATGGTTTGACACCAGGTAAAGTTCGGTACTGGCTGGGCTCAATGATCTTAAAGGTCTTTTCCAACCAAAACCCCTCCCTGAGTCTCTCTCTGACTATAACCTTTAAAGAGACACTTGGTTGGAAGGCAGCAGCACATTTTTTGGGCAGGATGGGGGAGAAAGCAGCAAAGCCACTTGGCAATAACCCCAGGGAGGGCCAAAACATTGTTTGGCAGCCAAATGCTGGCTGCAAAAAGAGCCTGGAAGCACAAGTGAGGAATTTGTCTCCAACTGCTTGCTCCGTGGAAGTTTGCAGAACACACAATGCTCAGATGCTCTTTGTCAGCCACAAGTGGGGCAGGGAGACAAATGTCCCTCCCCTGAGCATAACCTGCAGGGCTTCCAGAGGGTTCTGCCACTGGGAATGTCAGATGGTTCATGTGAAAGCACCACAGCTCAGTTCAATTTCTTATTAATATGCTGTGGCTGTCAAAGAAAACCTAATCCTTTTCTCCAAGCCATGCAAGAAAAAAAAAAAACCCAAAGTGAAGGATTAGAAGAGACACAGAGGAGCCTCCTTAATAGCAGAGTGGCTGGAATCAAGCAGAGCCTACATGAATAATTGTTAAAAACTTGATTTTTTTTTTAACTCCATGGCAGCTGTGCCACACTGCCTGGGTCTGCAGCCCTTTCACAGCTTGCAGATGTTTTGATATGGATTTAGCTGTCAAAAATTAGGGTGAAAGTGAAAAGGCTCCCTTGGGTTTAAGTCCAGGCTAGGTGATAATTGCAGCTGAACAGGAAAGAAAAGCCTCTGCCTGTCTGTGGCTAAGTGAATCCTCCTGCTACACCAAACACTCCAGACCCAGGTGTTGTCTGTCAGAAAGCTCTTAGGGGTTTATACACCCTGGGAGGAGGCTCCAGAGTGTGCAGCGGAGGCCAGACTGGGTACATCCACCATGGGCTTTTGCCCATCTTTCCATAGAATCAGTCAGGGTTGGAAGGGACTACAAGGAGCAGCCAGTCCCAACCCCCCTGCCATGCCCAGGGACACCCTACCCTAGAGCAGGCTGCCCACAGCCTCTGCCAGCCTGGCCACAAACACCTCCAGGGATCTGGCCCCAAACACCTCCCTGCAGGGGCAACCCATTCCAGCCTCTCACCACTCTCATGCTCAACAACTTCCTCCTCACCTCCACTCTCAATCTCCCCAGCTCCAGCTTTGCTCCATTCCCCCTAATCCTGTCACTACCTGATAGCCTAAAGAGTCCCTCCCCAGCTTTTTTGTAGGTCCCCTTCAGATACTGGAAGGCCACAATAAGGTCACCTGGGAACCTCCTCTTCTCCAAACTGAACAGCCCCAACTCTTTCAGTCTATCCTCTGCAGCCCTCTGAGCATCCTCATGGCCCTTTTCTGGACACACTCCAAGCACCTCCACATCCCTCTTGTAATAGGGGCTCCAAAACTGGACACAGTACTCCAGTTCAATCTTCTGGGCCATGTTCTTGGTCCTTGCCATTTTTGGCCACAGTGTGCCCTTGCTGCTGCAGGAGGGAGAAGAGAAGGTGTTAAGAAAGGGTCCAAGCAGAGCTTCCTGCAATGTGGGACTGCTCATTTCCATCCCTTCCTGTGTGCTAAGAGGCACAACTGGCAGAGCCGATTGGGAAAGATGGATTAGACATCCCCAGTGCCCCATGTGGCAACACCAGCAGCAGGCACCTGTAACACTTTGCTCAAGACCTGATTGGCCAAGGCAACAAGACTTGGACTGGCCCAAATCCATAAATATCCCAAGGCAGCTGCTGCTCAGCGTCTTTGATCCGATCGAAGATCACCCAGGGGGAACAGCCACAAAAATGTCAGCCCTCAGCCTGGTGGCTCTGCTCAGCTTAGTGTCCACTGGTGAGTTGGGATTGCTGGGTTGCAGCTGGGCTTGGGCTGGTTTGAGGCAGACAAGAAATGGTTTGGGATTTGCTCAGACGTAAGTAGCTTTGGTTTTCTTTCTTTTCAGTCAGAGGTTGACAAAGAACTACAGATCCATACAGTTAGGGATGCTCTAAAGCATGGAGGGAGGTGAAATTGGGAAATGTTAAGAGTCCTGTTAGAAATATTTATGGTCACAGGTTGAAAGGGTTAGAAGGTTCGTGGGGAATAGTTTGAATTATTTCACAAATTTATGTATATTATATATATATATATACATGTACATATGTATATTTTATATATATATATATCTGTGCCTGTGCTTTGGGTCTCTGTGCCTTAAAAAAGAGGAGCTGAAGAGAGCAAGATCAAATTTATACAGCAGGGCATAGAATGGTTTAAGACAGCTCAGGTCTTTTGCTTCCTGCCCCTACTTACCTGCCTGAGGAGGCTGCAGTGAGGTGGGGGTTGGACATCAAGTGGTAGAACACGAGGAAGTGGCCTCAGATTGGGTCAGGAGAGGTTTAGGTTGGAGATTGGGGTAAAAAGGTCTTTGCTGCAGGAGTGGTCAGGGGTTGGAACAGGCTACCCAGGGAGGTAGGTGGTGGAGTCCCCATCCCTGGAGGTGTTCCAGAAATGTGTAGATATGGCACCTGGGGACAGGGTTTAGTGGCCATGGTGGTGTTGGGCTGGTTGTTGGAGTGGATGATCACAGAATCAGTCAGGATTTGAAGGGACCACAAGGATCAGCCAGTTCCAACCCCACTGCCATGCCCAGGGACACCCTACCCTAGAGCAGGCTGCCCACAGCCTCTGCCAGCCTGGCCAAAAACACCTCCAGGGATGTGGCCCCAAACACCTCCCTGCAGGGGCAACCCATTCCAGCCTCTCACCACTCTCATGCTGCAGAACATCCTCCTCACCTCCAGTCTAAATCTCTCCACCTCCACCTTTGCTCCATTCCCCCTAATCCTGTCACTCTCTGAGAGCCTCAAAAGTCCCTCCCCAGCTTTTTTTCCTAGCCCCCTATCTCAGAGGGCTTTTCCAGCTGCAGCAGCTCTCTACGTCTTCTACACCTCAGCACTTTCTGTTGGGCTTCGGGTTGAATTCATTGCATTTCCTCTGCTTTCCCCTTCGCACGAGAAGGTCTTGCCAAGCAGCTGGACACACATCCCCCCCAGCAGCAGCACAGGCACTGGGCACAGATCTGCAGTGGGAACCCCTTCAACAGGATCCGGGGCTGCGATCGCTACGGCTGCGGCAGTTATGGAGCACACAGGTAAGAGCTTGGCACAGCAGGAGCCTGCAGCAGGGTCCTTGCTGCTCCGGTAAGTGCTTGGCACAGCAGGAACCTGCAGCAGGGTCCTTGCTGCTCCGGTAAGAGCTTGGCACAGCAGGAGCCTGCAGCAGGGTCCTTGCTGCTCCGGTAAGTGCTTGGCACAGCAGGAGCCTGCAGCAGGGTCCTTGCTGCTCCGGTAAGAGCTTGGCACAGCAGGAGCCTGCAGCAGGGTCCTTGCTGCTCCGGTAAGTGCTTGGCACAGCAGGAGCCTGCAGCAGGGTCCTTGCTGCTCCGGTAAGAGCTTGGCACAGCAGGAGCCTGCAGCAGGGTCCCTGCTGCTCATGCACGCTGGGGGCTGGAAGGGACACCTTCCACCAAACCGAAAGGAGAAAAGATGGTTCAAGGCACTGTTTCTTTCCAAGCCCACTGAAAGTTGCAACTTAGTTGGACAAGCTCCAATAAGGGCATGGCCACAGCAGCTGGGACGCGGTTTAGTGGCCTGTGATGGTTCAGCAGTTCCCCTCCCCCACACTCTGAAATCGCCCAGGCTAGACTCAGCCAGGCTGGAAGTTAAGGAATGAAGCTTAATATTCACAGCTTTGCACAATATACAAGCAGAGATTTACAATGTACTACAGGTATTTACAGATATAGACAGTAAAAAGGTAATACAGAAACACCACAGCCCTCGCAGAGATCAGAGTCCCCAAGAGGGGTTTCCAACCACCCTACCACCTTCCCCCCACTTCCCAATCTTATCCCACTCTCTGTCTTACATGTCAGGTAAGTGAAGTAGATCAGCCAGGGGGGTTAGTAGAGGAAAGTGGTTAGTGGAGTCACACAGATCCAGCTAAGAAGGGAGAGAGAGATGCCAGCGTGGCTCAAACAGCTCTGTCTCATCTTTGTTTGGATTCTAACTTTTATACTGTCCCAGTAAACAATTGAGTGGAGTAGAATCAAATTTTGTTTTTTCCTTTCTCAGCCTATAATCAAATTTCTCATTAAAATCCTCCAGTTAGCTCAAACCAGCACACGGCCACAGTGGCGCTGGGCCAAGGGTTGGAATCGATGATCTCAGGAAGGGCTTTCTCCGACCCAAACAAATTCCTTGACTCTGCCAAATATTGCACCATGTACCCTACCTACCAGACCAGGGTGAGGCTGCTCTGACTGCCTGTGCTGGTGGTTGCAGGCACGGGAGCAAAGAGAAGCACATGGGCGTGGACGTGGTGTGCGCGGACGGCGCGGCCGTGTACGCCCCCTTCAGTGGGCAGCTCTCCGGCCCCATCCGCTTCTTCCACAACGGCAACGCCATCGACGACGGGGTCCAGATCAGAGGAGAAGGCAAGTAGTGACAGCTGGGACCTGTGCACCAGGCATCACCTCACCCGCTGCAGGAGGGCTGCTGCGGATCGAGGGAAATCCTGCATCCAATGGGGAGAGGCTGAGGGAGCTGGGGGTGCTTAGCTCTGGAGAAGAGAAGACTGGGAGGGGATTTAATAAGTGTTCCTAAAGATCCAAGGGAGGGGATTTAATAAGTGTTCCTAAGGATCCGACAGAGGGGATTTAATAAGTGTTCCTAAAGATCCAAGGGAGGGGATTTAATAAGTGTTCCTAAGGATCCGACAGAGGGGATTTAATAAGTGTTCCTAAAGATCCAAGGGAGGGGATTTAATAAGTGTTCCTAAGGATCCGACAGAGGGGATTTAATAAGTGTTCCTAAAGATCCAAGGGAGGGGATTTAATAAGTGTTCCTAAAGATCTGAGGGAGGAGATTTAATAAGTGTTCCTAAATCTCTGAGGGAGTGGATTTAATAAGTGTTCATAAATATCCGAGGGAGGGGATTCAATAAGTGTTTATAAATATCTGAGGGAGTGGATTTAATAAGTGTTCATAAATATCTGAAGGAGAGGATTCAATAAGTGTTTATAAATACCAGAGGGAGGGGATTCAATAAGTGTTCATAAATATGATTGGGTTTTCCATAGCAATCCAAGTAGCTCTGATTCCAGGATTGTTGGTACCTTGACTACATTTCAGCTTCCTCTCTAGCCTCCAGTAAGAGGCTAACATGAGAGGTTTCTGGCTCACCCCAAGAGCAGCTGCAGCTGATGCCTTCTGACCTGGTTTCCTTCCTCTCCTGTTTGTCCCAGGGTTCTGCGTGAAGCTGGTCTGCATCCACCCCACCCGCTACCAAGGCCAGATCCAGAGAGGGCAGCTCCTGGGGAGAATGCTGCCCATGCAGAAAGTGTTTCCTGGCATTATCTCTCACATCCACGTGGAGAACTGTGACAAATCTGACCCTACTCCTCTGCTTAAACCTGGTAAAATAACACCCCACAGCCTCCCTGGGCAACCTGTGCCAGTGTCTCACCACCCTCATTGCAAACAACTTCCTCCTAACATCCACTTTCAATCTCCCCTCTGCCCCTTTAAACCCATTCCTCCTCCTCCTCCTCCTCTCATTACCAGACCTTGTCAATAGTCCCTCCCCAGCCTTCCTGTAGCCTCCTTCAGATCCTGCAAGGCCACTCCAGGATCTCCTGGCAGCCTTCTCTTCACCAGGCTGCAGAGCCCCAACTCTCTCAGCCTGCCCTCAGAGCAGAGCTGCTGCAGCCCTCTCAGCATCTCATCATCGTTTCCTAAAGGATGCTGCATGTTAGGGAGGAGACATCCAACTAGGCATGTGGGATGTAATCCCAGCACATTCCTACCCAACAAAGACTAAAACAGAGCAGTTACAGACATGCCCACACCTCCAACCTGAAAGAGAGCTTGGCTGTGCTGTGTTCTGCGTTTCAGATGTTCCACCACTCCCACAAGACAGGCGCTGGGCCACAATATGCTCTGGGAACCCCACCAACGAGATCCGAGGCTGTGACAAATATGGCTGTGGGTACTTCAACGCCCCAAGGTACTGTCTGATCAGCACAGCTGGGACTGGATTGCTCCTCCACTGAAATCACTTAGGGCTTGGAGAGATCATAGAATCATAGAATGCTTTAGGTTGGAAGAGATCTCAAAGCTCAGCCAGTTCCAACCCCCCTGTGCCATAGGCAGGGACACCTCCCACTAGAACAGGTCTCTCAAGGCCTCATCCAACCTGGCCTTGAACACATCCAGGGAAGGAGCAGCCACAACCTCCCTGGGCAACCTGTGCCAGTGTCTCACCACCCTCACTTCTTCCTAACATCCAGTTTCAACCTCCCCTCTGCCACTTTAAACCCATTCCCCCTCATCCTGTCATTACAAGACCTTGTCAATAGTCCCTCCCCAGCCCTCCTGTAGCCCTCTTCAGATACTGGAAGGTTGCTATAAGGTCTCCTGGCAGCCTTCTCTTCTCCAGGCTGAAAAGCCCCAACTCCCTCAGCCTGTCCTCATAGCAGAGGTGCTGCAGCCCTCTGATCATCTTCGTGGCCCTCCCCTGGACTCTCTCCAACAGTTCCATGTCCTTCTTGTGCTGGGGGCTCCCCAACTGCACACAGTACTCCAGGCTCACAGGATGCCAGGGGTTGGAAGGGACCCAAAGAGCTCATCGAGTCCAACCAATCCCCCTTGCCAGAGCAGGGCAGGCCTGACAGGGAGACTTCTCTAAACACCTGTTTGCTTTCAGACAAGACGGAAAAGCAAGGCACAAGCACACGGGTGTGGATGTCATCTGCGCTGATGGAGCCACCGTGTACGCTCCCTTCTCTGGAGAGCTCTCTGGGCCCATCAAATTCTTCCACAACGGCAACGCCATCGACGACGGGGTGATGATCAGGGGACAAGGTCAGCAGCTGCCCTTTGCTTCACCTTGCTTTGCCCTCAGGTCACCTTGCAGCTACCCAACGGATGCATTCTCCAGCACTGACCATAGCTGAGTTCTACGGAACCTCGTCACACTCTTCACTAGAAGCAGGATAGAAATCCCTTCTCTGCCTCCCGTTTCCCCCCTTCCCCCAAGCCAACAGCTCCACTCTCCCCAGTTTTGATGCCCAAAGGAGCTTGGCTACTTTGGCATTTCCACTGTTAGTACTGCAGTGGAAAGGACAAGACAGAAACCAGAAATATGAGCGAAGCAGGTCCGAGAGTGAAGCAGGTTTGAAAGTGAAGCGGTTCTGAGAGTGAAGCAGGTCCAAGAATGAAGTGGTTCTGAAAGTGAAGCGGTTCTGAAAGTGAAGCGGTTCTGAGAGTGAAGCAGGTCTGAGAGTGAAGTGGTTCTGAAAGTGAAGCAGGTCCGAGAGTGAAGTGGTTCTGAAAGTGAAGCAGGTGCAAGAGTGAAGTGGGTTTGAGAGTGAAGCAGGTGCGAGAGTGAAGCAGTTTGTCCAGTAGAACAAATGCTCCAGCAGGCACCTGATGCTCTCTCCCCTCTCGTTTCCAGACTTCTGTGTCAAGCTGGTCTGCATCCATCCCATCAGATACAGTGGCAGGATTTCCAAGGGGCAGGTCCTCGGCAGAATGTTACCAATGCAAAGAGTCTTTCCTGGGATCATATCCCACATCCACGTGGAGAACTGCGACCACTCAGATCCTACCAGCAATCTTGAGAGGGGGAAAGGGCAAAGGGAGTGAAATGAAAATGTGGTAAACTTCAAATAAATTCATCTCAGCATCCAAAAGCTGCTTGGCTTTTCTTTGTTTATCCTTCTCATGCACAACCATAGCTCATACTCAAAGAGACCCTGGAGTAGCCTTCCAGGATCTGAAAGGGGCTTACAGGAAGGCTGGGAAGGGACTATTGACAAGGTGAGGGGAAACGGGTTTAAAGTGGCAGAGTGGAGATTGAAAGTGGATGTGAGGAGGAAGTTGTTTGCAGTGAGGGTGGTGAGACACTGGCACAGATTGCCCAGGGAGGTTGTGGAGCACAGAAGGGGATCTTTGATCACATTGGGTGCTTCTGTGCTCCACAACCTCCCTGGAGGTGGATTCTGTGCTCCACAGCCTCCGTGGAGGTGTTCAAGGTCAGGCCAGATGAGGCCCTTGAGCGACCTGTCTTAGTGGGAAGTGTCCCTCCCTATGGCACAAGGGGGTTGGAAGTAGATGAGCTTTGAGGCCCCTTTCCACCTAAACCATTCTATGATATTCCTACTGATTCAACACTTTGAGCTTTACATCACACTTATGTTCCATGCACCAGTCACTCTTTGGAAGTACCTGTGACTGTTACATCTTAGCTAACTGACAAATCCTACTACACCTCAGCAAACATCACTACCTGAGATTTTGGAAGACACTCCCACCTGAGGAAAATTAGAGAGGAATCTGTTGCAACATTCCACCAGGCACAGAAGCAGCTGTTTAAAGAGTTGTCAGGCCAGAACTGGCTCCCCAGAGAGGTTGTGGAGTCTCCTCTGGATGTGTTCCTCTGTGATCTGTGCTGGATTGTCCAGTCTTGCTCTGGCAGGGACTCGATCTCCTTGGGTGCCTTCCAACCCCTAACATCCTGTGATCTGGTGCCTCTGTCGGATTTGGGAAAGGATCCGAGTTTTTGTCGGGCTTTGCTTTACAAGAGAAGCAGAGAATTAGCAGCGACTAAGGAGCAGCTTTCTGCCAGAGCCTGGAAAGGCAGCGCGCAGGAAGCCTCCCGCACGCCCTCCTGTGGCAGAGAAGGCTCATTGCTGGCAGCTGCTCACCAGGGCTGCCAGTGCCTGTGCAAACCTCCTTGGCCCAGCTCTACTTCCAGGGGTTTTGTTACTCTCTACCGCTGCCTGCCACGCTTCAGAGACGGTGCTTTAGAAAGCCTCTCTGCAGAGCAGTACATCTAGGGATGAACCGGACAGAACTTGCCCTAGTCAGACTGGGGCACAGTCCTGAAGTGCAGGCTGTGAGGGAGAGGAAGAAGTAAAGGCAGATGTCTCCAGGTTCTTGCACCTCGACAGTCAGTCAGGGACACCTTCTTAAGAAGGAAAAAAATAGATCTTTAATGCTGCTGTAAAAAGGGCAGCGTTTGACACTGCTCCCCAATGCACAAATGCACTTCTCCCAGCACCAACACCTGACATGAAACGGATCTTACACCAAAACGATCAGATCATAGAATCATAGAATGGTCTAGGTTGGAAGAGACCTCAAAGATCATCCAGTTCCAACCCCCCTGTGCCATAGGCAGGGACACCTCCCACTAGATCAGGACGCTCAAGACCTCATCCAGCCTGGCCTTGAACACATCCAGGGAGGGAGCAGACACAACCTCCCTGGGCAACCTGTTCCAGTGCCTCACCACCCTCACTGTGAAGAATTTCTTCCTAACATCCCGTTCAAATCTCCCCTCTGCCAGTTTGAACCCATTCCCCCTCGTCCTGTCATTACAAGACCTTGTGAACAGCCCCTCCCCAGCCCTCCTGTAGGCCCCCCTCAGATACTGGTAGGCTGCAGTATCCAGTAGATCCAACACTGGAGGTCACCTGGCAGTTAAAATAGCTTCCCACACTACTAGTGAAGAATCAGGATTTCAAGATAGAGGCTGACATGTTAGTTTTGTTGGCATTTAAACTCCAACATCTATTGATCAGGTGAAGACCAGGTAGCAGAGTCAATGCACACAAAAACTTGTCTCCAAAAACCACCCCATTCATAAATGCAGCCTCCTTTTCTAGAAGCTTGGGAGCTGGAGCAAGCTAAGATTCATGGTTGCACAGGAAAGCTGCTTTAGTAAGGACAGAGAAGGGACAATAAACAAGCAAGCATTTGAAATTTCATCCCAAACATACAGCCCCTAGTGTCTGGCACTCCACCACAAAGAGACGCAAAAGTCTCCGAGACTCATCCACCAAGATCTGCCCACACTTTGATTCAGCATGTCAAAGACCCTTCAGGACCACAGCACAAACGTGAAGTGACCATGACTCGTGTGCCACAAAGGCAGGAGCTCAGCATTCCTCCTGCCTCTCTACCAAGCACAGAGTTTCCACCAGGGCAGATCCCTGCCTAACAGGAGGATTTGGTGCAACAGATGGACACCAGCCTAGTATCAGTGCACGTATTAATCACTTTATTTTGTTGACATTTAAAGCAAACCACACATCTTAAACCAAATACTGCTTAGAAAAGCTTCAGTCTGTTGTGTAGAAGAGAATTAGAATCCTCTTGCTGACGGAAGTGCTTGGGTCTCAAGTAGTAGTCAGATGATACTTAAGTGTGCAGCAGGCAACAACGTCACTGACTCAGAGCAGCATTCTCTGTCACCTTTAAAGCCTTTAGCTCGCCACTGGGATCAATATGCCCAAGACAACAGTGGTTTAACTCTGCAGCTGCTACTTTAGCAGTGGAGAAGTGTGGAAGAAACTGAATGTTTTATCTGATGTGACCAATCCCACCAGCACATCAGTGCAGACTTCTCATGGTAAGTAGGAAGAGAAAGCAAGTACAGCATGAAAGGAATTACAGCAAAACTTGTTCATGATGCAGTTCAGTTTACAGTGTGCAGAAGGTTAATGCAAAAATACATTCTCCGGTTGATATGGACTCACCCTTCCCTTCCCCTTGAAAGAAAAGCAAGAAAATATCTTCCTCAAACAACCCCAAACAGGTAGTAACAACAAGTGTTAAACAGAAGAGAAGTTAAAGGATCCTCCCCAGCAACCCTTACTCTAGAAACTGAGGATCTGCCAGATACAGGCAAGGTTACTGCAAGGCAATTTTGGCCTCTAACTGGTAAATTATTTAAGTGCTTTAAATCTTTGATTACAGATAGGACATGATCAAATACATCTGCACTCAATTTGACCCTTCCTTCTCTCTAGCCACTTACAAGATTCTCCCTGTCTCTTAGCAATGATACACAGAACAGCATTCAGACATCACCTTGTGTCAGTCCAAGAACTGAACTCTCTCAAATCCAGAAGCTGTTTGCAATACTCTTTGGCAGTTACCAAAGTGCTCTCTCTGTCGACCAGCCAAGCAATCAGTCTGGAACTAAAACATTTCAGTTCATCAATTTTAGCATCCTTTCCTAGCCCACGAGACAAACCCCGACACACTGTCCAACACAGTCCCTGCAGTCCAGCTCATGGGACAAAATTAAAGTGCTGCTGAAAACCCAGGAAGCTTGTTGCAGGCAGGAGCTTATTTACCACAACATTTTAATACACTGGCATGAGTTTCAGCTAGGTTATAGTCAAGTAACCTGGGCTACTCTGAGTGTTTGCATGTACAAGCTTTTACATACAGGCTTTGGAAAACAGCTGCACAAAGCATCCTGGCAAATAATACTGAATTCCAAGGGGCATCCAGCTTCCTATAAAGATGGATTTGCTAAAGGAAAAAGGCTTCTCTAGCCTCCTGCTGACTATGTCAAAAGATTAAACAGAGACATGAACCCAGGCCCCCTCCCCTCAAACCTTAATATGCATGGAACATTTAAACTGAAGCTCAGAGAAGCCCAAGTTCCCTGAAGTCTGAAGCACCTGTAAACCACAGACAGCCTTCCAGCAGCGTTCAGCCCACCTCCGTTATTTTCTAGTTCCGCACACCCTTAGCATTCCAGAACGATTGTCAAAGTAGGAAACCGCAAATCTGGAACGGAGGTTTTCACATTGCACGTTGAAATTCTTTTATTTGCATAGAAAGCAACACCCTGATCCTCTCATCCCACGGCCGCGGGGGATTCACCACGTCGGCATCATATCAGGGAACCACAGCCTGCCGAGGTGCTTGGAGACCTCCAGGTGAAGGCGGTCCAAGCTGTAGTCACTGTCCGGGATCAGCACCTCCTCCATGATGGAGAGCTGGGTGAGCCTGCCCCCGCACATCTTCACGAACTCCACGAAGCCCCTGCAGGTGACCTCGCACTCGCCCAGCCCCATGGCGGTGAGGTGCTTGCAGCGCTGGGCGATGCGGATCAGCTCCTCGTCCAGCGGCTGCAGGCCGTTGGCGCACACCACCAGCTCGATCAGGCGCGGGCAGTGCAGCCCGATGCGGCCCAGCATCGCCTTGCTCACCGCGCGCCCGAAGTACAGGTGCGTCACCGGCGTCTCCTCCCGGAAGAAGGCGTCGAACTCCTCCTCGTACAGGAAGAAGTACATCACGATGTTGACCTTGGGGGAGTGCCTCACCAGAGCGTCCCAGCTCTGCTTCTTGATGGTGTGGAACTGCACCTGCCCGGGGTTCTCGCTCACCACGTCTATGCGCAGGTGCTCGAGGTCCACGTGCTTCTCGCTGGAGAGGGCCAGCAGCAGCTCGTCGCTCAAGATGTAGTAGTTCAAAGCCAGCTCCTTGAGTCCGTGACACTGGTCGGCGACGCAAAGAATTCCTGAGGAATAAATAAAAGAACTGCTCTGTAAAAAGAAGAGAGGACCCAAGCCTGGTTGGCTGCTCTACAGCTCAAGCAAAGGCTAACTCTGGTGACTTGAACATTCATGCCTGTAGCCAAACACCACCAGACAGCAGAAAGTCCTTTCCTGACGTTTTGGTCATAAACACTTATCAGTAAAAGAAGCAACTCTAAGTAGTTGCATTCCTCTTGCATTATCTTGGTTCCTCTTTGCCCTTCCTCAAGCTTTGAGGATGCAACTGAAAACAGGTTAAGACTGAGCTGAAATTGCTGTTCCCTTCCCTGCTGCTCCTTCCTTCAGCATTTACCCAAGCGCTGTTTAAATGACCAGCAGCAGAATGGTTTAAGAACTATGCTAGAAGAGATCTTTCCCTGAGCACAGGCCTCACCAACACAATGGCTCCTCGTCTGCTGGAATACAAAGCACACAGATCAGATCACCTTTGGTGGACTCTGGGCAAGAATACAGCAGAGAAACCAGATGCAGACTTCCTTTCCCTAGCACCAGGGTTTCAGGAGAAAGCCAAGTGAGGAGCAACCTAAAAGCCCTCAACCGATGCTGAAATAAGCCAGCTGATCCCACCAGACATGGACACAGGAGGGCACTGCAGGAGCTCAAAGACTCAGTCCTGCACTGCTCCTGCATGCTCCCTGTGTTTCTGAACACAACTTGGAACGATCAACACTTGTGCTCCTTAACTTAAACTCACAGCACCTTGCAAACCAGTTACTGATAACTGCTTCTGTATCCTCTACCCCAGCAAGCAGCAGCTGATTCATGGCGCAGGGACGTGGAGCGCTCCCAGACGCCACCAGGAAGCTGCAGCAGTTAAACAGCTCAGGCTTGGTTCCCCTGACACGGAAGCTGCAGTGAACATCAGCTCCTTGGAACACATGCAAAAGGCCTGCACTCATTTTGGAGGCTGCTGCTCCTCAAGGCCTATCATCAGAGGTCCTGAAGCAGCTGAGAATGTAAGCAGAAGCCCCAGAAGATGCAAGCAAGTAAGGAGAATCTCCACCTTCAGTAATCCAACTCCCTCATCTTCACCTCCCAACTGCCCAAAGCCAAGGCTGCATCAATAAAAAGCCTCTGCTAAAGGACTCAGAAGGGCACTGAAGTTTGAGAGAACTTGTTTCATTTTAACTACGTCTTTATGAGACTTTACTAGTACATTTTTCACATATATTCACTACTCACCAGCAGGTGACACATGAGGACAGCTGCTCATTTTCAGCAGTTTCAGGGTATCACTATTGTTAGCAACAAGAACCTTCAAGGAAGGATCATCCAGTGGTGTGTCATCTACCTTGATTGATGACAGTGACTTGGAGTTCACAAACACCACTGTCAGTGCAGAGGCAAAATGAGCCTGGTTGGAGAAATTGGAAGAGGGGGAGAAAAAAAAAAATCTTATTAAATGGCTTAATTAAACTTGAAGATTTAGCTCTTTAATTAGAAGATCAGAAGAACCTCAGGCTCTGTGTGCACAGAAAGTACAAAACAAATCACTCCTTAAGCAGCCCCTTCCTTGTGTAACAAAGAAAGGCTCCTCTGAGTATGAAGAAGGAAACCTGTTTAAAAACATGCTGCTGCATGAGACAAAAATTAACTTTACACTCAGCAGTTAACTCAGCCACTCTGATTTATCCTTCCACTGTAATAAAAATGGGATGAGTGGACACAGTGGATGAGCATGAAGCATCTAAAGTTTATCTGCAGGAAAATAAAAAAAAAAAAAAGGCATTTATTTTGTTCTTCCAGAAAGTAAATCTGCTGTGGCCTACAGAGTCAGAGGAAAACAAAAATCTCTCCCAGTACACTGGAGCAAGGTGTCCATGGTAACTTTTAATATGGAATGAGGAAACTCCAGCCTCCCAGATAACTCTGTCTCTCTGCCACAAAATATCAATAAATACTGAATGTAGTGAATGGAATCAATGTCTCCTTTCCTCACAATAATGGAGGCTGCAAATTAAAGAAGGCATGCAACAAACCTGGAGCGGAGCATAAGAATTACCAGCAACTGGGTAACAACACCGAAACAAAGCAGAATGAGAGGAAATTAAGTTACACCAAGGAAGGGTTAGGCCAGACATCAGAATAAGCCTCCTCACTGAAAGGGTTCTCAAACACTGGAATGGGCTGCCCAGGGAGGTGGCTGAATTGCCATCCCTGGAGGCACTGAAAACATGCAGAGATGCAGTGGTTTAATCCCAGCCTTGGTACAGCTGGAGAATGGTTGGGCTTTTCCAACCAAACCAAGTCTATGCTTCTACAATTCTGCATAGCTGAAGTGGTTTAAGAGCTAATTAAGCTGCTCTAGTTACAGGTGGTAGCATATTACCTTGGAGACATTCATGAAGCTTGGTTTTGCTGTAGAGATCAAACCCAGGGTCTTGATGGAACAGTTTACCAACTGAGAAAGGATGTCACAGGCTGCTTCTGCCGACTCAGTACTGCTATCAACCTACAAAAGCAATTAAAAGGTAATGAAGTCATTCTTTATTACTCCTTAAAATAAAAACAGCACGTGGATAGCCCAGACTGCAAGCTGCACACCTAATCACCTTTACTGCACCAGCCTTCATTTACCAGAGGGACAAAGAGCAACACTGATTAGAAATTTCATGACAAGAAAGGGACTGGGAAAGTTGCTACTTGAAAGTGTTCCTGAGCAGGCCTGCTGGGTACTGCTAGCATTAACAGAGAGCCTAGAGCTGAGCTTTCTCTTCAAACAGCCTTATGGCTTCCTGAAAAACTGCAACGAGTACTGGTGTGATGACAGTGCTAGGGATGCACCTCATTTAAAATGCCAACTCCACTCCTAGAACTGAAAGAAACCCACCTGACAGAGCCTAGATCTAGTGGTGCCCCCTTGTACCTGCAGGGGCACCACCCACACACCTTGAATAATGAACTGAGTTCACCTGTAAGCCTGATGGCTAACTTAAGACCAATCACTATTCCACCTCACTTTCTTCTCTGTTAGCTGACAGGAAAAAGCATAAAGCTGCATTAAAACATCAGAAAGCCAATTTACTAGAATCAGTGCAAGTGGTGTGTGAGTGATGTATGGAGTGCAAAAGTTGAAGGTATTTAGGAGCTGATTACCCACGAACTGCTGCACAACCAAATCCCAGTGTCTCCAAATGTGAAACTGCTCTCAGTGCTGAGAAAGAAGCTTGTGGTTTTCAGCCTAGCTGCAACATCCATTTTCTCTTCTGCTTTTCCTCAACAGATTAAATCTATAGCCTTGTCCAAAGACTGTAAAACACTAAACACATCACCTGTAGCTCCAGCTACTATTTTCTCAGCTAGACTGGGCTGCACCAAGTATTCAAATGAAAGAGATCTGTGTTTATGTAATCCTGTGACTGCCCACACAGCCCATACTGAAATCAAGTTTATTGGCACTTAATTACGTCCTCATGTGTCAAGCATGAATACAGCCCCAGCACGTTTCTCCTGTGCTCAGATTTTCACAGCATGGTTCTAAATTGGAGTGCCTGATTTTGCAAACCAATCAGATACACAAGACAAAATTGGTTTCTCCTAACGTTTCCACGTGTAAGAAACATTTGTTGGCACAATACTCTGCTGAAGCAGTCAGACTGCCACTGATAGTGATCCCCAAAACTACACTTTCTGTGTTCTGGACAGCATGGCATTAGCTGCTTAATTAACTGGGATGAGCGTGCAGAAAACTGAACTACCTACATGTGTGGAAATTAATTGTAATTTTGAAACCTAGAACTCCCCCAGGTTAAACACTTGAGCCAACTGACCTAGAGAAAAACTGCAGACGTCAGGCAGGGCGAGGTGACCGAAGCAGCCTCCATTCATCCCAGGCTTACCTTGAAGCTGACGTACTGCAGATGATCCGCGTGCCTCTTGATAATCTGCTGAATGAGATCAGGATGTGTAGACTTTAAGTAAGAAGTAGCTGGCTGGTTCAGTTCAAATTCAAATCTCCTCCAGAGATCCGGGATGTGGAAGACCTCATTCCACCTCCGACAGACGGAAGATGCCCTGGCTCGGTCGACTAAGGGCAGGAACTGGAAAACACGCAGGATGACGTGGTGGGGGAGGCTGCCCCAGTCCAGAGTGCTACCAAACCCCGAGCCATACAAACAAGTTTTCTGTTTTTTGCTTTTCTGTGATGTCTGGGGAGTCTCATTTTCCACCACGGGTTTCTGCCTAGCTCTCTTCATGGTGGAATTTTCAGCTCCTGGATCGATAGGATTGGATTCCCGCCCGAAGGTTTCCTGCCAGGTCTCGCTCACCTACAGCAGGTCTCTGGAAGGAGACAGGAGGTTAGGAGAGAAGGCAGAAGAAACAGAGCAAGAGATGACAAATCAGCAGAAATTAAATCTAGCACGTTACTATGACAAAAGCTACGTCCCTATGGCAATACCCAGTGCACAGACACGAGCAAGGAGCTGTTTTCCCAATAGCTTTTGCTTTGTACTGGATTTGAACCTGCAGAACCCAGGGTCCTTTACCAGCTGTTATTTCACAGGACATAAAGCACTTGGCAAGGTTCCAAAGCATTTAATAGCAGTTTACTCTCAGCCTATGTGATCTCTAGAAGAATTTTATCAACTACAGAACCCTGTTCTCAAACTCCTTTTAAGCACCACTGAACTTGGATCAGCTGTGTTCTGAAGAGTCAGATCCCAAAGCTTTGCTTGCCTCCTCCACCGCTTCGGTTTGCTGGCTTTGTCTTTTGGTTTGGTTTTAAACCCTGCCAGGCAGAGAAAAAACATTTTGTACAAGTAACAACAAAAAGCTTCAGGGGCATTTATCAAACCAGGGCAAAGTGAATAAAGTCCATGTGCTGTTTTCCAGCAGCAGAGGACAGTAGCCCTGGAATCCCAAAAGCACCCAGCAAACTGCATCAATTTGTCTTGCTGAGCAAGGTTTGCCAGGTGCACCACAGCTGAGAAAGGAGAAGCCCAAGGAAAAGCTTTTACATGCCACAGCAGTGCAGTGCAGGCTGAATCCAGGGCAGGCACTCCTCAGCAAGTCTGAACTGTTTCAAATGTCACTTCCTTCACTCAACAGCAGGCCCAGGCCCTCTCTAAGGGCTAATCAGCCAGTCAGACAGACCTTCACCTCTTCCCAGCCGGCCTGAAGTTGAATTTTCCAGGCAACCATGCATTGTTCAAGAGCAAGAAGAACTTCTTGTCTGCTTTTAACTGAGCAATCCTCCCCAGCAAACCTGACAGAATGTGTTTTTTCTGGAATGAAATGTTTCTGTGGTATCTTCATCATGCACAGGAAAAGAACCCCACCCCAAACACAGAAAGAGCTGCCAGAACACAGACTATCCCATCAAGAATGTGTTTGTCTTTTCCTCCAATGCATAAACCCTGCTCTGTGCGGCTGCTGAGGGGTCTGACATGCAAGTTTAACTCCATTTTTTACAAAAAGAGGTGGGAAAGAACAGCCTAGCCCCTTAATCAAGCTGCTCATATGAACAGCCTCACTGCTGTTTGTCTTCCTCCAAACCAGCTCACCACCAAGGAATTTCCTCCAGCAGAAATCTTCTCTCAGACTCTTTTAAAGTTCACTTCATCTAAGCTCTGTTTCTGACAGTGCCAGGCAATATATGCAGGAAGAGAAATAAGAAGCACTTCTTGAATTGTCTCCTCTGGACAGACATCTGTGCCTCACATTACCAAGCAAAGGCAGCAAACCATGCTTCAAAAGAGAGCTGTGCTTCTAAACAACACATCAGTGTCACTAATGTGATGATGGTGCAAGCTCAGCAGGAGTAAATATTTTCCTCCCAGACCATTTCATCACCTTAGCACCCACACCAGCACGTTGCAAGACTTTTGAGTGCTTTAAGTCACAGAAGGAATGGACCTTCCAGAGCACCACGTGTGGACGCAGCAAGTAGCCATTACATAACTCTCTCTTCCCCTTGCTCATAGCCTTGCTAAAATTAGCAAAGGCCAAAAGCTTTGTCAGTCAATTATCTGTGGGGTTGGGTTTGATCTCCTCTCTCCTTGGGAGGAATTGTACATGTAGCTGTTTCCTGAAACGAGATCTGAAATTAAACAAACACCTGTGCCTGAGAAGCTTCTCTGTGCTTTTCTAATCTCGTGCAAACCTGCAACATCACAGTAAAAATGAAAGTTCAACTTTAATTCTCTTATGTGAAATTAATTTGAGCTTTGTGGGTGCTGTTTTGGCATGTAAGAAGTACCAGAGGGGCATTCCCCTGAGCCAGGAGTAAGGCTGTAGAGCAGATGCAGCATCCCCAGTGCAGGGAGGGATGAGGAGATGGGACAAGGCAGGTGTGGCATCCATGGTGTCTGTGCTCCTTCTGATGCAACATGGATGGAGCCTGCTCTTGTTGCTAGGTTAACTCCTGAATTTTTAGTACTTTAAATCTAACAAAACTGTGCTCTATTCACTGTGGGAAGCCAGAAAAGAAAGGTTCCACAAAGCCTTTACCAAACAGGAAGTAAAAGTTAGGATATTTTATTCTGAACATTTAAACTCCAAAAGGTATCTCTTTTAGAACCCAACTGAAGCAAATAATAATTCCAGGTGAGACAATGCAGGTAGCAGTCAACGAGAGGTTTACATGCACACATACCTCCAAAGAATGTGGAAGTTCCTGTCAAGTTACCAGCACCTTTCTGGTATCTGAACATCCATCCCACTGTTGAGTCATCCTGTATGTGTGCCTGGGGTCCTTAACCAGAAGGCAGGGATGGATCCCAGAAGATGAACTGACCTGTGAAGCCACCGACCACATTAACACTGTTCTGCAATGTCTGGGAGACCCACAGGAGGGGCTGAACTCGGTTTTGGAAGAGGCTGGGATTAACAGCACAGTGTGAGCTGCAAGGCAGATGTGGAAGTGACAAGCAAACCATCCAGTTTTACCCAACCTCATCTGAAAGCTCTCATTTCACTGACAGGAAGGTGCAAGCCTTGGCATAAATCTGGGGTTTTTTTGCATTATGTACAATTTTTGTCACAACAGTGCTCTTAAGCAGCACAGCTAAAGCTCTGGATACTCGAATGCTAGCTAAAGAAATTGCAAAGCTGGTAAGAAATATTAACCAAAACCACATGAATCAGAATAGTTGAAAGATAGGACTTCCAACATTTTAAAATTGAAGGGCTCCTGGCTGTAAACATGACACAATTTTACTCCACAAATATGGCTGCTGTGTCATGATCACCACGACAGGAAACAAACTATTTTGGCTAATTAACCTCTGTCTTGGTAAAAAAAAACAAAAACAAACCCAACCAATGTCGTACAAATATCCTCACACATATTAATGACAGTTTCCAGAACTACTAAAAGCTGCTCTCTTAATATGAAAGAATATCTTGGTCTGCTATAGGAAACCTCCAAATTCAGTCCCCCACTTTACAGGCTTTGGAGATGGTTTAGTAGAAAGCTACAGGAACAGCAAAATCCATCTTGCCCCATCATTACAGGTTTGAAATGGAAAGCAGCTCTGGAAACTAGAGGTGTTTCCAAGGTCCTGTGTTCAACCTCTAAGAGCATCTCTCAAAACCTCCTAACATCAAACCTTTGTTTTTCTTTAAGAGATGTGAGACATGAGGCTTTAGGTGCTCTGAGGTCATGTTCTCACCTTTTGAAGAGTTTCCCTCCTAATATTGGTTTTGTAGGTGTAAAGCCTAACAGAGGTGTAGCATATGTGTGCATTAGCCACACAAGAGCAGCAGACCCCCATCTCCTCAGCGTGCTGGTTTGAGACTAATTGGCATATTTTAATAAGAGAAATTAGATTATAGGCTGAGAAAGGAAAACATTGATGATGTCTGCTTCACTCATAGGTTTTGCTGACAGAGGTAAAAATAAGAACAAAAACACAGATAAGAGAGTGCTGCTTAGGTCTGAACTTTGGGCTGTTGGTCTCTCCCTTCCCTTGCCTTCCAGCTGGATCTGTGTAACCCAACTAATCAATTTCTCTTCTAACCCCTCTGCAAGATCTTCCCTGCTTACCTGGCAAGACAGATCCTGGGATAAGTTTGGGTGGTGAGGGGAAGGTGGAAGGGTGGTTGGGAACCCCTCTTGGAGACTCTGATCTCTGGGAGGGCTGTGGTGTTTTCTGTATTACATTTTACTGTAAATATCTGTAATCTATTGTAAATATCTACTTGTGTATATACTGCTGAGCTTTATTCATTGACTTCAAGCCAGCTGAGTCTAGTCTGGGTGATTCCAAAACTGGGGGGAGGGAGGGGAGCATTTAACTCCTGAACTTCCACATCTTAACTGGCACCCAATGTAGGGCCCAAACCCACGACCCTGAGATTAAGAGTCTCATGCTCTATTGACTCAGCAAAAAATCCAATTCAGGGCCTGCAGCCTGTGTCAGTAATGCTGTGGCTCAGCTCACACCCCAAAATTTCAGAGCTGAGTAGTCATGCTTGGGCTATTATTAGAAACTGTATTACAGATGCCTGTAATTTATGGTGGCCTTTTCCTGCAGGGACAGTTGACAAGCACTACATCTTCTCCTGCCAAACCAGCAGACTGTCCCCTTGCTAACTCTGCAAGGCACAGCAAATTCACTTGCAATGCTGTCAGTTTCCAACACCCAGAAGGCAGGTTTGTAACCACACATACAAACAGAAAACATAAACAACATTGTGACTGAGAGCAGGAAACACTGCAATGCAACTCCCAGATTCAACACAAACACATTAGGTGCAAGTTTGTAAACTCTTAAGACATGATTTGAAGCAGCTTTCTTACCTAATGAATGCTTCCACGTTACAATGGGCAATGAACGAATGAATGGAGGCAGCTGCAGCCATGGGGCACTCACAAGCATCTGTCTGATTTCCCCTCCTGTCCAGATAAAAGGGCCACAAGAAGCTTTATTAGTTTTGAGAAGAACACATCCACGAAAAAGAAGGACAGGAGAAGAAGCTGACAACAATTTCCCCATTCTCTTGCTTTACTGAAGCAGCTCAAAGGCACCATCCTAAGGCAAGGCAGCTTAACCCCCACACTGCCAAGAGCAGAAACATGAGGTAGGATGAAACACAGAACTGCTGGGAAACAAATGCTGCAGCTGTGTACAGTGCACCAGCCAGCAGCAGAATGCAAACACAACTCAGTCAATATTTGCATTATAGTTACCATGAGCAGCAGCCTTTGGTAAACAAAATTCTCTGTAAACACCTAATGAATACCTAAGAGCCATGGAAAACACAGGGAAACCAACCCCAAAAGCCTTTTCAATGGTTTAGGTTGAAAGGGACCTTAAAGCTCAGCCATTTCCAACCACCCTGTTGTCATAGGCAGGGACACCTCCCACTAGAACAGGTTGCTCAAGGCCTCATCCAGCGTGCCCTTCAACCCCTCCAGGGAGGGAGCAGCCACAACCTCCCTGGGCAACCTGTGCCAGTCTCTCACCACCCTCATTGCAAACAACTTCCTCCTAACATCCACTTTCAATCTCCCCTCTGACACTTTAAACCCATTCCTCCTTCTCCTCCTCTCTTTATAAGACCTTGTCAATAGTCCCTCCCCAGCCTTCCTGTAGCCCCCTCCAGATCCTGCAAGGCCACTCCAAGGTCTCCTGGCAGCCTTCTCTTCTCCAGACTGCACAGCCCCAACTCTCTCAGCCTGCCCTCAGAGCAGAGCTGCTGCAGCCCTCTCAGCTGCATCTTGGTGGCCTCCTCTGCACTGGCTCCAACCCTTGCATGTGCTGCTTGTGCTGGGGGCTGCAGAGCTGCAGACAGTGCTGCAGGTGGGGTGTGAGGAGAGCAGAGCCAAGGGGCACAATCCCCTCCCTTGCCCTGCTGCCCACAGCTACTCTTGCTGCAGCCCAGCACACAGTTGCTGTCCGGGCTGCATGTAAACACCGCAAGCTCATCTTGAGCTTTTCATCAACCCTTTTCTGCAGCCTTCTCCCCCTTCATTGGCAAGGCTGTCTCTTGGCCCAGGAAACCACTTGAGAGATGAAGAAAACAAGAGAGGCACAGCCTCACACTGCCCAACCAGTCCCCAGCCGGCACCTCCCTGGCAGCATCCTCACATGGCAAGGAGTAAGACAGGAGCTGCAGCTCAACAACAACAAAGCATCCAGCCTGCAGCCTCCTCCCTTCTTTACGAGCTGCCAGAAGGCAGGTGCCAGCCTGTGAAGCCTGGCATGTGGATCACTAACCACACCAAGCAGGCTCAGAGCAGAAGTCCCCCACCTGCCTCCATGCTGTTTTCTTTCGACCCCCCCTTGCACATAAAGTTTGTGTTTCACTTTCTCCCACCAAAAGGAATCACTCAAACCTTTACTTCCAAAAAACGTTGCTAAGTTTGCTGTCAAAACCCACACTGAGCAAGTGAACTCTTCCTCATGATAAACTTTACACCCCTGTTCAAGCCAGTGGGAAACAGCACAGCCTGGCAGCTGCTCTAGCCTCAGAAATTCAGTACTCTACCCCAACACAGAATCAGAGAATGGTTTAGGTTGGAAGAGACCTCAAAGATCATCCTGTTCCAATCCCCCCACTATAGGCAGGGACACCTCCCACTAGATCAGGATGCTCAAGACCTCATCCAGCCTGGCCCTGAACACATCCAGGGAGGGAGCAGCCACAACCTCCCCGGGCAACCTGTTCCAGTGCCTCGTCACCCTCACTGTGAAGAACTTTCTCCTAACATCCCATTTAAATCTCCCCTCTGCCAGTTTGAGCCCATTCCCCCTCGTCCTGTCATTACAAGACCTTGTGAACAGTCCCTCCCCAGCCCTCCTGTAGGCCCCCATCAGATACTGGAAGATTTCTGCGGCTGCAAGCAAAGTTAATTGCTAACAGTAAAACAACAGCTGCAAATTAATCAGAGAACAGTAGCATCCTTTTACAGTAAGAAACACATCAAATACAGTTCTCTTAATCGAGACAGCTACAACCTTCAGCAGGCTTCTGAATTTCACAGAGGTTGGGGGTGGTTACCTGTAAGAGCTGAACGCTCTCTGCTACCCACAGAGCATCTCCTGCACAGCCCTGCCCTACAACCCTGCAGGGCAGAGTGAAGCTTTTTAGTGCTACACTGCAGATAAAAGCAGCAAAATTTGTAGGTACTCTATGAAAAAAAGTTGCTGGGCATTCTTTGTTAGCAAAGCAAAAATTCAGCAGGAGTAGTACCCCAGTTAAATTAGTACCCCAAGCTAATGATGCCTCTTCCTGAAGTGTCTGAGCTCTCAAGACTGTTCAAAGCAGCTTAAAGCACATCTGGAAGCAGAGATGTTTATCATTAAAAAATAACCCTTCAAGAGCTGCAATAGAGCTTGT
This sequence comes from Psilopogon haemacephalus, assembly GCA_013396835.1. Classification (NCBI taxonomy): domain Eukaryota; kingdom Metazoa; phylum Chordata; class Aves; order Piciformes; family Megalaimidae; genus Psilopogon; species Psilopogon haemacephalus. The sequence goes on along the minus strand of VWZI01013574.1, from coordinate 24,335 downwards.
TCTGTAAATAACAATCCATCATTAGCCTTGGGGTAGTTAGCCAAATTGTCACCCAAGACAAAGAGCAGCCACAGGGCCCTCTGAAATCGAAGACTTTGGTAAGTGAGGAGAGGTCACAAAGCCTCAGCAGTGCAAAGCAGCAAATATCGGAGCAGGACCCTGTGCAGCTTCTTTCCTCTGTAAGCCCTTCGACATCCATGTCCATGATGAAGCATTCTGCACAGCTGCATGTTACCCTGCTCAGGCTTAACCCAAATCCACAACACAGCAACAGGGATCTGAAAAGGAAGCATTCTGCACAGCTGCATGTTACCCTGCTCAGACTTAACCCAAATCCACAAAAAAATGACAACAGGGATCTGAAAAGGAAGCATTCTGCACAGCTGCCTATTACCCTACTCCAACTTAACCCAGATCCACAACACAGCAACAGGGATCTGAAAAGGAAGCATTCTGCACAGCTGCATGTTACCCTGCTCAGACTTAACCCAAATCCACAAAAAAATGACAACAGGGATCTGAAAAGGAAGCATTCTGCACAGCTGCCTATTACCCTGCTCAGACTTAACCCAAATTCACAAAACAACAACAACAGGGATCTGGGAAAAAAAAAACAAACAACCAAACACAAAGCAAGCAAAACAAACAAAAAACCAAACATCACTACCCAAGTGAAATAATTGTTTCTGCAGCTTATCCTGGTAACACAATCATAATCTTCTCCTGAAAGGAAGGCGTTTAAATCTCTCCCACGACACAGGGTCTCAGCAGGGGATGCTGAGAAGCAGTCAGCAGCAGCTGAGCGAAGCTGGTAGATGTTTACTACTCGCCACGCTGCAGAACAAGGTTCTACTACCGCAACCCAACACATCGCACACCTCAGCCACAAAGAAACTGCTTCCTCCCAACTCGTGCATCCCTCTTTCAGTTCCCAACGGCAGGACTCAGCAGGAATCCATCAAACAAAACACCATAAAAATCAAGTTTCTAGCGGACACTTGGAAAACTCTCAAACCCCGGACCAAAGCAAATCCAGCAGAAGGGAGGTTCTCGAGAACTGAAAAAGCAACTAAGCCTGGAAATCCACCGGGGGGGGCTAAGGCAGGCATGGTGATAATTAACCCTGAACTTCCTAACACTCGGAAAAGAATGTTTATGGATCTGCTGGAATAGCTGCCGCGTTAATCACAGCGTCCTGAAGGAAATCACCGCTCAGTGATACAGCCACAGCCTTAAGGAACCCAGAGTCCAGGCGGGGAAGGAGGGCAGCAGCCCCTGTAGGGGGGCAGGCAGCGCTGGGAAGCTGCTGCAAGCTTCCAGTCCCATGGCAGAGCACCCTTCAAAACGCGCATCAAAGAGGCGTTCGCAATCTTCAGTCTCGGAAGATCTAAGTCCATCAGCCTGACGAGCTCCCAGATCCAGGGGATTCTCGAAACAGCCTCTGAAGGGCTTCGGCACATTTCTGCTGTGTTTTATGGCAAAAGCTCAGAAAGCTAAAAATAGCACATCCTAATGACTGCAGCGGTCCTCACTGACAAACCCCAAGAGCATTGCCATTCTCAGCTTCATTTAGGTGACAAAATTCAGCTATTCCTGTTCTGCTGGTGCAGTATTTTTAGAAGAAAAGCCACCCCCACCTGAACAGCTCTTTTAGACCACGAGCAGCATGCGAGGCTCTCTGTTTGTTCTGCCGAGTGACACATCTCAAGCTCCACAGCTCTGCCCTTGGAAGGCTTCATCCAAACATTACACAGCAGGAAAAAAAAAAAAAAGAAAACACGAAAAAACAAACAAACCCCAAAGTAGTCTTTCTACCAGGATTTTTCGAAATATTTCAACCCGACTTTCAAATTATCCAAGCTCTTCACCCAGAGGAAAGAAAAAAACTAAATCCCAACCGCTTCTGTTCCCCACTCGCCAGCCCCAAGCATCCCCCCCCAGCACCCTGCTCCCATCGCCAGGTCGTTTTGCCTGCGTGGGGACGACCCAGCGACTTCAGGGAGGGCACAAGCCGACTAGAAAGCAGATCAAACCCGGAGAGGTGTTGAGTTTCCATTCCACCTGGGGCCTCAGCAGCAGGCGGCTCTCCAGCGGAGAGGGCATTGCCTCTCCCGCAGACATCCCCGCAGCTCTTCCCTGCGGGAGGGCAGCGCGGCCGGCTC
>VWZI01013574.1:5561-21400 GCA_013396835.1 Psilopogon haemacephalus | reverse complement strand
GGGGAGGCCCCCTGCCCGCCTCGCCGGCCGTGCCCTTCCCCTCCCCAGAGCGGCAGGGGCTCGTCCTCCTTCTCACCGGGCCTCCATCTCAAAGTTCCTTTCCCAGCCCATGCGATCCTGCGCATCCCCAGGCCCTCGTTGCAATCTCTCTTACTGGAGCAACATTTCCCCTCCACAGCCTTGTGGTTTTAGCTCCCTCAAGGGAAGCCTCAGCCAGCCCTTGGCTGCCAGGCACCAGCTGGATGCTTACAGTAGAATGAGGTGGGGGACAAGCAGCTTTTACTGATTTTTGGCTAATTGTCAACCAAAATAGGCCCCACTGTGAACAGCAAGGCACATCCTTGCTGCCTCACCTCTTCTGCCAGGCACAGGTTGGCTGTTGGGTCCTGTATCCAAATCAGAGATGTCAAAAAAAAACCACTGTCTGCAGCTCTGCAGCCCCCAGCACAAGCAGCACATGCAAGGGTTAGAGCCAGTGCAGAGGAGGCCACCAAGATGCAGCTGAGAGGGCTGCAGCAGCTCTGCTCTGAGCACAGGCACAGAGAGTTGGGGCTCTGCAGCTTGGAGAAGAGAAGGCTGCCAGGAGGCCTTGGAGTGGCCTTGCAGGATCTGAAGGGCTGCAGGAAGGCTGGGGAGGGACTATTGACAAGGTCTGGCGATGAGAAGAGGAGGAGGAATGGGTTTGAAGTAGCAGATGGGAGAAGTAAACTGAATATTAGGAGGAAGATGTTTGCAGTGAGGGTGGTGAGAGACTGGACCAGGTTGCCCAGGGAGGTTGTGGAGCACAGAAGCACCCAACGTGAACTTTGATCACAGTGGGTGCTTCTGTGCTCCACAACCTCCCTGCAGGTGTTCAAGGCCAGGTTGGATGAGACCTGCTCTAGTGGGAGGTGTCCCTGCCTATGGCACAGAGAGGTTGGAACTGGCTGAGCTTTGAGGTCCTTTCCAACCTAAACCATTCTATGATTCCACGATTCTCTGATGTCTCTTCCACTTCCCTGCAGCTGAAGGGAAAGGAATCCACTGCCTGACTCAATACCTCTGCGTGCTGAAAAGTGCACCTCTAGCTTAACCAGGACCAACCCTGCAGGCTTTATCTCTGCAGACATAGTGTGTACCAGCTCACCTCTGGTCACTGTTCCTTTATGGCTGCAATTATAGCTGAAAAAAAATTATTGATTTTTTTTTTTTTTTAATTTTATTACCAGCTGCTCCAAAACACAGCCTCAGATCTCCTGGCTTCTTACGTGGGGCAGTAATTAGCCACTAACCAGGCTCTATGACATCTCTTTTATGAAGAGATGATACTAAGCACGTGAAGCAGATTACAGCTGCCCTATTTGGGAGCCAAGGTGGCAAAGTGCAGCTACCTGTGCTACTTCACAACAGTTTCCTCATACAGGTCTGAAAAACTGGGCCGTGAGGCTGCTGGAGAGCTAAGGGAGCAGACTGAAAGGGATATTTGTCACACTAAATGACACAACGACAAAGCACACAGAACTGCAGAATTTAATGAGGTCGGGGAAAGACCTCTAAGATCATCGAGTCCAAACTATGCACCAGGACAGGCTGGGAGGTGATCTGCTGGAGAGCAGCCCTGGGAGTGCTGGGGGAGAACATACATGGCACAGCAATGTGTCCTTGTGACACATCTGCCCCAGCTCTGATGTGGCCAAGAGGGCCAATGGGGTCCTGGGGGGCGTTAAGCAGAGTGTGTCCAGCAGATCCAGGGAGGTTCTCCTCCCCCTCTACTCTGCCCTGCTGAGACCTCATCTTGAGCACTGCCTTCAGTTTGGGGCTTCTCCAGTTGGAGAGGGACAGGGACCTGCTGGAGAGAGTCCAGGGGAGGGCTGTGAGGATGCTGAGGGGACTGCAGCACTGCCTGGGGAGGAGAGGCTGAGGGACCTGGGGCTGCTTAGGCTGCAGAAGAGAAGACTGAGAGGGGATTGAATCAATGTTTATCAGTATCTGAGGGCTGGGGGTCAGGCTCTGCTCACTGCTCCCTGCCATAGGACAAGCTGTGGCACAGGAGGTTGCAGCTCAACATAAAAGGCAACTTCTTGCCTGTGTGGGTCCCAGAGCAGTGGCACAGGCTGCCCAGAGAGGTTGTGGAGTCTCCTTGTCTGGAGCCTCTCCAGGCCTGTCTGGATGTGTTGCTGTGTGACCTGAGCTAGCTTGGATGGTCCTGCTCTGGCAGGGGGGGTTGGACTGGATGAGCTCTTTGGGTCCCTTCCAACCCCTGACATCCTGTGAGCCTGTGATCACCTAACCCTTCTAATTAACTAAACCATGGCACTAAGAGCCTCATCCAGCTGCACACTAAATTGATTTAATTCAGAAGAGCTGCCAGAAACCCTCTGTGATTCTTGACTGTTTCATTCAGGCCTTAAGGGAAGTAGGAGGTTAAATTCCAGGTAATTTTTTTTTCAGATCTTTTCTTCCTACCTGTGTTTTTCCCCAAGTTTTTCAGTAAACAGCAGAAAGCAGCCTTGGCTCAGCAGTCACTATCTGTAGGCAGCAGCAGAGGGCTGATTGTAAACAGAGATTACTGCAGATTTGCAGCTAGTGTCTAAATCCACCAGCCATGGGTTTGCCCTGGAGCACTGCCAATAACCTTTGGGCTGCTGTGCAGGGACAGGTCCAAATGTACTCCAGAAAGATTCATGGAGTCATCTGTGGGGCTTTTCTGCATAGAGGAGTTTCCCCTTTGGATCTAATCTGCCAGAGATAGTGCAGCTAACTTAAAGTGAGGCAAAGGGGAGCACACAGATCTGTGCACTCACTCTTGCTCTGGAATGCTTACAGGTTTATATCAACAACAACAAAGCAAAGTAAAACAAAACAAAACAAAAAAAAAAAAAGGAAAAAAAGCAGCTACCGATTTGCCAGCACTGGGAGGAAATAAACACAAAGGTGGGCACACACACCAGCAACTTCTATCTTTTACTTGTCTTCCAGGTATCAAGTAGGTGCCTGGCACAGAGCTGCTGGCCATGGCTCCAGATCCTTCATCTCGTTGTAAGAGGGAAGAGTTGGTTTGCTTTTGACCAGAAGTTACACCAGGCTGATAATCACCAGGTTACTGAGAGATAAGGTCCAGGGGAAACAAGGCTTGCAAGTATGAGCATGAGCAGTAAGGGAGAGATGATATGGAACAGATTCTGGAATAAAGGAGGGGCTCTGTTCTCCTGCATTCAGGCTTCTGGGATGTCCTGGCTATATGTCATAGAGCTCTGAACCCTGTAAGTCAAGCTTAGCCCTCCTCCTGGGGACAGATTTATAGAGTTGCCTTACTCGCATCTCGTGTCCGTGGTGCTCACGGGAATACTTTGCAGAATCATCCATGAGATACTGGTTCTCAGCCTTGATCAGCAGTGAGATTCTTCTTCTCTTGTCATTTGGCTTTGAAGTAGGAATAAAGGAAACCAATTTGAGTAGTGTGATTAGTGCAAGAAAGCTTTCAGGAAAGAGGAAATTTGCTGGAGGCCAAAGAATGGCCACGTATTAATTCACAAGCTGTAGGGCACTCACCAGGGAGATTCACAGCAGCTGTGTGGCAAGTTATAGGCCACTTCTTAACTAGTCCTTAACAGGAGGACTCCAGAAGTGGTAGGAGAGAGTTGGGAGGGTGGGGGAAATAGAAGAAATTTAAGTCAAGGCTGTTTATTGTCAGATCAGATAGGAAATGCTGCAGTGTCTGTGCTGTGCAGGAGCCCTGCGTACAAACAGCTCTCCCACAAAGAAGCTCCTGCCAGCTTATTTGCTGTGCTAATGAGCACAACTCAGTTCCATAGCAGAGCTTCAACGCTGCACTGCAAATCCTGCTTCATTTCTGTCCTTGCCCGTGGCAGGGGGATTGGAAAAAAATGATCTTTAAGATCCCTTCCAGCCCTACCCAGGCTGTGATTGTGTGATCCAGAGGAGCCGCAGCGCACCTCTGTGAGCAGCACTCCGCCGAGCAGCGATGCCAGCGCCCCGCACGCCCCGCACTGGGGCCAAAGGCTGCTCCGGGCACCGGCCCGGGGCTGCTGCCCGCAGGGAAGCTGCAGCTGGGGCTGGCCCGGGCCGGGATGTTCCGGCGGCTGCCGGGCTGCGATTCCCGGAGCGGCCAGCAGGGGGCAGGACGAGCTCGGGCCCGGCGGAGCTTAGCGCTGCGGAGCAGGGAAAAGGACCGCGGCGGCTCCGCTTCGTCCGCTTCAGCCTAAAACCTTCCACCGCTGGAAGTGGAGAGCGAAATAATGAACATTATTCTTGCTGGATGTGCTGCGAGCAAGTTAGGGCCCTGGAGCAGCTGTGTGAGGAGCGAAGGCTGAGAGCCCTGGGGCTGAGAGCCTGCAGAAGAGCAGCCCTAGAGGGGATGTGAGCAATGCTCAGTGAGAGCTAAAGGGCCGGGGGCAAGAGGATGGGGCCAGGCTCTTGTCAGTGCCCAGAAAGGACAATGGGCAAAGGGCACAAACTGGGACCTGTAGTACAAGCCTCCAAAACAAGAAGTACATGGAGCTCTGCAGCCTGGAGAAGAGAAGGTTTCGAGGAGGAGCCTGGAGCAGCTCTGAGGAGCAAAGGCTGAGAGCCCTGAGGCTGAGATCCTGCAGAAGAGCAGCCCCAGAGGGGATGTGAGCAGTGCTCAGTGAGAGCTAAAAGGTGGGGGGCAAGAGGCTGGGACCAGGATGGGTAATGCCACAGTTAACCTCGTGATCCTGACAGGCGTATCTTGGGCTGGTCTGATCCCGCTGAAAGGGAACTCTGCTGCCAGCAGGCATCCAGTGCAGGAGCCCATGCTGCCTCTGAAGGGGGTTTGTGATGTCCTCCGTGAATCCCTGGCACAGGCAGAGCAATGCTTGGCTGGCATCAGCTGCCGCAGCCGCTCTGCTAAATGCAGCCCTTGTCCCCCCTTCTCCAGGGGGGCCAGAAAGCAAGTGAGCAGGAAAGAATGGGCTCCTCTTTGGCTCTCTGTCTCCAGCAGCCTGCAGATCGTATGGCCCTAAAGAGCTTCTTTCTAAATTAGTTTTCTTAAGCTGGCACAGTCACTTCCTGGGTGGGCACTGCTCTGCCTATGGTGGGGCCAGGGGTGGGGGTTTGGAAGTGGATGAGCTTTGAGGTCCCTTCCAACCTTAACCATACTCTGATTCTCTGATTCTGAGCTATTAAATCCTGCAGGACCTCAGCCTGTGCTGAGCAGCTCCTGCTGTCAGCCTGGTCTGTCCTTCACTCCAACACAGGATGTTTAATCCACTCTCCCTTCAAGAGGTTTGGTTTTGTTGTTTTTTTTTTTAAGCATTTCTGAGACTCCCCCGGCCGGTGGCCAGCAGCTGTGACACCACCTCCTAAAGGCAGATCCCGGGGGAGGGCCCTGCCAGCCCATCCATCCCCCTGCTCCCTGCAGCACGGCCGCTAAGGCTGAGTCAGCCGCCCCAGGTCCTGCTCAGCGCCGTCATCACGGGCTGAGGGAGCCGTGGTGGGATCACCCCACCCTGCCCTGGGCAGATCACTCCTCTCTGTGCTCACCCCAGCTCCTTCCACCTCCTCCTCCTCCATTGATAGGCTGCTTGGCTCTGCCTTGTGGTGATGCATCACAGATGTGGATGCCGTAAGCCAGCAGAAGATGTAATCCCCCCCAGCTTTGGAGGAACGATCGTTTCTGAGTGTCCACCACGGAGCTCACTGCAAGCTTGCATCTCACTGGGGGTTTTCTGTGCTTGCAATCGTCGAAGCAGATGGCCAGACAGGAGAGCCACTGACTTGCACTTGCTTGCCCTGGGCTTGTGCAAGTGGAAATGCCCTCAACAAGGAGCTTATGGGAGCTGGCTCCTGATGAGGAAATTGTTTGAATCTGGGTTAGAAGCGAATTATGACGAGGCTGATATAAAAATTGTTAAACATTTTATTAAATATATGCAAAGAAAATTTCCCCCCAAACTTATTTACAATTGACAAAACAGATTCTGGTATAGAGTCATAGAATCGGAGAATGGTTTAGGTGGGAAAGGAGCTCAAAGCTCAGCCAGTTCCAAACCTCCCTGTGCCATAGGCAGGGACACCTCCTGGATATTGCAGTCTTGGACAACCTGATCCAGGTGAACCTGCTTTAGGACAGGCTGGACTCACAGGCTCACAGGATGTCAGGGGTTGGAAAGGACCCAAAGAGATCACCAAGTCCAACCCCCCTGCCACAGCAGGACCATCCAAGCTAGCTCAGGGCACACAGAAACACATCCAGACAGGCCTGCAAAGGCTCCAGAGAAGGGGACTCTACAACCTCTCTGGGCAGCCTGTGCCACTGCTCTGAGACCCACACAGGCAAGAAGTTGCCTCTTGTGTTGAGCTGCAACCTCCTGTGCTGCAGCTTCCATCCATGGCTCCTTGGCCTATGGCAGGGAGCAGTGAGCAGAGCCTGACCCCCAGCCCTCAGATATTGATAAACATTGATTCAGTCCCCTCTCAGTCTTCTCTTCTCCAGCCTAAGCAGCCCCAGGTCCCTCAGCCTCTCCTCCCCAGGCAGTGCTGCAGTCCCCTCAGCATCCTCAGAGCCCTCTGCTGGACTCGCTGATGTCCAGAGCTCCCTTCCAGCCCCTACTATTCTGTGATTCTACCATTCTGGTATGAGACAGTCCTAAGAGGGACAATTCATAGCTAAAGGTCAGAGGAGATGGCAGAGTAACCCCGAGAGCAGCTCTGGGCCCTTCCTGTCTCATTGCTTTGCAATGCCATTGTTTTAAGGACAGAACTCTGGGCATCCTCCACAGCAGGCAGCCTTCCACCACCCCACGGCCTCTGTTCCTGGCTTCAGCTCCTGTTCCCATGGCAACCAAACTCCACAACATTATTGGGATTTTCCATAGGATCGTGCAGCTTCCTCTGCCCAGGGCTGGAGGCTGCCGTGACCGCCAGGACATCCAAGCACAGGGGGGCAGTGAGTGTTCTGGAAGGGCTGGAGCAAAGAGAGTGATGGATGAGAGGCACAGCTGTGGAGAAATCCAGTGTGCACATAGAATCACAGCATCACAGAACGTTAGAGATCATCCAGTCCAACCCCCCTGCCAAGGAAGGGTCACCCAGGGTAGCTCACACAGGAATGCGTCCAGGTGGGTTTGGAAAGTCTGAAGAGAAGGAGGCTCCACAACCTCTCTGGGCCTGCTCCAGGGCTCTGGCACCCTCACTGTAAAGAAGTTCCTCATCATGTGTCTTCTCCAGCTCTGACAAGCTGCCCATCCTCAGCACAAGCCAAAGCAATGCCTGTTGCATTGGAGAAGGGCACTCAAGGTGGAGGAGTTTTCTGTTCCCCTGGAGCCAGGGGACCTCTGAGTGACCTACATGTGGATGTCAATGCTGATGGTCAGACAGCCTCCAGCTTCTCGGGGGTTAGACCCGAAAGTCTACCCCAAATCAGCTGTGGTTGCTCAGAACTGGGCCATGCCTGGATGGAGAGCAGCCCTGAAGAGAGGGACTTGGGGTGCTGGTGGAGGAGAAGCTGAAGATGAGGCATTGCAGGGCAGAAAGGCAAGCAGAGGCTGGGCTGCAGCAGGAGCAGTGTGGGCAGCAGGGCCAGGGAGGTGATTCTGCTCCTCTGCTGTGCTCTGCTGAGAGCCCACCTGGAGTAGTGCATCCAGTGCTGGAGCCCCTGGGCCAAGAGGGATGTGGAGATGCTGGAGGGGTGCAGAGAAGGGCCCCGAGGATGCTGAGAGGGCTGCAGCAGCTCTGCTGTGAGCACAGCCTGAAGGAGCTGGGGCTGTGCAGGCTGCAGAAGAGGAGGCTCCCAGGGGACCTTCTGGTGGCCTTCCAGGATCTGAAGGGGGCCTGAAAAAAGCTGGGGAGGGACTTTTGAGGCTATCAGGGAGTGCCAGGACTGGGGGGAATGGAGCAAAGCTGGAGGGGGGGAGATTGAGGCTGGAGGGGAGGAGGAAGTTGTTGAGCATGAGAGTGGTGAGAGGCTGGAATGGGTTGCCCCTGCAGGGAGGTGTTTTTGGCCAGGCTGGCAGAGGCTGTGGGCAGCCTGCTCTAGGGTAGGGTGTCCCTGGGCATGGCAGGGGGGGTGGAACTGGCTGCTCCTTGTGGTCCCTTCCAACCCTGCCTGATTCTGTGAGTCTATGAACTAACTCAGTGGGCCAGCACCGAGCAGCCCAAATCCAGCAGCTGATCTAACACCTCTCTTTGCCCTCAGGGATTTCTTTTTTTTTTGCTGGGGGTTTCATGCTGCATGAGTCACTTTTCCTTTGTAACCTCCATGCTCTGAGTGCATGAATGCACATCTGCCAGCACAGCCACAGCTGGGGTCATGCAGAGGCCAAGGGGATAAACTGCAGAGAGGCTTCATGTACACACACCCCCACCCCTAAAATATCCCCTAAAATATCTTTGTAGCCAGGAAGTTTTAGAAAATCACCCCAAATCAATCAAAGTGCCTGTGTAATGAAGACACTGCCCTGACAAAACACACTCTGCTGCCTTTCTTTTCCTTCCTCCCCCCTTTCTGCAAGCCTGTGGAACAGGATTCCCTGTTTTCCATGCTCTCCTGACACCATGCCAGGAGAGCAGAGAGCAGCTGAGGCCATCTTTTGTCAAAGAGCCCCAAAGCCAAGCTGCTTGGCAGTGAACCTGCACAAGCTGTCACGGTCCTTTGGACACAAAGAGTGGGTTTCATTCTGGGCCAGGCTGTTTGCAGTGGTTTGAAGGGTTTTTTTGGTGGCAGGGCTCTGGCAGGATGATTCCTTTCATTCATCACCGAGTCAGCAGTTTGGCCTTTTGCTCCCAGCACCACTGCACTGAAACCAGCAGAAGAGCTTGTGGGACCTTCTCCCAGCTGCTGTCCACCTCGCAGAGCACAAATGCTGCTCCTGGTTTTGTGTGCACTGTTGAGTCTGGAGGGACCCAAGTGTGTTTCTGTTCCTCTCTAAGTCTTCCTGACTTAAGTATCCTCCCTGGCTTGTGGCAGCACTGGTGTGGCCTTTGGACACAAAGAGTAGGTTTAATTCTGGGCCAGGCTGTTTGCAGTGGTTTGAAGGTTTTTTTGTTTTTCTTTATTTTTGGTGGCAGGGCTCTGGCAGGATGATTCCTTTCATTCATCACCAAGTCAGCAGTTTGGCCTTTTGCTCCCAGCATCACTGCACTGAAGAGAGCAGGAGGGCTTGTGGGACCTGCCCCCAGCTGCTGTCCACCTTGCAGAGCACAAATGCTGCTCCTGGTTTTGTGTGTACTGTTGAGTCTGGAGGGACTCAAGTGTGTTTGTGTCCCTCTCTAAGTCCTCCTGACTTGAGTATCCTTCCTGGCTTGGCTCAGCAATGGTGTAGCCAGCAGGAGCAGGACAGTGATTGTCCCCTTGTACTCAGCACTGGGGAGGCTGCACCTCAAATCTTTGATCACGTTGGGTGCTTCTGTGCTCCACAACCTCCCTGGAGGTGGATTCTGTGCTCCACATCCTCCCTGCAGGTGTTCAAAGCCAGGCTGGATGAGTCCTTGAGCAACTTGTTCTAGTGGGAGGTGTCCCTGCCTATGGCACAGGGGTTGGAACTGGCTGAGCTTCGAGCTCCCTTCCAACCTAAACCATTCTGTGATTCTATGCTGGGTGAGCTGCTGTGGGTGCCAGGAGGGTTGGACTGGCTGATCTCCAGAGGTGCCTCTGCCACTCTGGGATTCTGTGAACCACAGCTAATTTCCTCAAATAAACAGGGAGCAGTGAGTCAAGCACTGCGTGGGGCCAGGAGCTTAGCTGAGACAAATTGGGGCAAAGCTTCATTAGCAGAGGTGCTGCTCTCCAGGCTGTAAAGCGAGCAGGGAGTCACAGTAGCTGGGCAAGTGGCTAATTTGGAAGGGCCCTTTCTGGCTGCAGAGGAGCTGCTCCCTGGGACTCAGGCTCCCACCACTCCCAGCTGCTGTCCCAAGGCAGGAGTCACAGCTGCAAGCACCGTGGAGGTGGTGACAGCAGTCTGGGGGCTGGGGCTCAAACGCCTCCCATCCATTTCATGCTGGGGCACATGAATGTGAACAGCTGGAAGGGGAGGAGAGGGCAGCAGCTTGAAAATAAGCCCTGGTCAGCCAAGGAGAGGAGCACCATGGCTCAATAGCAACGCGGTGAGGTCAACCCCAAGCCTATCTTCAGCAATTAATTAGTGTGATTCCATCTAAACAAAGGCCCTTGGTAACCCTCCCTTTGCCTCCTGCTGGATGAGCAGACACTGACTCACCAAGTGAATCAGCTCAGGGTTTGTAATGGCTCTTCAGGCTGCTGGCACGCAGCAGACAGGCAAAGCATTGCAAGTTGGGCTCAAGGAACAGATCAAGAGCCATAAAAAGGGGGTAGGGATCTAATTGAGATTCAGCTCAAGATTCCTAATGGCTCTTTAGGGCCATACAAGAGGGCAGGGATCTACTTGAGAATCAGCTCAAGATTTGCAATGGCTCTTTAGGGCCATATAAGGGGGGCAGGAATCTGCTTGAGATTCAGCTCAAGATTTGCAATGGCTCTTTAGAGCCATACAAGGGGGCAGGGATCTACTTGAGAATCAACTCAAGATCTGTAGTGGCTCTTTAGAGCCATGCAAGAGGGCAGGGATCTGCTTGAGATTCAGCTCAAGATTTGCAATGGCTCTTTAGAGCCATACAAGGGGGCAGGGATCTACTTGAGAATCAACTCAAGATCTGTAGTGGCTCTTTAGAGCCATGCAAGAGGGCAGGGATCTGCTTGAGATTCAGCTCAAGATTTGTAATGGCTCTTTAGAGATGATCCAAGAATGGGTCTTGGAGGTCTTTTCCAACTCAGTCCTATGGTTCTGTGATTCTGTCTGCTCAGTGGTGGTCTTAGGGGGGAAATTACTCAAGGTAATGGGAAACAAATGGGTTGGGTTTATATGGCACACAAGGCTGGGCTATGAAAAGCAAAACAAAGGCAAGAGCTCCATTATGTGCAGAGACATCCCTGTTTCATTAGAAACCAAATCCATTTTGTGTTCAGCAACTATAAAGCAAATGCCTGGGAAATATCACAAGCAACCCATTCCTCCTCCTGGCCTGCTCTGAAAAAGCCCCAGTGCTGGGAAGGCTCACGTGGGCTGGAGGGGAGCCAGCACACAGAATGGTTAGGGGCCCCTGAGTGCCTTCAGCAAAAGTAAATCCCATTTAGGCTCCAGCCTTGCTCACAAATTCCCCTCTTAGGTTCTTCCAGGGGGTCAGGAAAGTATTTTTCTGCACCCCAAAATCAGTTTGGGGTTGCAACCTGTGCATGAGACACCTCCTGGAACTGTTCTCTGTCTGCAGCCATCCACCTCAAATCATAGCATCATCAAAGCATAGACTGGTTTAGGTTGGAAGGGACCTCAAAGTTCCAACCTCCCCCCACCATAGGCAGGGACACCTCCCACTTAGAACAGGTCACTCAAGGCCTCATCCAAGCTGGTCCTGAACACCTGCAGGGAGGTTGTGGAGGACAGAATCCACCTCCAGGGAGGTTATGAAGCACAGAAGCACCCAGTGTGGTCAAAGATCACATCGAGTGCTTCTGTGCTCCACAATCTCCCTGAGCAACCTGTGCCAGTGTCTCACAACCCTCACTGCAAACAACTTCCTCCTAACATCCACTTTCGATCTCCCCTCTGACACTTCAAACCCATTCCTCCTTCTCCTCCTCTCTTTATAAGACCTTGTCAATAGTCCCTCCCCAGCCTTCCTGTAGTCCACCTCAGATCCTGCAAGGCCACTCCAAGGTCTCCTGGAAGCCTTCTCCAGGCTGCAGAGCCCCAACTCTCTCAGCTTGTCCTCACAGCAGAGCTGCTGCAGCCCTCTCAGCTGCACCTTGGTGGCCTCCTCTGCACTGGCTCCAACCCTTGCATGTGCTGCTTGTGCTGGGGGCTGCAGAGCTGCAGACAGTGCTGCAGGTGGGGTCTGAGGAGAGCAGAGCCAAGGGGCACAATCCCCTCCCTTGCCCTGCTGCCCACAGCTGCTCTTGCTGCAGCCCAGCACACAGTTGCTGTCTGGGCTGCACTCACACTGCAGCCTCATCTTGAGCTTTGCACCACCCCAGACCCCCAGGTCCTGTTCCTCAGGGCTGCTCTGCAACTCATGTTGAGCTTTTCCCCACCCCAGACCCTCAGGTCCTGTTCCTCAGTGCTGCTCTCAGCCATTCCCCACCCAGCCTGGAGTTGTGCTTGAGATTGTGCCCACCCAGGTGCAGGACCTTGCACTTGCCCTTGCTTTCAGCAGCAGGTCAGCCCAGGAGGGACCATGCATCCGAGGAGGAAACCTCAAGTTGCAGTGTACCATGGAAGTGTCTCCATGCACACAGCAGCCTCCCTGACCCTCAGCCCGTGTGGAACTGACCTTAGACGTGAAGGTTTTCAAGAGAGTTGAGCATCTGCAGCCAGGAGCTGCAAGCTGTGCCTGCTGGGAGGGTTTAGGAGCTCGTTGAGCTGAGTATTGGGAGGCACAGAGCTTCACACTTGTGTTCTCCCACGGTGATGGGTGCCAGCAGCCCGAGGTTGAGGCACCTGCACTTCCTCCTGACACCCTGGCCAGGAATGTGGAGGAAGTGCCTGGGAAGGGCTGATGGAAGAGAACCAAAGTTCTTTATAAACTAACAAGCCTCCAATGAATGCTCAAAGGAAATTGCTTTGGTTTCTTGCTTAGGAAAGCTTTAGGTGAGTGTGATTTGATTGCCTGCGAGAGGAAAAAAACAGGAGACAGGAAAAAAAAAAAAAACCCCAACCAAAAACCCCCAAACCCTCCTGAGAACAGTTTATAGCTGAGTTACACAACCCTGTGGGTGTGAGCAGAGACCTCCAGCTAAACAGAAACCGTGTCCACAGCAGAGAGATGCTGGGATGCAGCAGAGGGGGAGATGCAAAGGGATCTCCTCCCAGCCCTGGAGGAGGCTCTGCCGAGCAGCTGCAGGATCGGAGCCACTCCGAGGTCTCGGCCACAAAAAAAAAAAAAGCCACCAGGGGCTGCCGTGTCCTCAGTCAGCTCCAAATGGGACAGCCTCTTGCAAACCAACACCCTGGAAATTGAGATATTTATAACTTAACCACTCTGGCTGTGAGCTGCCTGTTGCTGAAAATATCAAAGCTGCAGCACAAGTTAAGGATTTCCTCCTGGCCTGCTTTGAGCTAGACCAGAACCAATTCTGCTCAGTGCTGTCACTTCCCAGCTCAGGCTCTGCTCACTCAGGTGCTTTTTGCAGTTCAGAGGCTGATGGGGAAGAGTCACTGCCAAGGGCTGGGCTGCAGAAAGGCTCTGCCTGAGGCTTGCTCCTCTGTACACCAAGGGCACTGCCACAGCTTGGGCCCCACCTTGGGGTGCAGGAAGTCAGAGGTGGCAGCTGCAGGGAGGAGCAGACAGCACAGGTGACCCTTAGATGGCCAACAAGGGATTGCAGTCCATGGGTGGCATCTTCAGGAGACAGCTGAGGGACCACCAGGGTCAAGCCTCTTCTTCACTGGCCAAAGTCCCAGGTGGACTCTGTCTGTTCTGCCTTCAGTCCTGATCCCTGTGTTGCTGAATCCAGCTCCCAGATCTGGTTCCCATCTGTTGCTGAGTCCAGTCTGGGACCTGCCCAGTGCCTGCCCCCAGCATCAGTGGTGCCAGTGGAGACCTCATTGCCATCAGGGGTTGGGTTCCATGTTGGTTTGTGTCTCTTTGTCTCTATTTCATTGGATTGTTCTCATTTCCATCCCAGATGGGTTAGTTTCTTTCCTGCTCCATTGGTGTCTCCCTCTTCTTCCCTTTCTCTTCTCTTTGGGAAGCAGAGGGATTAATAGAATCAAAGAATCAGGCAGGTTGGAAGAGACCTCCAAGTTCATCCAGCCCAACCTAGCACCCAGCCCTAGCCAATCAACCAGACCAGAGGAAGTTCTTCAGCATGAGAGTGGTGAGAGGCTGGAATGGGTTGCCCCTGCAGGGAGGTGTTTTTGGCCAGGCTGGCAGAGGCTGTGGGCAGCCTGCTCTAGGGTAGGGTGTCCCTGGGCATGGCAGGGGGGTTGGAACTGACTGCTCCTTGTGGTCCCTTCCAACACTGATTGATTCTATAAAAAAAAAAAAAAAAATCAAAATTTGCTAACTCCCCCCCTCCAGATTTGTATGAGAACCTCAAAACTCAGTCAACCCCCCCAAAATTTGGTGGATACTCTCCATATTAGAAGGGAATAGGAAAAGCCAGTTTGGAAGGGACCTCCAAGCTCATCCAGTCCAACTGATCACCCAGCCCTATCCAATCGACCAGACCATGGCACCAAGTGCTCCATCCAGTCCTTTCTTGCAATTCTTTCCAAGGGGGCACCCCCAGCCCCCTCTTGCTGATGCTCAGACCCTATGGGCTGTGCAGTTTTGTCTTCTTTTAGCTCCTTCCCGGTGGGCAGCCCAATCTGATGAGCTAACAGGAGAAAGCTCCCTGCAGGGCTAAAAATACTCCCTTGAAATGTCCAAAAGGAAAGGAAAATTTTGCTTCCCCAAGCATGTAGCAACGATTCAGTTGGACTCTGGCCACGGCAGCTTCTTACTCATGAATTCTGTGTCCACAGCCACAGAAACAGAGAAGAGACCCAAGGAGCTGCGTCACTCGCCTGGGTGAAGAATATTTTCCTGAGGCCAATCTCCAAACCTTTTTCTTTGGCCAAGTTCAGCAAAAGAGGCTTCCACTTCTTCCTTTATCAAATCCCTGGTGGGATCAGAGACTCTCAGGGGTATTTTTTAACCCCTCTGCTATCTGTTGCTGTCAGCAGGGTTTCATCCCTGTCCCGATGCGTGCAGCGAGAGGGTCTGTGGGGGTGGCTGGCTGGAGGCTGCCTGCTGGATGGGGACACCCTGCCAGCAAATCACTTCCAAATGAGTCATCAGCAAGTGATCATAGAATTATAGAATCATGGAAGGGACCTCGAAAGCTCATCTGGTCCAGCCCCTACTGCCAGAGCAGCATCACCCAGAGCAGGTCACACAGGAACGCATCCAGGTGGTTCTTGAATATCTCCAGAGAGAGACACTGCACAACTGCCCCTGGGCAGGCTGCTCCCAGTGTTCTCTCACCCTCACTGATGCTCAGTGACTGCGAGAGGCAGAGGAACCTCACAGGACCACACAAAAGTGGGTGTTGAAAGTGACCATCCAGTCCAAGCCCCCTGACAAGGCACAAGTTGAGGCCATTTCCTCTCATCCTGTCACTTGTTACCCAGGAGAAGAGACTGGCACCCACCTGGCTCCAACCTCCTTTCAGGGAATTGTAGAGAGCCAGAAGGTCTCCTCTCAGCTTCCTTTTCTCCAGGCTAAGCAACCCCAGGTCCCGTAGCCACTCCTCACAAAAGCTGTGCACTAGAAGAGCAAGGCAGGAGTCAGAGCCCAATGCAAGCCAACATCCTCCCTATGCTGTTCAGAGATTCAACCAAAAGCCCAACCAGTGCCTTTCCACCTGCCAGAGCTGACAGATGGTGCTGTGCCATGGAACTGATGTCTACTGAACTATCTCAGCTTCCTTTTCTCCAGGCTAAGCAGCCCCAGGTCCCTCAGCCTCTCCTCCCCAGGCAGTGCTGCAGTCCCCTCAGCATCCTCACAGCCCTCCCCTGGACCCTCTCCAGCAGGTCCCTGTCCCTCTGCAACTGGGGAGCTCAAAACTGAAGGCTGGATTCAAGATGGGGGTCTCAGCATGGCAGAGTAGAGGGGGAGGAGAACCTCCCTTGATCTGCTGGACACACTCATCCTAATGCACCCCAGGATCCCCTTGACCCTTTTCAACTGGGGAGAATTCCACTTCCTTCACAAAGTAAGAGAGGACTTCTTCAGTCAGGCATTACCATTTTGTCTCCTCCAGGAGAACAATAGCACAGTTCTTCAAGAAAGTTCCACAAAAGCACAACTTGGAGGAAAAA
>VWZI01013571.1:11893-26914 GCA_013396835.1 Psilopogon haemacephalus | reverse complement strand
AGTCCCCCTTTTCTCACTGATATACCTGAAGAAACTCTTCTTGTTCCCCTTAATGTCCCCAGCCAGATTGAACTCCAGCTGTGCTTTAGGTTTCCTGACCTGATTTCTTCTTCCATGAACAACATCTTTGTATTGATCCCAGGTTACCTGTCCTGTCTTCCGCACCCTGTAGGCTTTCTTCTGGCATCTAAATGTGTCCAGGAGTTCCCCATTCATCCATGCAGGTCTTCTTGCATTCTTACCTGCCTTCTTCTTCTTTGCAATGCATTGGTTCCTGGACCTGAAGGAGGTGATCCCTGAACAATGTCCAGCTTTCCTGGGCCCCCCTTCCTTCCAGAGTTTTTTCCCATGGTACCCTCTTGAGCAGATTCCTCAAGAGACTGAAATCTGCTCTTCTGAAGTCCAGAGCAGTGATCATCTAGCTCCATCTCCCTTGCCTTGGGCAGGGACCCCACACCCTAAATCAGGCTGGCCAGAGCCTCCTCCAGCCTGGCCCCAAACACCTCCAGGGAAGTGGCCCCAACCACCCATTTGGGCAACCCATTCCAGGCTCTCACCACGCTCATTGCAGAAGAACTTCTTCCTCACATCCAATCTGAATCTCCCCACATCCAGCTTTGCCTCATTCCCCTAGTCCTGTCACCACTCAATTGCCTATAAAGTCCCTCCCCAGCATTCTTTAGGCCCCCTTCACATACTGGAAGGCCACAGTAAGGTCACCTTGGAGCCTCGTCTTCTCCAAACTGAACAGCTCCAGCTCTTTCAGTCTGTCCTCACAGGAGAGGTGTTCCAGCCCTCTGGTCATCCTCATGGCCCTTTTCTGGACATGCTCCAGCACATCCACATCCCCACTCCAGGTGGGGTCTCACCAGGGAGGAGTAGAGGATGAGAATCACCTCCCTCGACCTGCTGGCCACACTTCTGATGCATCCCAGGATTTGCTTGGATCTCTGGGCTGCAAATGCACACCACCAGCTCATGAGGAGCTTCTCGTCCACCAGCACCCCCAAGTCCCTCTCCTCAGGGCTGCTCTCCAGACAGTTACTGCCCAGCCTGTAATTTATTAAGCACAGGGTAAAGCTCCTATGGGAAATCAAATTCTTCAGACAGGCTGTTTAGCTAGTCTTTGGATGATGAAGAGAATTTTCTTTGCAAAAGGTCTTTGCCTTGATCAAATGAGACTCCTCAATCCACTGCTTTACTCAGTTCTTACATCCAACTCATACATAGTTCTCTGTGACCACTCCAAACCACATAAGATACATCATGATATATGACATTGTGCTGCGTACAAAATGTCTCCTGTCTTAGCTACATATAAAATATGGCCCTGTGTGACCAGTCTTTCATCTCTAGGAAATTTTTTTTGTTCCTGACAAAATACAGTATCTAAGTACATTTTGAGTAATTCTTTATCATGAGAGGATTGCAGAGGGCAATTGGTGTGGATAGCCATGAACCAGTGAACAAACCTGACATTGTCAGTTTTTCATTTTATTTAGTCACTTTTTCACTTACTAACTTATACGTAAGCAACTACAACTATCCAGGGATACTGAAATTGAAACATCTACATAAAACGCAGTTACCTCGTCCCTTCATCAAGATGTAGTATCCTTTGCTCCATCTTCTCTTTTTATTTCAATATAGACCTCATGTTCTGCTATGGACTTCATTCCTTCTGCTGTCCAATTCTTCCTCCACTTACCCGTGGACCTCCAAAAAGATACTTCACATAGAGTTCTTACTTGTAAAAATATAATTCTATTACAGAAAGCCTCCTTTATTCTCTTTTAGCAATATGTGCTAGTTAAAGACATGGACTTTTTATAAGTCTACATATACAATTAGTCCTGATATTCCTGGAAACATATGGCTAGTATTCTCTTGCAGAAACAAGAATAACTTAGAAGTTCAATCTGGGAAGTGGCTGCTTAATGGTAACACATTGATTCTTCTTTATGGTATTTCACACAAAGTCTTTTCCAAAACAGTTTACAGAGTTAGAATATATCTATATATCCCAGAGAAAATGAGAAATTAGTAGGTTTAAGTAATGATGGAAATACACAGTGAAATGAGGTTTAGAAACAGATTTGCAAGAGTGTATGGAAAGAAATGTGTGAAGTATATTTTCCATATGGCAAAAGACTGGAGAAAAAGGAGCTTACAAAAATATTTTTTTTACTTCCTACTGTTTGACCCCAAACTTGAGGAACTGCACGAAATTTTTGCAAATATTGTTCTACTTCCTAATCAGTTAATCTGATTATGTCTCTGTCCTTCAGTATTACGTTTCCTTAAATATGAATGCCCTTTACATGCTTTTGCTTAGAATTATTCTCAGAAAATGTTGAAAGTGTCATCAAATGTTAAAGATTTCTCTTGAAAGACAAATATTCATCTCACTTAAACTTAGCACAATAAAATGAGTCCCTATTAATTCATATACTGCAACAGTAAGGTAAATTGGATGCTGACCCAAGTCATAATTGACCTAAATATCTCTTAAAGGTGATTTTTAAAAATTCTGTATATAAGGAGGCTGCTAGTTTACTGTATTGATATTTGAAGTTAAGCAGGTGAATCTGAACAGAAGTAGCTAAATATTTTCCACAAAAAATGAAACTAATTTAAATAACCTTTCATAGTTTAGACATTACAGAAATAACTCTGATAACCAAAGCACAGATTCCAAGTGCTCTGTAAATCATTTGTAGAAAATACAAAGGGACTTTAAAAAGGAACTTCTGAATCCACAGTTAGTTGAGAGCTGTGATTCTTACTGGAGATACTGGATATTATGTGCCAGTATTTTGTGCTGAATAGCCTGTTGGCTATTGAATTGATTGTGGGCAATTAAAAAGGCAGGAGTTATAAATTATGCAGTTTTATAATTTCTGAAAGCCCCACCCACAATCTATGTATACACTATTTTAAGTGTGTGTCCTAATTTGTTAGGGAAAAATCTTCACAAGGATGACTTTTCAGGTAATTTAGGAAAAATCAGAAAAGTTTGGGCTTTGCTCTACTTACAAACGGGAGACAGTCTCTTTTATGGTGGCATCTGGAGTCCAGCAGTGGATCAGCATCACATGGAGTCCAGTGCCCACCAAAGTCCAAAATGACTGTAGGCACAGCTTTAACAAAGCCATGATCACAGGGGAAAGCCGCGGTGTTCTGAGGTGTTCCGCAGCAGTTTATTGCTGAGGCAGGTGCCTGCAGCATGCCCAGCTCGAAATCCCTGCAAGGTCTGTCTCCAGGTCTGTGAAAGGTTTGACTCAGGGTCTGAGCCCAGGCCCGAGCCCAGGTCCCAGTTCAGGTCCCAGTTAGGTCCCACTCCAATCTGTCCAGTTGCCATATATATACTGGGGAAATTTGTTCTTTCCCTGTTCAAGCCCATGGTGGGTGGGAGAAGGTACTATATGCCTATATTACTCCACATTCCAAACCTCTGCTGACAGAGGTGGGGAGAGGAGGAAGATCGTTTCCTGTCCCATTCACACCTCCTGTGGGGCAGTGAACTTGGGTGTGCCCTGCCACAGTTTGCACCCATTCAAACCTCTGGTGGGGCAGTGATTTTTGTGTTCCCTGCCACAGTTATAATTAATCATATAATGTATATGAATATGTTTAACTGTATTTTAGATGCATATAATTAAGACATTCTTAATTTACAAGTATTCTGACATCAGGAAAGAAGATTAAATATCTTGACCATATTCAGAAGAGAGAAAGATTACAAGACTCTGAGCAGTTATGCCATGCTTGTCTTTTTGCTTAAGTGTCTGCCCAAATTCTGACCAACGAACAAGAAGATAAGGAATTGTAAAGACAAGTATATTGGACCAGTCTCACAGTTAGTCTACCATATGCAAAATACTGAGCATGATGCTCTTTGTGAAATGCACCATAAACCATGAATGACCTCATGAGGCAGAGAGGGAATTTTACTGTTGGCTAACTTGTAAACCAGCTTTCTAGATTTTTTTTTTTTAAAAAACCCAATGGACAAATCAATCACATAATCCGCAATTTGACATTCTACTTCAATTCTTGACCTTCCAATTAAATGTTGTTTCACTCTGTCAACATTTGCAAAATTATTTAGGAAACTTGGATATGTACCTACGCTAGTAAGAAGAATAAGTCCTAATCTATCTAGGACCTATTATCATCAAGAATAATAATATGAATTATTATATGTCTTGAGAACAATTCTAGGTAGCTAAATGCATGGGGAGACCTGGAACGAAATTAATTTTCTGAAGATAGGTCTATGTTTCTGATGTGACTTAAGAATTTTCCCATCATCTGACCAGTGCTGTTCAGTACTTGTCAAATACACCTTTAAGGAAAGCCTCTAGGAAAAGAAGACTCCCAATTTCTTTTGATTTTTTTTTTTTTTTGTCTGGTTCATTATTACTTTGTCACAGGCATTTAGAAACAGACCAGTAATGCTTACCTTAAAAATCTAGCCTAAAGTTCTGTGTTTGACAGTATTGTACAACAACTTGTGTATTCTGACAGGTTCTGGATTTTTTTTCTGCAGAAAGTTCTTGACTTTGGAGGTTTAATAGTTCATTTTTTTGTTTAATAGAACTTTTTATTTTTTCAATTAATCTGCATAACTATAATAGAAGCTATGTTGCCTTCCAAATGAATGGAATAAAAATGAAGTTTTAACTTGTGTCAGCCAGCTTATCAGTAGCTCAAATTTTCGAAACATTATGATTGTGAGGAGCTGCAACACAACTGCAAACAAGGAAGTACTTTGGAGGATATTTTTCAGGATTTTAAAAGATATAGATGTTGTGCTGCTGTCAGGTGTGCTATTGCTCCATTTTCTTGTATGGGCTCTGACACCATGTATCACTATACCACTTAACAGACACCAAAGCTCTTTCAATAGTGAAGAACCATAGTAAAGACTGAGAGCGACTAATATATCAAAAGAATTTCTAGTCCATGTAATTTTTTATTAGTGGTGCTTTTGTTTCTTTGTTTGTATTTGAGTATTTTTCCCCTTTCAGGTTGAAAATGTATAAAACCAAAATATTTTTGAGTGACTTAACTTATGACAGTACAAATTATATGCTGAAGATATTCTGGAATTCCTCTTGTTTTATGACCTCATAACAGATTTTCTCTGAAATAAAGGATTAACTACTCTTTTATTTCTATTTTAGTGTAAATTATTTATTTGTTTGTTTGTTTAAAATTCAATATCAACCTAATGCATTAATTATGACATTTTTCTGTTGTAATATAGCCCAAGTACAATAGTTGACATCATACAGGATCAGGATCAATGCATCTCAAAAAAGATGAAGGCAGGTAAGAATGCCAGGAGGCCTGCACAGATAAATGGGGAGCTCCTGGACACATTTAGAAGCAAGAAGAATGCCTACAGAGAGTGGAAGCAAGGACAGGTAACCTGGGACAAATACAAAGAAATTGATTGTGCAGCCAGAGACAATGTTAGGAAAGCTAAAGCACAGCTGGAGTTGAATCTGGCTAGGGACATTAAGGGGAACAAGAAGAATTTCTTCAGGTATATCAGTGAGAAAAGGAGGACTAGGGAGAATGTGGGACCCCTCCAGAAGGGAAATGGAGAGCGGACAACAAGGGATATGGAAAAGGCTGAGGTGCTCAATGACTTCTTTGCCTCAGTCTTCAGCAGCAAGTGCTCCAATCACAATGTCCAAGTCCTAGAAGGCAAGGGTAAGGACTGGGGGAAGGAGTATCTGGCCACTGTAATTGAAGATCATGTTCGTGAGCACCTAAGGAATCTGAACATGCGCAAGTCCATGGGGCCTGATGAGATCCACCCAAGAGTCCTGAAGGAACCAGCAGATGAATTTGCTAATCCACTGTCCATCATAATTGAAAGGTCATGGCAGACTGGTGAAGTTTCTGCTGACTGGAAAAGGGGAAAAATAACACCCATCTTCAAGAAGGGAAAAATGGAAGTAGATGATCTTTGAGGTCACTTCCAACCTAAATAATTTTATGATTCCAAGACTTTATTCTATATGTCAGAATTTACTAGATGTTTAATTACTCTGAGACCTAAAATTTTTTATACCATAGTAGAGAGCATCCTGAAGAAGGCAGCTGATTAGATGTCAAAGGATATCAAAGTAATAGGAAATGCAAGGGTTATACTGCCAGAAGAAATTTATGTAAAAAAAATTATCCTTAGTATCCCTTTCTGAGGTCATAATACTTCCCTTCCATATCTTTATTAGTAAAGGAATATAGCAGAAAAAGAGATTGAGGAAGTCTGCAAGCAAGTGATAAAGAAGGCTCATTTGCTTTGTGTGGTTTTGTGTCTGCATAGATCTTACAAATATTGGATCATAAAATGGTCGTACTGTGACTATGGTGACTCTGTTTGCATTATCTGTGGGGTCTTGAGTTGTGCTATACATAAGCAACTTTCCTGGCCTAACAAAAAAAAACCCTTTTATATAAATTTTAATAATTTTATTCCATTTTTTTCCTCCTTGCACCTTCCCAGGGATTGTTCTACCTAATAAAGTTTATATAGTCATAACAATGTTTGCAATCAAAAATATTAACAGGTTTGAACCACATCTGTACTATCCTGGCAAGTCAGACCAACTTTGGGTAATAAGATTTATTTTCCTTTTGTGTTGCCAAGTCAACCTGAAGACAATGCTAATAGAAAAGGTCACAGACTGATAAGCTGACATGTCTCTAATTCTTCAGGACAAATCCATGGATGGAGAATTGAAATGTTACTCTGCAGCTCCTCAGGGGCAAAGGCATTAAAGTTAAATGTTACAGATGTGAAGGAATGGCAGCAAACATGTTTGGTTTGCGAAAGAGCTTGTGGCTGTTGTGGTAAGAATGCAGACACCAGCAGAATTTATTTTCTGAGCTAAAGAGTATTTTAATGACACATTGCAACCACCTCTGTACGGATATATCTTCCAGGGTGCGTTTGGTGGTATCAGAAGAAAAATTGCGGTAGACCAGATTAATTTAAAAGAAAAATCTAATGGGCTTATTTATGCTTAACTTATGATGATTTACAACATGTAGAGGAGAGGAAGTGAAAAAAAAATATTAAAAAAAAAAAAGGGGGAAATATATTCTTCCTTTCTCAAGACAATGGTTTAAGGATTCTGACTGTTCACTTGGAGGCAGCTTGCTTATCTAATGTTCCTAAATTCACAGTTTCGATGAAAAGTCTCCTTTTGCCTTCAGTGGTGACATTCCTACTAGTAACTTGAATTGTGAGAGAGAAGTTCCCAGAACCAGAATGCAATCATCACTAAGATGATGGAGAAGGAAGGTGTCATGGAAGATACATGTGCTGACTTGTCCAGGCATGATCCCATGGTCCCTTCTCTCTGCTGGGGGGAAGGAAGCAGAGCCCAGGGAAAAGACACAAGGCCTGAAGATATCCACTTTAAGGGTCCAAGACTTGCCCAGACTTGTTCCTCTCAAATAAGGGAAAGCAAGAACCTGACGTCACCTAATATGGTCAAGTCTGGCAAAGTGCCATTCTGATTGGTGAGTTTGTGTGGCCACTGCAGGCGCTTACATTTGGACAATCAATTAATAGGCCTTTGCCACACACTTTTCTGCTTTCATTTTTATTTTTTGTTTGCCTGCTCTGCCCTGCCACATGCTCTGCCTGCAATGTCCTTCAAGATATTGACAGAATTCCCTCTGAGCTTTGGGTACTGTCTGATACTATTTTGTGAGTAAATATTTCAAAGCCTCTCACTAAGAACCTCTTTCCAGTTTTAATGTTTGCATTTGCTACTTATTTCTTAATTGTTCTAGTTTAGTCTGTTGCCTGTGTGTATAAGTATCCAAACCATGCATTGCGAACATCGTAAATAAGTTTTCTGGTGAGATTTGATGTTAATAAACAGTTTTCATAGTTATTAACAATCTTCACATGGATATAAAAATTCATATAGATTATTAATTTTGCATAATTCATAACAGAAGGAAAAGGCTTTTCTTCTTACCTCATGAAGTTCTTGTGGAGATGAACAGATGTTTGCTACATTCACCCCTTTGGTGTTGTCTTCTGCTTTGTGTAAAATCTTGGTGGATTGAGTGCAGCGTGTCCTTAGAAGATATAAAATTCAGTGTGGGCAAAGACTTTATTGTTTTGTCTATTGATTGAACAGGTTAATGAAATGTGGGATTATCACCTGAAAGGCATGAGTAATTCATGTGACTGTGGAGGCTGCTAATAATAATTCTGCTGTTGTGGCTCAGGAGAGACCAACAAGATAAATTTGTCTTCTTTTTATTTTCTTTTCCCAATCTGATTCTGATTCTGACCGACTGACACATTATAAACACAGGATAATGAAATGGTTCTGCATTAATTACTTCCATTGTCTTTGTAGTAAGACATGCTAGTAAAGATCAAAGTCCCACTGTGCTCCATGCTATATGAACACATTATAAAGCTCAGACAGAGCTATGAAGAATTTGCAGTAGAAGAATTCCCATGTGATGATAGAAATAGATGCTAATATCTCATTTCCAATATGAGCTTTCAGGGGGATAATATATTATGTTGTATTTCCTAATATTTTAGGAATTTGCACTTTTATATATAAATACTAGCATATTGTTCATATATTTGAGGACAAGTGATATCAAAGCAGCTCTGATACATTAAGATTTAAGCTTCTTATTTTGATTCATGGGAATATTCATTGCTGTCAACTTGTTTTCTGGCTTCTGCTGGCCATTGCTGTGGCTGCTTCCAATTTCCTTGTGCATGGCTACATGTAGCAGTGGGCAAGAGTCTGTGACATAAGGATGTTTAGCAAAGAATTTTTTTCTTTATCCCAAGTGTGTTATAAGAGACTAACTAAGGAAGAGAGCTGAATTTTTTGAAGCAACTCATACCACATTCATCTCAGCTAGATGGCACAGTCTGTGCAGACTTTTGCAAAATACTCAGAATTTTACAAGCATTAGATAAAAGCAAGCTAAGAAACAAAAATCCAAAATACAGTGAGAAAAGAACAACTAAAATTACTCATAAGTTAGGAATTTAAATAAAATTATATTTACAAAAGTGGACTGAATATAAAAGTATAAAACACAATAAACTTGTCTAAAGTATATTTACATATATTTACAGTTTCTCAACAGCACAATACTCATTTGAACAATATTTCAGCTCTCTCCAGCCCTCTCCTGCCCCTCTCCCCACCAAACTTGTTCCTTATAAAGCCAAAACTAAAGAGAGTCATCAGGGCAATACAAGGTCAAGAGCAGAGATCCAGAGCAGCCAAGGGCCAAAGCAGAAGGCAGCCAGAGAAAGAAGGAGCAAGCTTGGACTCCAAAATATAAGATATTCAGCAGACCAATGGAATTAGATAAAACTATCATTATTGTTCTACGTCCAATCTTCAAAATTCTTTATCTTTTAGACTGGAATTTTCTAGAAAAAAATGTTCTTATTTACAATTAAGACACTAGGATAGGGCACTACCTTAAACTCTAACTCAAGCATTGGTACAGCATCATGACATCCTGATTTGCACATTATGAGTTACTTTTGACTTTGAGAGGTACCTATGTGTACAAAATGAACACAGTGTTCAGTCTATTTTCTTCATTGTTTCTCATTTTGTGCCTATGACTGGCAGGAAAACTAAAAGTCTGTTTTGGGCGGCAACTAATTTGATTTTAATTAATAAAAAAAAAAAAAAAAAGTAGTTTCAGATGAAGATATGATTCAGTTCCCATTGCTGCACTAGTGTTAGTAATTTCCTCTACTCATTTATTCCTTGCATTTGTCAGGTTTTATCAAAAGAATATTGCCTTTACTTCATACTCAGAAAAAAGCCAAAAAGCAGAAAACCAAACCAAACTAAACAACCAAGAACTCCCAAAACAACAGCAACAGAAACCCAAACCAACAAAGAAACACAAACAAACAAAAAAAATCCCACAAACAAATAAATAAACATGCACACTCTGCCCCCCTCCCAAACCCCCAAATTTCAGTGAGTTAGAAAAGTTTTAATTGGGTCTATGTCACTGCATAAGTGTATGTATCAAGACAGTTCTTTATCCACGAACTAGTCTATCTATCAAACCCATATTTTGCCAGCTTGGAGATCAGGATGTCTTATGGAACAATGTCAAAGGCTTTGCTCATGTCAAGATAAATGACACTGGTTGCTCTCCACTTGTCTATTGATGTTGTGACCTTTTAATAGAATGTCACCAGGTTTGTCAGGCACAATTTGCCCTTGGTGAAGCTATATTGATTGTACCCATTCACTTCTTCACTACTCTATGCCTCAGTAGTGCCACCAGAAGGATCTGCTCCATGATCTTATCAGGCACAAAGGTGAGACAGTCTGGCCTATAATCTCCTGGATCATCCATCATCTTTTCCCTTTTTGAAAATGGGGGTTATGTTTCCCCTTTTCCAGTCATTGGGGACTTCACTAGACTGTCATAATCTTTTTGAATGTAATAGAGAGCAGTTTAGTGACCTTGGCTACTAATTTCCTCAGTACCCGTGGGTGTATCCTGTCTTATCCCATGGACTTGTGCACTTTCATGTTCTTCAGGTGGTGACGAATTTCATCTTCACTTACAATGGTGTTGTGATTATTAATTTTTATTACTGTTAATAATCGCGGGGGTTCCAGGAATAGTTCCCCCGGGTTCTTTTGGATGTTCGGTTGGCAAGAATAACTACACAAACTCACTTAAAACACCAAATTAAACAGTTTAAACAGTCAGAACTTAGGAAACAGAGAGCCTAATACAAAAGCAATCTCAACTGCGCCTGGAAATACCCACGAAACGTGCGCTAGATACAGAGCTGGTCCCGAGGAAGAGAAAGAGAAAGATTTATCCTGAGGAAAAATGGAAAAGAGAGAGGTTTGCCTTTGCCACCTTTTCCTACTCTTTGCTGGAGCACCTCTGCTGAAAGAGTTGGGGCTATTCAGTTTGGAGAAGAGGAGGCTCCCAGATGACCTTATTGTGGCCTCCCAGTATCTGAAGGGGGCCTACAAAAAAGCTGGGGAGGGACCTTTTAGGCTACCAGGTAGTGCCAGGACTAGGGGGAATGGAGCAAAGCCGGAGGTGGGGAGATTCAGTCTGGATGTGAGGAGGAAGCTCTTCACCATTAGAGTGGTGAGACCCTGGAACAGGTTGCCCAGGATGGTGGTTGGGGCCACATCCCTGGAGGTGTTTGCAGCCAAGCTGAATGAGGTTGTGGGCAGCCTGATCTAGGGTAGGATGTCCCTGGGCATGGCAGGGGGGGTTGGAACTAGATGATCCTTGTGGTCCCTTCCAACCCCAATTGATTCTATGATTCTATGATTCTATGATTCTATGATTCTATGATTCTATGATTCAATACGCTGTGCTGCTGCTGCTTGCTGCAAAACACATGGCCGCTTCTGCACGGGGTGCGGAGACGTCTGTTCCTCACGGCAGTGGTGGAGAGAGAGCCCACTAACGGCCCGTTGCACCCCCTTAAATACCTCATTAGGAAAGTGTGGAACTGACCAATAGGCACTTAGCATCCATCGTCTGGCCAATTGGTTCAAAAGTCCTGCATCCAGGGGTGGGTCCTAACACCCTGAGAGACAGTGCAGGTCACCTGACGTGTGCGCGTGGCCTGTCCATATGGCTTGAGACTTCCTGGTTCCAGAACCACGCGGTGTGCCCCTGCAATCCACCTTACAACAGAAGGGGGAGGGGAACCTCAGGAAGTGAACCAACTTTGGTAGTAATTATGCCCATACCAGGACAAATGGGCAGTTTCTTCTTTCAAACCATGCCATTGTCTTATGTGATTTTAGGAGTGTGGCTAGAGCCCTTGGCAGTAAAGAATGAGGCAAAGAAATTATTGAGAACCTTGGCCTTCTACACGTCACTTGTCACCAGTTCACCTGTTTACTTTCTGAGGGAGCCTACACCTTCTCTAATCTTCCTTTAGCCATTAATGTACCTGTAGAAACTTTTGCTATTCTTCTTGATCTCCCTGGATAGATGTAATTCTAACTGAGCTTTAGCCTTTCTAACCAGGTCTCTTGCTTCTAACTGTCCTTTCTTCCACTTCTGGCACAGTTTCTTTTTGTGTAAGAGTTTGTCGTGGAGTTCCTTGCTCATCCAGGCAGATCTCCTAACATTCTTTCCTGCCTTCCTCTTTGTTGGTATATGTAAGAGTTAAGCCCACCTGGAGCCTTATCCTGACTCCTCCCTGGGGGTAGTCTGACCTTCCCCAGGTGTCATGTTTAGCCCCCCTCCCACTTCCTGCCAAGGACTGCTATAAAAGGAAGGGACATCTTGTCTTGTATCTCTCTCTCTGGTCCTGCCTGCCTGACCAGCTCCTCACTGCCCTGCTGCCAGATCACCACGTGGCAAACACATGGAGGGATATGACCATTTCCTCTTTGGAACTCTCACTGCATGTCACTATTAAAATCCTGTATCCTCCTTCATCCACCATCAAATCATCAATCCCAGAGATTGGACTCAACTCCACAGGTTATATTTCTGTTTTGTGTATATTACTCCCTTTTCCTTGTTATCACCTGTAATCCCCACTCATTCTCCATACCCTGTATTTTGGTTCCTTTCTTACACAGCCTCTGTAATTCCCTCTACCTTTTATTTATTGTTAAAGTTTGTATCTTTTTATTTCCAAATGAAATCAAGTATTTTATTGAGCTTTGAGCTCAAGGGGGCTAGCTTAAACCCAATACAGTATACTTTGCTATTTGCAACTCTGGAGCTCTGCATGTGGAGATGTGATTGTAAAACCCAAAGCTCTGTTGATGGCACCAGACCCAAAGCCATGAATTGACATTTCCTCACCCATTGCTGATGTCAGGGGTATGGAGTGGAACACAACTTGAGCTCCTGATCCTTTCACCTGTTGCCCTAAGGCCATGAAAATCTTAGTTGATTGTGAGCCTCTCATTGCTACAACATCACTCCCCACCTGAAACACCAGAAGCGGGTAATAATCTGAAGACCTCACAAAGATAGGAAGTTTTCCTATGATGTCTTTTATCTGGGCACCAAGGAGATAGCAGACCTTCCTATGGACCAGGTTCAGTCTGTGTGACGGGCCTTCCACTCCTCTCAGCAGACAGTCTCCTGCAACAATGACTTTATTTTTCTTTTGAGGGTCAGTTTTTATGGCTGGTCTGAGGCAAGTCAGCCTTGGTGGTGTTGCTGGAATTCTCTCATCCTTGCTCACAACCCATTCCTCCTGAAAAGCCTCACAGTTGTTCTGGAAGGCCACTGCAGGTTGTGCACTTCTTAAAGGAACAGAATGTTTCCACTTGTTTCGTTGGGCAGAGACCTGTTGTTATTGACTCTGCTCCTGTGGGATACTACAGGCAGGCATCGAGGCTTGCTGATGAGAAATCCTCTGCTTGACTCATGGTTGCCTCATTCTCTGTTTTTGTAGAGACCAGTATGTGGAAACAATCAATTTCAGTCTCTCTGATTTTTCTCAACATACCTCTTCCCTGAGCTCCATCCCTTTATCTTAGAGCTGTGTCAGCTGGTGGAGCAGGTCATCCACCTGTTCACACCACACAGAGCCACAGTGAGCATTGCCTCTGTAGCCAGTGAAAGTCTGGTATTTCTCACAGCCTGTGGCCTATATACCAATATCCATTTTGGCTGGTGATAGGAAAAGAGCATTCCTCCTCTGAGTAACCACGATCACTCCTTGAATAATTTCCAGCACTAAGCTGAAGAATACTTCAGTGACACATCCAGGTGACTCAGCACCTCCCTCTGTTGATTTTGGGGATTTAAATTTGCCCTCTCATGCACACATGCAAGAGATTCTGAGTCCTATCGGGTCTCTCTCCTCTCTCTCTCAGACTCTCTGTCCCCAGAGCCCTCTATTCTCCTCTAAAAACCACTGCACAGTCAGTCACCAATCCTGATATCAGTGCCTCACAGTTTTCAGTCTGAGCATGATATTACAGAGGATTATGAAACAAACTTAAGAATATTCCATCTATGTTTGCTGCAGATTCTTGTCTGGCCATGGAGTATTGTGTCCTGTTATAATAATTATTCACCAGAATCTGAAATATTCCAATTTTAATTACATGTTATATAACAAAGAGATTGAAAGAAAGGCTAATGTGTTTGGAAGAATTCGATCTCTTTCCTTTGGAAAAAAACTGATACTTTAATGATCTCAGATGAACACAGTATTCTACATCTGCATGAAACATAAGACTAGCACCAGTTGCATGCACTGCCCTTATTTATATCTGCTGACAGACTTTATGAGCTCAGCACTCTGGCTTTGACAGCATCCTTGACCAAGATTCTTCCTTTTCCCTCACTGTTAGACCTCAAACACCTGTTCAGACTGTTTAAAGTTTTGGACACTTTCAATGCCCTGCTGATACTCCTCCTCCTGTCTCAGCAGGGCTCTTCCTAGGTGTGGTGTTTTGGCAGTTACTCCCCCCCAACTTTGAAATAACCCAGGCTAGGACTTAGTTGGCTGGAAGCTACGGAATGATGTTTCATATTTACAGCTATGCACAATATACAAGCAGATATTTACAATTTATAACATATATTTACAGATATATACACTAAAAAGGTAATGCAGAAACACCATATCCCTCCCAGAGATCAAAATCCCTAAGAGGGGTCACCATCCACCCCTACCACCTTCCCTCCTTCACCAATCTTATCTCACCATCTGTTAATGCAGCAGAAAGGCAAAGGCAGATCAGCCAGGGGGTTAGCAGTAGGAAAGAAGTTAGTGAAATTATTCAGATACAAAAGGCAGGGAGAAAGGAGCCATGCAAGAGCAGCCACAGCCACAGAGAGTTCTGAACCTCTTTGACTTATCTATATTTGGCTTACAACTCTTAAAATATTTTTTTTTTCTTTCTCAGTAGAGCTCTGAGGGAAGTAGCATCATCAGTGTTTTCCTTTCTCAACCTATATTCTAGTTTCTCATTCAAATCCTCCAATTAGTTCAAACCAGCA
>VWZI01013569.1:299429-349599 GCA_013396835.1 Psilopogon haemacephalus | reverse complement strand
TTCTCACTCAAATTCTCCAATTAGCTCAAACCAACACACACACACCAGTGTTTTAGTTACTGCTGAACCAGGCATCAAGGCTGTGCTTTTCCAGCATTTTCCCCCACCAACACTAGGTTAAGGAATGGGCAAGATCTTTAAAGAGGACACAGATAGGTCAGCTGACCGAAACTGACCAAAAGGGCTATTCCACGCCATATGATGTCAGCTCAGACATAAACATTAAGTGAAAAAAAGAAGTATGGGGACATTAGTTGATGTCATCTGTCCTCCAGAGTATTTGCTACATGTACTGAAGCCCTTCTTCCCAGGAGTGACTAAACATTGTCTGGCTTAATGAGAAGTAGAGAATAATATCTTTGCTCTTGCTTCCACACACATCATTTCCTTTGACTTTGTATTTAGTAAAATTGCTTCTATCTTGACTTTATCCTGCACTTTTGTTATATTTTCCCTCTTCCGTCTCCCCTGTCCATCTAAGAAGGGAGGTGATAGAGCAGCTTTGGTGGGCATCTGGCCCTCAGTCAGGGCCAAACCACCACACATACTAAAAATGAAGATGACACTATGACCAACAAAGGGGCTGGATTTGTTTACTATTTGATATTTGCATACAGTTTATAGACTTCCACACCTCTTAGAAGACTTTCCAAACACCATGTCACCAAAATAAAGGAAACTGGCTTTTAATTGCATTTTTATTATACTGTTACTTTACTGTCACTCATAAACAAGTCATAGCAGTTTAGAATATGCAACATTTGACAGTCATGGTATAAATTGTCAGCTCCAAGAAGGAAATTAATTTGACGTAGGTAACACTTCAAAAACATAAGAAAAGAGAAGAAATTAGCTCAGATTTCTTGCTGAAGCTCTAAATTCTGTTAACCTTCTCTCAACTAGCCACACTTAGAAGACTGTACAGAAACAATCTGTTCAGAAGTGCTAATCAATTGCCTTAAAAATTTAATCACCTGTATGCACTACAGGAGTACACATTAAAAAAAAAAAAGGGCTCCAGCATAATTGTCACTGTCAATCTACTTTACATTTCATGCCCTTACATTAGCAGTTGGCATCCAGATTGTCACTCACTGGATAAGAACATATTTAACTTTGCTCCAAAGGGAAAGAAACAACCAGATAGTATGTCAAAAGAGAATATTTACGGTCTTGTCAATAACACTGATGAGATCAATGTTTTTATTTGTCCTTAGTACACTTCAATGTCATGTTCATGTATTAGTACAGTTTGTAGCACAAAATCGATTTCTTGTAAGTAATATTTAACTGCCAATAGAAGGCGCTTTATGGATAAGAAGCAAGCATTTTGGTTGGTGTTCTCATATACATTCAAGGACAACAACAGTTTTAGACTTCAGTTTTGATTATTTTAATTTTTCCATAATCTGTTGCTTTCTTCAGTTAAAAACTACAACAGTTGGACTACTCAAGAACAAGACTAACATAGCATCTCTCACTCTACACACCTAGAACTACTTTCTGAAAAAAAAATGTAATAAGGAATAAGATCTTAGAGAAATTTTTTTTCAGTTCTCATCCAAGTGAGTCAGGTGTACTTGAAACCTATTTGAAATGACTACGATTTTCCATTATAACTGCATAATACTTTTTAAATGAAGAAACTTTAGAATAATTACAAATTGGTCTTAAATGTGAGTGGCTTTCTTTTGTACCACAAACACAGAAAATTATGCAAAAGGCAAGGGAAAGCTGCTAACATCTACTCTGTGGAGCTGTAGCAGAAACAACTGCTATTGACATCACTGGAAGTTAGAAATCTTATGCCTTATGATTCTCCTTTATCTTGTCTTCTCCATCAATATTGATTTGCAATTTGCATGGCTTTTAAAATAGAAGATGTACATAATTTCATTTTTGTCAGAAAGAAAACTTTAACAGGTATTCTGGTCTTTAAGATTGCTAGGTAGATAGGATAGACAGAAACGCTTTCCACTCTCATCCAGGTGTTGCACAGGCTGCAAAAATACAGGCAATGATAATTAATCAGTTGATCAGAATATTTAGAAATCATTAAAGAAACAGATCAGGAATCAAATCCTACACTTTTTACAATAAAACACTGAACAGGTAACCACTTTACAGAGTATAGCCAGAGGACATAAAAAAAACACGAGGCGTGGGAAGACTCACTTCAAAAGCCTTCCACACCTGGTAACATCTAAAGACAGTTTATATGGGTCTCTCTTGTGGTTAAATAAGGCAGAGACAGCAACTCATGTCTATCTTGCTGTATCTAAAGCAACAATTTTGCTATTTTAATAGGTGTGCACAAACAGTACCTTTACAAAGAAAATCGTTCTGTTTTCTAAATAAGATGTTGCCATTTAAACGAAGGTAGAAAAGAAAATGTAGCTAGACATATTCTTCCAGACTTCCTGAGAGAGATTTCTACATATTAAAGATTATTACGTCCCTAGTAAAGAATCCATACTTTTAATGTTCTGCATTCCCTCTGATTATTTATTTTCAGAAATACAAAACACTGTGTAAAAGCATCCTAACCTAGCAGTAAAGAGAAATTAGCTTATATCTTCCCAAAAATAGAACAAACCAAAACCAAAATTCTCTAAACCATCCCATTCACCACATTTATCTGCCTCTGATGATAGCAACATTCCAAAGCCAGAAATAGCACAGACTAAAAACCTGCATCCCCGAATGGCATGCACATATTTGTACTATATTTTACAGGTATAATTAGAAATGTTTTCTCCATCACATAAACCCAAAATCCCTAACAACTACCTGTTCTAAATGGTTAGGATTTTCCACATTCTGTAGAGCATTCTTTTTTGCTGAAACACTTGGTGGTCTGATCAACTTCCCAGCCACTGCTATATTATGAAACAAAATAATACCTAAAGACTGGAAACAATACCTTCAAACAGGCTTCACATGATATGTAAGCTTTTAAAGATGTTTCTTTATTATCATTGTTAGCTTCATTTCATGATCATGTCCTGATCATTATTTCTTGAATTTGTGCATGGGGAGGGCAGACACAGGGGTTCCTACAGCACATGAACAAAGGTTGTTAAGTCAATGACCACAAACAAAATTAACGGATTTGTTTGTTTCTGTGTGCTACCTGTGAATTATGCAGCAGTCCTGAAAGCTGAGAAAATTGAAGCCTGTGCCCTGACAATGCACAATGGTATAAGAGGATTAAAAAAAAAACAAAACAAAAACTGAAAAAAAAACCCAACAGTATCACAGATAAAAATATTTTCTATCTGTAACTTGGAAAGGCAGAGGGGAATGATCGAGGGCTTGTGGTATATACTGAAACATCTTGCTTCTGGCACTCCCTTCCTCATTAAAATCTTCCACTCTATGTAGAACTCACAGTAATTCAGAAAAGCCTCATTTGACCTAGTTCCATTAAAAAAAAAATTACTGGATAAAAGTTATTAATGTTTCGTTCACAAATCAATAACATTTTAAAAACAAACTATGCGTGACAGATCCATTAAAGCATTCAGCCATTTATAAACTTCACAGAATTGCCCATCTGCCTGAAAGATGCATGAGCTGAGTTTGGGAAAACAGAACATAAAGAATCCCCCCCAGGTTGACTGAAATATCTGGATAGTGATTTCTGAGAGCAACAAAATATTCTTTTTCAAGGTAATTGAGATTAAAATTGTATTTTTTGCAAAGGAAGATTTGCAGCTAGACAATTCCATTTGTCAATTAATGCATCCTGTGAGACATCCAAGATGCACAGAGCAAAGAACAACAAGCATAAGTACAATTTTTATTTTTGAATGCACAAAATAAAAACCTGCATAAACAAACAGCACTAAACAAAATAGATGTTTTTAGCAACAGGGTCTTCATTTATGCAGGATGGATAAATAAATTAAATAAATACAGATGATGGTGGAACCGCTTGCCATTAGCCAGGAAAGAATCATCAGAAACAAATGCTGTCAAATTATGTATCATGTTATCTCAGAAGAAAAGCATCAAGATTAAATGAATACAAATGAATTGCAGCTCTTTTAATAGTCATAGAAAATATTCTGTAGGCTTTTATTTGTTTTGACAGAAATGGAATATACCAAAGCCTTAATGGAAACTGAAATTATTTTCTGTTTTATTCTGTCTGAAGCAAGGTCAGAATAGATATTAGAGCTGTTTAAACAGTTCTGATTTTGTCAGGGTTATCAAATTAATAGGATAGGACAAACCTTTGTTCTTATATACAAAGCTCTGAAGGCATTCATTCGCTAAACTTGTTACAGAGTTTCTCTTTCTCTAGGTCACATTAGGATTTGAAAATGAAACACTCATTTATAGCAATCCTACATATAAGAAGCAGTCTGAAAAAAACACATGAACATTTAGTTTAGGGGACAAAAGCATATAGTAGCAACCAAATCAATGTTCTCCAAAATAATTTCCCAGAGAAACTATTAGAAGCTACTATCTAAAACCAGGGCTTTTACATGGTAGTATTGAGTCTCAGTACGGAAAAGCTAAATATTAATCTCTAAATGCTAACATGCAAGCTAACACAATTCCTAGGTTTACTTAATCAAAACTTTTTCATTGTGAACCTTTTGGTCATATCCGCACTGTCAGCAGTACTTAAAAAAAGAAGTCAATTTCTTTGCATGTATGCAATGCTGAAAACAATTATCCACATGCAGCACATATTTCAAGTCTACCTTCCCTACGAAACCATGCAAAAAAGAACTGTTTGCAAGAAGTTCAGAGTGATGCACTTCATAGAATCAGTCAGGGTGGGAAGGGACCACAAGGACCATCTAGTTCCAACACCCCTGCCATGGGCAAGGACACCTCACACTAGATCAGGCTGTCTAAAGCCTCATCCAGGCTGGTCTAAAACACTTCCAGGGATGGGGCATCCACCACCTCCCTGGGCAACTCATTCCAGAGTCTCACCACTCTCATGGTGAAGAACTTCTACATAACATCCAGTCTGAATCCACCCATTTCTAACCTTGTACCATCCCCCCTAGTCCTATCACTATCTGACATCATAAAAACTCCCTCCTCAGCTTTCTTGTAGGCCTCATTATGATACTGAAAGGCCTTCTCCTCTTCAGACTGAACAACTCCAACTCCTTCAGTCTCTGCTCATAGGAGAGGTGCTCCAGCTCTCTTATCTTCCTCATGACCCTTCTTTGGATACGTTCCAGCACATCCATATCCCTCTTGTAATAGGGGTTCCAGAACTGGACACAGTACTCCAGGTGAGGTCTCACCAGAGTGGAGTAGAGGGGGAGGATCAGTTCCCTTGACCTGCTGGCCACATTTCTCCTGATGCAGCCCAGGACCTGGTTGGCTTTCTCGGCTGCAAGTACACACTGACAGTTCATACTGAGTTTCTCATCCACCAGCACCCCCAAGTCCCTCTCCTCAGGGCTGCTCTCCAGCCAGTCACTGCTCAGCCTATACTGGTGCTTGGGATTGCCTAGAATTTCAAGAATATGCGGAATGAATATACTGATTTATTTCTGAATCTGCTTCAGAAAGCTGATGAACCACATTCTCTGTACAAATAATTTAAAAAAATGACAGAGGACACAGTCTTACTAAGCAGGCTACCCAGTGGCTCCTATCTCAAAAATTCTTCACATGTTCACAGAAGGAAGAGATTTAACCTACAGCCATTCGCATGGATGAACACCTATAAAGCATTTC
Source organism: Psilopogon haemacephalus (assembly GCA_013396835.1). Taxonomy (NCBI): domain Eukaryota; kingdom Metazoa; phylum Chordata; class Aves; order Piciformes; family Megalaimidae; genus Psilopogon; species Psilopogon haemacephalus. The sequence continues at coordinate 343,881 of VWZI01013569.1, read as the reverse complement.
ACAGGGTGTACAGGCCAAGAAAGACTGACCAATATAGAGTTTGTGGAAAGATAGCCTTTGTATTCTGACTCCAAGCCCTCAAAGAAAAATTGCTAAACAATTGAAGGAGCTATGTATAAAGTAAAAAAATAATTTCGTATTAGTACTGCATAGTCCTGTTTTTCTTTACATAGCAAAGTGTCCACTCATCCAAACCAAGAGCAACCAGTTTCTTCAGTAAGATGCTGTGGGAAACAGCACTGAAAGCTTTACTAAAATCAAGGCAGGCAACATTCAGAGCTTTTCCTTCATTCACTAAGTGGGTCACCTTGCCATAGGAAATCAGGTTTGTTAAGCAGGAATTGCCCTTCATGAACTGACTGGGCCTCATCACCTGGCTGCCCTGCATGTGTCATGTTGGGTGATGTTACTTAAGATTATCTGCTCTGTGACCTTCCCTGGCACCAAGGTCAGACTGACAGACCTGTAGCTCTCCAGAATGTCCTTCCAGCCCTTCTTGTACATGACAGTCACATATGCAAACCTCCTGCAAATATTAATGTACCACCCCCAGGCTTATTTATAGTGAGCTTGGTTTTGTGCCCTTCCTCCCTCAAATGTTGTTTAAAACTCTTTCAATTAATCCTGCTAGCCCATGTCCTAGGATTTTTTCTCTACTTTTGAGAGAGTTGTACCCCATATCTTGCTGGCAGGCTTGTTGTCCTGAAAATCAACCCATAATTAAAGAACCCAAAGTCCTTCCAGTGACACCATACTTAGTTGTGTCATTGACCTCTTAATTTTCTTTCTCTGCTGTTCCAAAATGAAGCAGATCTGTATGTACCAAATTACTAGGCTTCTCCAGAGGATATTGAAATCACCTTAAATGCACTGGTGTAAATACTGATGCATGCATACTACAGCATAAAAATGTTTTCACCTGTAAAGCTACAATAGAATTAGCCTTAGTTTTTCACTGGAATTATTTCAGTTTAGTACTCAGTCAAGGTGACTGATTTATGAGCACCTTTATACAACTCCTTTTTAAATCTCAACATGTGTTACAGCCTATCCTACTGAATAGCATGTTTCTGAAGTTTTTCTTACCATACAAACTCCCAAGCATTATATAGTTGATGTAGGTAGTAGAAAGCTGCATCAATACAGCTCTCCTAGGATAGATATTTATGCTGTACAATGCCAGAGAGACAGTCAAGTTAGCATCAGTTCTAAAAGCAGTCTAGTTTTCTCAGCTCATCAACCCTACTTCACTTGGACTCCCCATTTTAAGTATAGTAATACCTGTAGAAGTAGAAGCAGGGATGTTTCTGCTTCTACCTTTCTCCTCTTTTTTTTGTTTTGTTTTCTCACAAAGGAATATGCTAATTACATAACAATGTTCAATATTCATTACCATCACCACCAAAACAAAAGCTCTTACCATCATATACAAACCCAGTGAGAGTCGTCACAAAATGCTGCCATAAAATTAATTGTATAGAATTAATTTTCTGTGTTTCTAAAATCTTGTTTCTCACCTTTCTGAGAAGCCACACAGTCAGGTAGCTGGTAACTTGCCATTACGAGCAACCATGGTCAGTGGTCTCCTCCTTTGCCACCACCGTTGCCTACACACCCACAGCAGATGGAAGCTAAAGCTTCTTTCTGACTTCCATCATGCCTTGTCCAGGTTCTGACTTTTGTGTCTACCAAATAATTTTTCAATTATACGTCTCTTTGTCAAAGGAAAGGCAGATCATAGAACATTCTCCTGGCTGCAAACACTTTGGCCATACACAGCAACTGGAGGAAGTCCAATGTCTCCTGGAAAAGTGATAGTGAGCTATGTTCATGTACTCTTTGGATGCATTCTGCATGGACACTGTTGTAAGCATTCTGCGTTCTGTGCCCAATCCCCATAGACAAACTTTTTTTTTTTGCAGAATAGTGGTGAGCTTTCAGGGATCAGTGGACATCTGAGTTCAAAGGTACAGTCTCTAGTATAAAAGGCAGAGAATCATTATTATTTAAGACAAAAAAATAATTTCTGTAACTTGAAAGAGCTCAGCTTAAAAGAAAAGTGACTGAGAAAATATATACCATCTCAAAAAACAGACTCCTAAACATAAGGGACAGACTTAAAGGCTTCACTTAGTAGTTGTGACTTCCAGAACACTGCAATATCCTCTTCCAATTTTCTTTTAAAAATGTTGTATGTTTTTATAATAATGGCAAATTTTTAAGAAGCGAGCTTTCACCATACCAGAGAATTTGCAGGATTTCCTCTATATAACAGAGTAGTCAATCATACAATATAACCTTCACTTTAATTTCATCAGGAAAGTTATATTCAGCCATAATATGAAGCCAAGCATCCACAAACTGGAATCATAAGTGACATGCTACACAAACTAGCTGTCTGCAAGCAAAATAGAGGGAATTTGATCTTTGTGCACTTCTTGAGTGGGAAATTGTGCAATCTGATACCCTGGTAGATCTGCTTTGCTTTCAGAACAATCTTCCATTACTGTATAATATGACTAACAGAATTTACAGAACTAAAAATCATACAACTTCCATAAGGGCAAAAAACATTTAGTAGGCTACTAGGAGGAAGATTTGAACTATTTCACAATAACCCACGTTCACACAAATCGCAGCACATCAGTGTATTGCAATTCACTGACCAACTAAACTAAGCTCTGAACAAGTAGCCACAGCTTGTATTTGCAGATTGACTTGTATGTTATTAATCTGAGCTATTCCAAGATCCAGAACAAAGCAGAAGACATCTGGTATGGGATGGTACAATACTTTCCAATGAGTAGTGCTGCAGGAAACAGAGCTAAGAAAGGTGACACAGATAGAAAAATCTAAACAGATGACGAAACGAAAAGGGACTGACTCATCAACATGAACATTTCCCAGTTTGTAATTTTCCACCAAAGCATCACTTCATTGCCAGCAACAGAAGCTAGTTCTGCCTTGCAAGAAGCTGTTGGCAGCTAAGTTTACCTCTTGCCTTTTTTTTTTTTAATTCCTGTCAATTTTTTTTTTTTGTAAACTAAAAAAACCCACTTGATAATTGTTACTGCTCCTAAGTTCACTGTTGGGTATACTATTGCACATTTTTCCTTACAGTAAGTTAGAGAATTATGAGGTAAAGTAAAAGTGCTTGGTAAGCCTATTTTACATGCACAAGCACATGCTGTTAGTAAGAGTTCACAGACCTGATTATGGTAATAAAGACATTAAAACATAAAAGGAACAAAAGGTTGACAGACAAATCTATCACATGTTGGCAGTCTACGTGAATTGCTTCACTATTATGCAGATTTATGTTCCTCCAAAGTTTCTAAACATCATTAGAGTTTCCAGTTTTCCTTTGTAAGTGCAAGTTGTTCTATAAATGAACCAATGAAAACTTGCTCCTCTTTCATTTTCCCTTTTTGTCTACAATTGCCACTTCCTGTCATGTTTTCAGAGGTCTGTCTGTCAACAGAGTGTAACTTCAAACTATGTCAACAATAAAGACTCTATCATCAAATATATATCTGCAAATCAACCTCTTTCTGCCCATTTTGAAATCCCCTTGCACACAAAACACACAACCAAAGCTCCTAGAAAATAAAACAACGTTTTCTACAAAGCTCTTTTTCCCTGAAACCATGCTCAGAATATCAGAGCTGCTCATAAAGCCACTGCAGAGATACATGACACTGAGCTATGCGGTACCTCCAACATGAAGGCTTTAATTTTTCAATAGTGGGTGACACTGAAACTGGCAGGTTTTTAGCTTACACAAAGTTTGGAATACAGTGCTTGTGTGAACCAGGTATTGGAACTCCAACCAAAGATCCATTGCAAAGATATATTTGGCAAAACTTAATATGGAAAGGCATGTATATCACTAAACTTTTGTAAAAAAGCTGTGATACTCGGACCTAGAACAGAGTTGTTCAGTTTGTCTCTAGTGAGTGCTAAACCAATTGGGAAGATTATAAAGTTATTAAATACAAGTGTCTGCCAGCATACAGATGGCCAGATTCCTTATCAATACCTTTTTAAGGCAAACTAAGTAGAAGTCTAATACTTGCCTCACTTTTACAGAGTTTGTTAAGTGACAATGTATTTCTTTTATTTATAATAGAACTCCTGTAAACTCTGGATTCAGTTCCCCTTCATCATTCAAACATTTGTTTCTACAGTGTTAACAAATAGTTGTTACTTTTATTGAAACAGTTCAACTTTTAATGCATCAATTTTCTCCATCTCATTACTTCACCATTATAAAGTATTTAAACTCTCTATAAATTACATGAATAAAGAAATTTTGCAACTCTGGATATCTATATTTATATCTACATTTCCTTCTAACTGATGATTTTTATATTAATATATTTTTATATTAAATTTGTCCATAAGCAAATAGTTTCCAATTTTCATATTTGCTTACCTCTTTCCTAACACCAAGTCTCAAGTCTGCATTATACTGATATTTTAAAAGGTGCACCTGTCCTTTAGTTTTATAACATCTAAACGTCGTAATTTCCAGTGAATATTACACATGAACTATTTAATTTTTGAGTTTGATCAGTAAAGCCAAAGACATAAATATGAATAAAATGAAGGTGCTCAAGTAATTCTCCAGAAAAACAAGCATACTGCTGGGTACCTGGCTGCGCAATGAACCATCTTCATAATCTGTTATCAAAAGTTGTTTGTGTGTATTTTAGTATCTATATTCACATTAGTTAAGAAAACTAAAAGCTTCTGCATTTTTACCCATCTTTTACAAAGCTTTCAAATTTCTACTTTTCCTCATGTAATCTAACAGCAATTAGCTTTTCATAATAACTCAGAATTTTGTCAAAAGTAGTGTGATTAGCAGAACATCTTAGAGAAGACTATTTCTCATTTAACTATTACTTTAAAAACAACAGTGCTATTGAAATACTCCATTCTCACTTTCAGCTATCTACACATGACGTTTAGATTCCTAGCGAAAACTTTTTTCATAATACAAAGTAATGGAACAAGTATTGCATACATAGTATCACTTAAGTTGTATATAATGGGTTGCACAAAGTAAAGTAATAGTTGCTTGTCAGATGTTTGGCATATGAAGCTTCATGAAGAAATTATACAATGAGAAAGAGGAATATCGGTAATCACTGTACTTCAGTGCTACAGTAAATATTCCTTGCAATGATTCTAGGATGTTTACCAATAACTGAACACACACACACACATCTATTTTTTTAATCTAATATGTTGTCGTATCTTTCACACTGCTTCTTATCAGTATTTGAAAAAGCAACTAAAAGTAGAAGGANNAAAAAAAAAAAAGATGATTTTATGAACTGTAAGGGGAACAGATATCAGTCAGCATTTTTTTCAACACAACCCAACTGTACTACATACATGCGGCCATGATACAAAAAAGAAAAAAAGGTGGATGAAAATATAGTACAACCTCAGTTAAGGACAATTTAGAGGATTAGAAATACAGGCATTAAATCCACTTCGGATGCAAGAAAACGACACATCTGACTCGAAATTCAATGTTACTAAGTTTAGAGAAATTTTTTCTGTGCATTTGCTCTTCTCTACACATCCAATACCAAATATGCTCAAGTTCAAATGGGCAACCATTCAGAAACCCATGTTTCTGATCTTTAGTAACACCAAAACCCACATAAGTAGGCCTTCCTAATGGTGCAACATTTATAAATCTAGTTCCACACAAGTCTTAATAGGTTCTTTGAGATTTTCAAACTAGACATGTTAAACATTTTCATGCTATGTACACCACTTCTGAGAGTTGAAAATTTTTTTCATTGAAAAGTTAGATAGGTTATATAACACGAAATTAAGAAGTGCTATTGGAATTAAAAAATAATTGATATTACAGATAATATTTACTGTCAAAATACTTTTAGCATCACAACCTGAGTTAGGCTAGACAACAGAAGTTACAATAGTCCCTGCTTACTGGCATTTTATTTTCTAACAACTCAGAAAGGAGGTAAGCTTTCTAAAACATTAACACACTTAAAATTGTACCAACAATAGTCAGTAGAATCTGTTTAAAAAAAAAAAAAAAGCTACAGTATCACTATATTGAACAACCAGACCTTCAATAGCCACTCTCTGAGTATAAGAGTATTTTTTACTTGTCAGACACCTCATAAGAACATCTTGCAGACTTCCCTTTAAGTTGTTTACTAGAGAAATTGTTAGCCTGCAGAAAAATTGTTGTGCTAATTTACACTTCTTGTTTGGAAACCTTTCATCCATGGTCTAGACTTTATAAACATAGTATAGCCAGAACTGTACTCACTTCACAGTTTCACTTAAATTGCATTACAGATAGAGAGGCAGTTCATCAAAGGACACACTGCAACTGAACCAGCAGATATGAGAGGGTAAGATAGATGTGTGCAGCATTAATCTTTCTAACCTCTGAAATACTGAGTTTAAAATCTTACAAAAATGATTCCACTACAGCACTCGACTAATATTTCTCTCATTCATTCAGATGCTTCTCACAACAGTAAATCAGAAATTTGTTCTTAGTTCCTGAGAGAAACATCTTACCTAAAACATTACTGAGGAGCACAATTTGCTCTTTCTCTACCAACCTACTCAGAACAAGGCTCATGGACACACTAGCAACTGATGTTTCAACAGCAGCAAGAAAGAAAATCCCAAACACAAAGGGAAATACAAATACTTCATGCTTGAAGTCCAAAAGGTGCATGGAAATTTGAATGAAAAAAAATTTCCCCGTTCCACACCATTGTTAAGGATGCATTTCACCTAAGGAATTTTAAAATTTTATTTAAGGAATGTGGAACTTTCAGTTTTTGTGTTGCATTCAAGAAGTAATGGCAGCACAAGTCATTAAGTGATTGTAGTTTTCTTACTGTATATATATGATGTACATTTTAACTATACTAAAGCAGTTTTTCACATTGCATTCAAAAGTCTCATTCCTCTCTATAGCTATTTTGTACTAGTATATGAAGATAATTCAATAAAATTCCAGTATTAAAAATGTAATGAGCTGCATCTAAAATGTTCAAAGTTAATAGGTTTTCTGAGTAAAAGTAAAGTCTAAGGAAAAGATGTTGAAACACTGAAATTTGCATTACTTCTAAAATAATATATTCAATACTCCATTATTAAAAGGCAATGAACAACTCAGTCTTCTCCTTTTGTCATGAATTTCTGTATCCATGTAAAACAAACCAAAAGCCCCTGACATGTTTATTCCAGCTAACAAACAGTATTTCAAGGCAGGCAGCAAAACAGGTATAGTCTCCTCATTTTCTGCTTCTCCTAAGTTTCTGTAAGGACCATGCTGCATTATAAATTTCAACTTTAAACAAAAAAAAAATTATTAGACCTTACCTCTATCGCTGAAGTCATCCACAAGAATGATTTCTGCTATCAGGCTGTCTGGAGTGCGGTTGATAATACTGTGTATTGTTCGCAAGAGTGAAGTCCAGCCTTCATTATGAAATGGGATAATAATGCTAGTATTTGGTAGCTTTTCCAAGTACACCTTGTGCTTACAGCTGAAAAGACAAGAAAACAATTCTATAAGCATACTTAAAAGTCCTAGCTGGCATATACTACCACCTATTTGGGCCATGCAACCATTATGGTTCCTGGCACAAAATCAGTGTAATCAAGAGTACTTTCATGCTACAGCAATGAGTTCATTTAAAATATGTATATTGCTTGCAACATACAATAAATCTGAACAACGACAAAATTTAAGTAGAATAAATTAAAAATTTAACTGTCTGAAATAAGATTATTTTCCTTTGCTGGAAGCTTTTCCTTGCAAAATAACAGAAGGCATATTGTCTCTGACATTATTTCCAGAAAACAATTCATTTATCATCAAGAATTCTGAGCCATAATATGAAGCATATAATTCTGTCCATAGCAGACAGAATTTATATAGTCTTCTACACCAAGAGACTAAAACTCTAGAACAAAATTCAGTAACATCCTGGGTGACATGCTGACAATATGCAAAAAAATGACATCCATGACTCCAATTTCAACTTCACAGCTAGACATCCAAAATGATTGCTGCTACTAAGCACAGAGATAAAACAACCAAAAATGCAGACAGTTACAAGCAAAAAAAATGTAAACAACCTTTCCTCTTTGAAATCACTGCATTTTAATTGAACAGTGTCATGGTATGGGTGTGACAAACACTCTAGAGTTGGCCCAATCCCGGGAGTCTCTCCTCCCCCTCCTGTTCAAGGTCCAGTAGGGGTTGAGGGGCGGGGGCACACCACGTGGCCCTGGGACCCAGGGAGACCCCGGGCTGCACGTATGCATGGAGTTTTTTGAACCAATTGGTCAGCTAGAGAATGCTGAATACCTATTGGACAGTTTCACGCGCCCCCATAGGGTATTTAGGCAGGGGTCAGCAGCCGTTAGGAGCTCTTCTTCGCTCTTCCTCGCTCTTCTTCGTTCTTCTTCGCCGTCTCCCCGTCGTGGCTGTGAAGAGCCCAGCCACATGCAAGGCAGCAGGCAGCAAAGCACAGCAGCTTTCCAGAGAAGCGGCAAGGCTAAACCCCTTCTCTCTCTTTCTCTCCCTATCCAGGCTAAGTCGGTCTTTTCCTTCTTCCCCTCGGGTTCGGGAAGGAGCGTTGTTTCCCCCTTGCGCCCCCGCGGGTTTGTAGGCGCGGCTGGGGTCTATTCTGTTTGTATACTCTCTGTTCCCTAAATTCTGACTGTTAAACTGTTTTACCTGGCGTTTTGAGCAACTCGTGCGTTTGTTTTCTGCCAACCGTGAATCCAAAGAACCTCGGGGGCACCAGGACCCCCCCCCTCAGCGGATATCGACATTAATTAAATGATATCTCGTGACATTACAAACAGCATTTATGGAATATCAGTGCTCAGCCTAAAAAAATTAATACTGAGGTGTTTACATACTCAAGTAGAAAATCCCATTCTTTAAAAATAAATGATGGCCTTGTGATACAGCTTTCTCCAGTAGCTTAGAATATTTCATGACTAATGTTTAAGTTAGTGAAACTGATAGGATCTTATCTTTCATGTTTTGTTGAAAAAGGAGAGGATAAGAGACACATTTGTCTGTTGTTAACACAGCATGGCGTTTTCACCTCTGGGGACAGAGTAACTGAATGATTCCTTATTCACCAAGGAAAATTCATGCCCTGATAAAGATACTCCTGGTACCCCTACAAGCAGAAACAAGTCAGCTTTGTGATAAACAAATGAAAACAACAGAAAATGGAAAAAAAAACCCAAAACAACAGTTTAGACCTGCAACCTTTAGGTTGAAAAAAGTACAGATATTCTTTTTTAAAAGCAGCAAAGATAAACATATATATCAAATACTGCTGTAGATTATAATGCTGGTTTACATTTATTTTCTGCTTATTTTGCATTTCCACTTTATAAATGTCACTTAGAATTCGATTTTTGCCAATTTATTGTATGATGACCACAATGAAAAAATGTTCCAAAGGAACTGCAGTTCTATTTGTAAAATATTAACCATTATAGTTTTGAATAAACAACCAGGTTTTTATATGCTTTCCTAAAAAAAAAAAACAAAACAACTTTGTAATTCATACACTTCTTCCTGAAACATGGCAACAACAAGTTTAATGAAAGCTATTAGCAAGAAAAATACTTTTGAAAACTTTTTAATAAGCAGTTTGCTGGTTGAACACATATGCACAATGGGAAAAAAAGAAAACAAAAAAAAAAAAAGGAATTGCTCTGCAAGAATATTGAGTTCTGGAGAAAACAGTGCAGTGTTCATTATCTAGTGATAAAAAAAGTATATATTCTAACATTTTGGGGAAGAAAATGAAAAACCACTACAGCAATAGAATCAAGTACAAATTCATTTTCTTATCTATAGGAAAAAATAGAACAAAGGAAGACTATTATTAATATTGTAGTTGTTGCAGCTTGCAAATTAAGAAAGCCACCTACTGAAAACTTCACCTGCTGTTGCCAGATGTTTGTTAACAGTGATGCTTCTTGGATTAGAACAAATGAAATTACCATACATATGTGCAATTTTTATGCCATTCTTGAAAGCCAGGCATTTGCTTCCTTTTATAATTTCAACTTCCTGCAAGTACCATTTAAACCAAGTAATTTCTCAATCTCCATAAAACCAGAAAACAACAAACAAAATCCTGAAAGGAGACTGTAGCAAGGTGAATGTTGGTCTATATTACCCAGTAGCAAGTGATAGGACAAGAGGAAATCCTTGGGATTGAAGGTAGACATCTAAGTCAATCTACCTTAAATTAGTATACTAAACTAATTTTTTACTTGAGTTTTGATCACATAATTTCCATGAAAGTGCTCTCAGTCATCAGTCCTGGCTATGTACTCAACATCATGTCCAAACTGATAAAAGGATAAAATATTTTGGGATGTGATGAACACAAAGCTTGACTAGTCTCCCTTTGTTTTCATTATACTTTTCCTCACTTTCATCCTTACCTCCATATTTGTGTTACCTTAGATAACCAAACAGTTCAGTAGATTTTGTAATGTTAAATGTTTGAGGCAACATTCATTTACTCTGCTCAGAAGCACAAATCCAGCCTATTTTCTTCCTTCCTAGTAAATCTGGACTAATACATGAACTACTCCTAAAAATATTTCCTCCACTGGTAAGCGCATATACTACCTGCTTGCACTCAGCAAAACATCACACTGAACAAGTGAAAACCTAGCTTACCATTACTGCACATGGCAAGTTAGGTATTAAACCAAAATAATTTGCTTCTGAAGAATATTCATACTGCACTCTGGTGCTGTTATAAAAGCAAACAAGGAAGTGGAAATCCTTTGTGCTAATTGAACTTTCTTCTTTTTTAAAAAGGTCTGTAGGTCAAATTTTATATTCTTAAACTATTCATTTGCCCTAGACAAAAATTCAGACAGTTCAGCCAAATAATATCTTTTGGTTGCAATTTTGAAAATTAAGAAATGGCTGCCAACAGAATAGACTGTTTTAAGATCTTGGAAAGAAGGTAATTTATTTTGAACATGCAGTATTCAAATGCCTAAATCAACATATTTATAGAGTGTAAGAGGATGAAGAAACAACAGAAACACCTGGAAACTATTTCCAGGCAGTACTGATAAAGTACAACTTGAAAAAAGAGCCACTCATTAAAATAGAGGTAGTGAAAAGGAGTTACAATTACACTACTGATAGTACTAAGATTATTATGATTTTATTTTGTAGGTTAGCCATTTTAACTGCACAAAAATAAAGAAATAGCATTCTTTTACTTCAAAGTATAGGGACAGACCTGTTTATAGGAAAAGAAGTCGTAAAACATTACACTAGCTTAGGAAAAGACGCAGAACTGCAAAAGTCTTCATCTATACACCTCTGTTAACAGAAACATGCAGAAATCTACCATCTCTGATGAAGAGCAAATGAAAGAAAATTATGAAAGGAGTGCAGAACTGGCATAATCTCAGCCTCTCTACAGCTAAAGCTGATTTGTAAAAGTAGCAATTTGTTTGACTCTGTGGATATAGCAACAGCAATATTTTATGCACATTAAAAAATGCCAGTAGCAATGCCTTGGCCAGTTACAAGTCTCTGTGCCTTCTAGACACATCAACAAGCTTGCAAACTGCCCCTTCTGATAGGTAATGGTGTAGCAAAAGTTAAATGTCTTGCAGACATCCCTTTGCTGCATTTAGGAAGCAAGGTAGCAGTCTACTATGGCAGTTAACACATCATAAAAGTAGCCTACCTCAATTTTCTCCTCTTACAGCAAGTACCAGAGAAAGTTTCAGCAAAACAAATATTTTCACCTTCTCCGCAAACACCACCCCTCCCCCACCCCCAATCTGGCTTTCTCAGCACACGCTCTTAGCTGGGTTGTTTTCCTCAGATATGGCTCTTTTTTTTTTTTTCCCCCCCTTTACTAAAAGAATTATAGTTCCCAGCTACTGACAAGCCCTCTGTAAGGTACCAGGACAAAACATTTTACAGTGAAGGTTTACATAGTAATTGTCTTAGCATGTCAAAGTACTAAATTTACAGCAACAAGCTTCAGTCACACCATCTTTCTGTTCCAATCTCGCCTTGTCAACCAAGCCTGATAAAGTAATGTTAACTAGTAATTTCTGCTGCCATTTGACAAGGCTGCAAAATTAGCTTCTGAGCTGATGGAAGGGGAAGTAACCTTTATTTTCACAGTAGCTCACAACTGGAAAGCAAGCAGGCATTACTGAGTATGGACCTGAGTAAAATGTCACAACGCTTTTCCCTACTAGAACAAGCAAACCTTCTTCAAAACATTATTGGTATCTCCATTTAAAAATAAACAGAATTCACTTGTACAGTAGAAATAATCTGTGTTACTGCTCTTAAATGCACTAACAAACAGCAGGTCTTGGAAACTAAACAGGCAAAGCCTTGTGTATGTCTCCCTCAGCAGAGACTTCATCAGAGCTGATAGAGCCAAATTATGTCAAATGGCACCATTTTGATGTGTCATGCAGACTCACTCCATGTGCACTGCATGCCTTTGAAGAAATCCACATCAGTGAGTTTGTGTCACTTAGTCCTTGAAATCAAAAGGTTTCTCTAACCAAGGAAAGAATTTAAGCAGCAGATAAGCTTTATGACACAAAGCATATTTATGTTTACACAACTTTATTTTAGAGGACAGTGAAGTATAAACCCTCCACAACTAAAGGAAAAACCTTAGGATTCATTTTTTTAAATTAAGCACAGGTTTTAAGAAACTTATCTGCTCATCCATATATACTAAATCTAGGTTTGGGAAAAAATAATAGAGAAAAAAGAATGTATATAGTAATTTTATATCATCCCAAAATCCCTCACAAGCAAGCTTGTATCAGCAGGAATCTTAGCACTATAATTACATTTCACTTTAAACATCATGCTTTACTATCTATGAATTCCAAACTATCAGCAAGTAGCCTAATTTATTTAATAGATACACATACATACATACATCCCTAAATCACTTCTTTTTTGAGAGAGAAGGTTACATAAATATCTGTATTTTGAGATGGTCCTCCTGTGATCTGCCTACATATCTTCTCTACTCTTTTTCAGAGCAATATGTGACCAGGCTTATACCTCTCCCAGATTCATCTCCCATACAATATGTATGAGATAAAATACTGGGCAAGATATCACTAGGTCTGACCAGTAATACCAAATCACAGCTGGCAGAAATGGGTGTAAGCACTGAGAGTGCCTCTCAGACCACATATGCCAGCATATGTGGCCTGCTACCACAGTTTTTTTCATTCCAGCTTTAGTGCACATTTGCTGTCCTTACTATATGAAGTATAACAGTTAATTCTGTTGCCAGTGAGAATTTAGTACTGGCATTTGCTCTGTTAATATTGTACCTGATATTTTATTTGCTAAAGAATTATCCATTCTTAGATAAATTCACATTAGCTACATGCCTAATTCTATGGCAGGGGGGGGAACAAACTTGGAAAGGAAGCAATAATGGATATATGAGAAAAAGGAAGGCATACTGAGGCTGGTTATAAACATACCAAACTGACAACATGAACATCATCATTTTCACCTGTGATTGCAAAGGTACAGATAGCCAGAATATTCTGCATTTCTCACAGATGTTCATGAAATTACAGGTACTTTTGCATTTTAGCATTACATTATTTGAGATTTAAAAGTACTGACTTTAAACATTGCCAAATGCTAATAGCCTTGGCTACCTCAGATGTACAGAACTGGATGGAAGATTCTTCAGTATTCCTGTCCCTATTAAGTTTGGATTTCACAGTTACGTTTACTGCTGCTTGCTATTTTGTCAGCAGCATGGTGAGCTTTACTGCATAGTAAATATCATGCAAGACATCCAAACACACAAGAACTACTTTCCACCACTTAAATAATCAGCTTATCTCTTTTATCAAATTCTTTTCAGTAAACAGAAACAGATCTATCAGGACTGGGCTCTCCTCACTGGCCTATTAAATGCTGCAGGCTGTTCCTCACCAAAAGAACAGAAGGACAATCATCAATCTTCAGCCACATTTTAGCTGATTCTGTCACACAGAAAGGAAACAAAGCACCCAGAAAGCATTGGTAACTATTCCATGTTATTTGTTACTACCCCTAACTAGGGGAACTAAGAGTAGGTATAACAGAGACAGAAAGTCAAGAGTTTTGAGTATAAAATATTCCTGATCCTGTTTTGAGGAACAGGATCAGGATGTCCCGATCATATCACATGTCCTGAGGCATTTGCAGAGAACAGTCTGGTAAGGCTTCGAAACAAGGACATTGCCTTAAATGTTTTGGACCATGTGAATTGTTACTTTCACTACATTATTTAGAAGCTACACAAAATGCTTTAAAAAGCAGTCAAAAGTAATAACCTCCAGCTTTCTCACTAACCCGCTAAAATTACTATTTGAGTTTAAACTGTTGCTCTGTGGCTAGGTGAGATTAAGGTAATAACTAGTAAACAGTGGCATAAAGCAATGAAGCCTAGATGTGTATATGAAGACAGCTCTGATATCCAAAAGTGGAACAGAACTAGAAAGAAATCACCTACTCTTTTTCAGTTTCTTCCAACATATAATAAAAAAATCAGTTGAACATCAATCCAAACACCTAATTCCACGAGCCTTATTAAATACTGTGAAGTTCAGTACAGTTTATTTAGATTAAATAATTTTTCTTCTAGTGTTTTGAGCTAAGCTTTTCTTTAAGATCACAACAATCTTAGAGAATTCTTTGGAATCCATCTTGGAATACTGGATTAAAGACAGATAATTAAAATTTTATTTTTAAGGACAATATATATAGCTTAAACTGTGACAAATGCACTGCATTTATAAAAAGAAAGCAGTTAAGCACATTCAATGCATTAACCGAAAATTTTTAGAGGATTCAGATATGAACTATTGAATGACTGTATTATTATGTATTTTTATATAACTATAATGTTATGTTTTATATATTATAATATATTGTTATATTTATATAATACATCCCTTTCCCACAAGTCTAGTAATTCTGGTGTTTTTGTAAAGTTTACTAAACCATAATTAGGGATTAACAGTAACTCTCCAACTGTTCAAAAGACATAAAAAAGATATAGCCAAAACACTGCAACAAAATCCCCCTAAGAAATATTATCACATACTCATTTTAGCCTCTTGTAAATGTACAAGGAGCAGGAACTATACCACATCCAAGTGTTTTGAGAGCAAACCTGCCAGGCATTCTCTCATCTTCTCCTGATAACAAAAATGAAGAGTTGGAGAGTTTCAGTTATGCAGAACAAGTAGAGTGAAACTTGCTTTTTTCATTACTAAAAAAAACAAACAACCTTATTAGTTTTCAGGATACAGATCATCTCACAGCCTTTAGTAAACTTTATATTCAAAGAAATATGAGTAATGCATTTCTTCTGAGATATTGTAATGGAGAGGTAATTAATTGATGTAAGTTTTTTTTCAAAATTAATATTGTTTATTAATTTTCAATATTAAGAACTCTCACCACCTTGACCACTAATTTTAATAATAATCAGGTTCTCTTGCAACATTCATGGAAAGCATTACATAAAGGATAAACCAGATCTAGAAATAAATAGCAAAAATATATAAACATTAATTGAACTGGAAGAGAAGTTCTTGTGGTCAGTATACCTCTTGCCCACTATATGTACTCAGGAAGTGGCTTTGTGCTTATGGGAGAAGGCAATTGGTAAACTGCAAGAGGCTTTAAGTATTTAATCACAAAATATTATCTCCTGACTTGTGGAGCTAGCTACAACTTCAGACAGTACCCAAACACTTTCAGGGATTTCTGTTGTCTTGTTCACTGCTGAGACTTCTGATTCTTCCCAGGTTTCAAAGGCTGCTGGAGAAAGGAGGCAGACAATCTCTAAGCTTATTCTGATTTTCTCTGGATGATCTGTGTACCTCCAGGACTTCACATCTTGGCAGGAGACTTTCATGGGGAAGGCAGGACGTCTTGCTTTGTGCAGTCTCAGCACAATATCACACTGGCTATGCAGGACTTTTGCATGAAGGCATTTATTGCTGGTTCCTGGTAAACTCGAGGCTGGCAGTTTCCAGGCTGTTCAGCAAGGCCAACTTATCACTCAGCAAAGCATAATGCTGCAGAAGCCAATGGTAGCAAGCAGCAGCAGGCAACCAACCACAAATACAACGGCAGAGCACATTGCCTTTGGACACAGAACAGCCAATCAGAATGGCAGTTAGCCAAGCTTGACCATATAAGGTGAAGCCATAGGCTTGATATATTTGATATACCCAAATTTGGGAAAAACAGGCCTTGTACGAGGCAGGCACAAGCCAAGTGTTTACCACAGGATGTAAACAGGAGCAAAACAAATCTGGGCAAGCCAGGGTCCTTTGAGCCCACGGCTTCAGGTTCTTTGTCCTCTTTCGCACGGTTGCTTCTCCCCACAACAGAGAGAGGAAGAGCAGAGAAACATGTCTGGGCAAGCAAGGATATGTTCAGGCCTATTTTGGCCTATCAGGCCTACCATGACAGATATGTGAAAAATTTAATGTGTAAGAGAAATGAGCAGAGCTGAGAGTGACAGTGAAAGGCCACTGTACCGCACAGTTAACTGCAAAACCAGTAGTTAGCAATCAGAAACACTGAGTCCAGCCTATACAGGCTAAAAACCAGACATCACAAAAATCAGGTTGGGCATCCTCATTGAACAACAGGAACACTAAGAAATCCAGTATAAAATGAATCCCTCTATGCCCAGTGAAACCTCAAAAAGAACAGGATTTCTTGTGACACATTACTCAGGGAAGCCAAGAAAAAATTTATGCAACTGATCTGTGACTACACAAGTTATTGACAATTAAGTTACAAATTGCAGAAAATGAGACCTGTCGTTGAAATCAAGGTATACAAACATACCAAACCCAAAGATTCCAAATGATAACTCTTGTTATTCTATTAGTATCAGAAATTAACTTGAATTCTTCATTTCAAGAATGAAAAGCTAAAAAAGCACTTAGGAGTTTGAAACAGTAGGTAACACAAAATTTACATTCACTGTTTAGACTAGATGATAGTGATCATTGTTCCAAGTCTCACTAAAATCATACTTGGAGCATTATTCAAAATGTTTCTCTGAACAAAACCAGCTTGAACAGCAGATTATTTAATAATGCTGAGAAGATAAGAATGAATGTCAGCTGCTATATTAAATAATTAGAGTAAGTAGTGTTTGTCTCTCTAGACTAGAAAATAAAACTTCCAGCACTTATCCTAGCTTTAGCAGATTTGTTATACTCCAGACTACAGAAAGTGACATGGGGCAAATGAAGATAAAAAAAATGAAAAAAACTAATTTGTGTGTTTGTTAGAAGCTGTGTACAGGCAGGTTTTTTTTACTCCCCCAAAGAAGTAAGTATAATTTCTGTCTTCTGGTCCTGAGTGGTTCGTGGTCCTAAAACCAGCACAATCAAAACTCTTATTTTCACTAAATCAGTAGTTCAGACATTCTTCTGAAGAGAGGGTGCTTTTCCAAAAGTGAAGTGCAGTCTGAGACTGGCCTGCATCATATTTAATATACAGCTGCTGGAAAATCGGCTTGTTTCTGACAGTAGGTCAGAAAGCATTGTCAGAATTGTGTGTATCTCGGAAGTTCAAGGCAGACTTGCTTCAAGGTGTAACCATAAGAAGTATTGAGCCCAGCTTTGTCACCTTAATCAGTGTATTACTTGTATGGAATTTTAGCACAACAACATATTTTGTCTTTACATTTAGATGCTAAGTGATACAATCAATTACTAATGGACTATTTATATTATAGGTGCTTAACACAATGAAGCTTAAGAGGAAATAAGACAAGGTAAGTCACTCAGGATACTACCAAAACATCCACCTTCCCAGACTGAGATCTAGAGTAACCTAGCTGAATCAAAACATGAAAATGATGCAGATACCTAAGATTTCAAGCTTCCCAAACAAGAAAGTCACCCAAACTTAGGTGAAAGTCATTAATGGATTTGTGCAGCTAAAAGAGGGGTGCAGAAAGGCCAGTGTAGCATCAACTTGTTACTAATATGACATTTCTGACAACATATCACTCACATTGCTTCTGGGAACATGCATGGAAATGCCATTGACTGTGTGGGCAGCAGCAGATGAGAAGTTGCCAGAAGACCAAAACTACAGAAGCACAAAGGGAGACTAAATACACCATATTCCTTTGTATTTAGCAATTGCCCTCTGTGGTTTTGATAATAGAAAAGAATAATTGATGAACATATTTATTATGCCAACAATGTTAATTTAAAACAGCTTTGATACTCTATAGCTGTACATGTAGTTGTACTTCTTAGAAGCACTATTTCTATAAATAATTTCAGGTAACTTGGCAAAGTTAGTGGCAAGCAAATTATGTAAAATGTACTGCTTTTAAAAAAAAAAGGGTGTTTTCTCAGACTTAATTCTATGCAAGCAATACTAACATATATGAATGACAAGACCATGTTTTCTCAAAATACTGCAGCATTGCAATCAAGTAAACACCTTCAATAAAAGATTTCTTTAAATAATTTTGTTGTTGTTGAGGACTTCATTGTAAAGTAAAGTCTTGCTACACAGACGTTTATATATTGTTCATTCTTTGAAAAGGACAGTTCATATCTGACAGAACAAGAAGTGTTAGTTGCTACGGTATTTCTCTACCCACCATGCTGCACCAAGAACTTCTGCCAAGTTCTCAAGTTCTGTTCAGTCACCTGAAGAATTTCAAACTAACTCACACCGCACAATTGTATATGTTAATAAGTTAGTAGATATGTTAACCTGCAACATCACAGAAGGAACTGTATTCAAAGGAAAATGCAAGTCTACTCCCAGAGACAATTAGTTTTGACACACTCCTGCAGCTTTCCCCCATAACTTAATTGTGTAACACCCAACTAAAGGAGACAAAACCACTACGTAAAAAGACAAACTAAGTAATCTCTTCATTTAGAGCTCAGAATAATTCTAGAAGACTAGAGCCCAAAGACTTGAAAGACATACATATCCTTTCCTATTACAGGCAGGAAGCTTTCTTCTCTGTTTAAGGCAAACAAAAATTACAGAACATGAAAATAAATTTGTTTGCTACATTTTCAGCTCAGTAGTTGATTTGATTATTAATATTCAGTTATTACTACTGTTTTTGTTATTAATATTCATTTTTTACCATTAATATTTTAAAATTCAGTAAAATTCCCTGAGATTCTTTGAATTTTTGGTCAACAGGAAGCAATTACACAAAAGGTATTTATAAACAGGCAATTAAACAGCTTAAACAGTCAGAACACGGTAAATAGGAACCTGGTAACAGGGAAAATTCTATGTCTATGGAGCCTTAGCATACATTCACTGACGCAATGGATGCAGTTTCCCAGCAGAGACGGAGGAAAAAGTTGCCTTGCTGCTAGGCTGCTGGTGCAAGCTGCACAACACCCTACAACTCATGGCCGTGGTGAATGAGCTGCGAATAGACCTCCTGTCCCGGGGAAAGCAGAAGGGAAAGGAGACTACTGTTTCTAAATCACCCCCCTTAAACACACTATTTTGAAAGTGGAACTGCCCAGTAGGCCATTGTTTTGGCCAATGAATTCAAAGTCCTGTGCCCAGGTGTCCACCCTTGCACACTGAGGGGCAGCACAAGACACCTGACTTAGTGGTGCTAAGCATCTAGCCTTTGCGGCTTTGTTGGTACCAAACCCTTCATTGTTTTGCTCAAATCCATCAACTCCTGGACCTGCAATGGGAGTAGGACAGCAGGGTTTGAACTAACCTAGCAGGATTTATGCCCTACCAGGACAGTAGTGTTTTTCAGAATGATCTTAATTCTGCTTCTCTGTATATTATTACTATGAAGGAAAAATAACATCACTCAAGCCTCTCTAATTTTGCATGTGCATTCCATCATTGCTTATTCTGTTTTTAATTCTTCACTGCAGAAATCAGCTATAGTATTGGCTGAATAAGCTGCAGCTATTGTATTGCTTCTACTTTTCATGTAACATAACCAAAATAAATATTTTGGAGACGCAGTCTCAAACATCTAGTCAAAACTTTAATGCAAATTGTCACCTTGCTCCCCAGCTCAAAGATCTATAGCTATTCCCAAATGAGAACCTTTAAAGTATACAGAATAAACAAACTTCTACCTGAGAATGCCACAAAAAACAATTCTGCAATTAAAAGAGGTCTTCCATAGCCTTAATGTGTTACTAAGAGACAGGAGTTTAAAAGACAGACAGCTAGCTAGCTAGCTAGAGAGAATGATTTAACAATAGTGATAAATTTTCCAGTTCCTATTTAATGAAATGGTCACTTTTTATTGGCTAAAGAAATACTTTCTGGAAAAACAGGTTATATATTTAAAAAAAAAAAAAAATCAAGAAGTCCAGGAATCAATTTACATACTTTGGATGTCGGATGTCTGGCAGGGATCGCTCCAGTGCTATATTGTTGCTAACAAATATGTTGAAGCCATTTTCCCTATAAGCAGAATCATCATGGTCTTCCTCTGTAAGGGGGTATGGCTTTCCATGTTCACCTTTCCCTACAATGAAACAAAACAATTATTGGCCTTAAACTGACAGCACAAAATGGACTACAAAGACAAAAATAAGTTAAACTGAACTTCAGTGTCTGGAACATTTCTTGCAATGTCTTTAGCAACGCTCCTGAAGGGCAAAAGCCCAGCCGAACTCAATCTGGCTGCTGCCATGAGCGATACAAAAAATGGTTTTTACAAATACATTAGCAACAAAAAGAAAGCCAAGGAAAATGTCCACCCTTTATTGGATGCAGTAAGGAACACTGCTATCAAGTACATGGAAAAGACTGAGAAATTCAATGCATTCTTTGCCTCAGTCTTTAATAATCAGACCCATTATGCTGAGGGTATTCAGCCTCCTGACGCTCACAGGTCTATGGTGACAGATAGGATTTACCTAAGAGTGCTAAGGGTGCTGGCAAAGGAGCTTGCCAAGTCACTCTCAATCATCTATCAGCAATTCTGGTTAATAGAGGAGGTGCCAGATTGGTGGTTTGCCAATGTGGCACCCATCTACATAAAGGGGCAGAGGAGGATTCAGGTAACTAGTGGCCTGTCAGTACAACCTTGGTACCAGGGAAAATTATGGAGTGGTTCATCTTGGGTGTGCTTACACAGCAAGTGCAGGATAATGGTGGGATCAGGTCCAGCCAGCATGAGTTCATGAAAGGCAGATCTTCCTTAGCCGACTTGATAGGGTAGGAAAGCACTACAGAGTAATTTGGACAGGTTGAATCAATAGGCTGAAGTCAACAGAATGAGGTTTAGCAAGAGCAAATGCTGGCTCCTGTACTTTGGACACAACAACCCCAAGCAACACTACAGACCTGGGGAAGAGTGGCTGAAAAGCAGCCTGGTGGAAAAGGATCTGGGGTTGCTGGCGGAGAACTGGCTGAACCTGAGCCAGCAGTGCACCCAGGAGGCCAAGAAGGCCAATGGCATCCTGGCCTGTATCAAAAACTGTGTCCAGCAGAAGGAGGGAGGTGATTGCTTGTGCCCCTCTACTTGGTCCCAGTGAGATCACAGCTTGACTACCGTGACCACTTTTGGACACAACAATACCGGAAAGACATTGAGGTCCTGGAGCATGTCCAGAGAAGAGCAGCAAAGCTGGTGAGGAATTTGTAGGGCATATGAGGAGTGGCTGAAGGACCTGTGATTGCTTAGTCTGTAGAAAAGAAGGCTAAATGGAGATCATATTGCTCTCTACAACTACACGAGATTGTAGCAAGGCTGGTGTTGATCTCTTCTCTGAGGTACCTAGCGATAGAGCAAGAGAAAATGTGTTTAAGCTGTGCCAGGTAAGGTCTGGATTGGACATTACGAAAAACATCTTTATTGACATATGGCTCGGCATAAACTACCCAGGGAGGTGGAGGAATTGTCCTAGTGTTTAAGAGGTGTGTAGATGTGGCACTTCACAATATGGCTTAGTGGTCATGGTATCTGGGTTATGGTTGGACTCAATGGTCTTAGAAGTCTTTTCCAACCTTAATGATTCCATGATTCTATGAAAATCAGTAAAAATGATGGGACTCAGAAGTTCCTCTGAATTCACCCAGTTCAACTACTCTTCCTTCTTTCCAGAGACACAGTCAGCTTAAAGCCATTTTACACAAAAAAAAAANAAAAAAAAAAATTTGTAAATTAAGCCAAGATTTTTTTTTTTGCATTAGAAATTAAACTTTCATAGCAAAATTATGAATGGATCAGTTCCAGCAATACTCCTTTTGATTCACATGAGGAACTTGATTACTCAGTTACTCTACATATTAGCAGACAGTGCATCTCTCATCCCCAATCATCATTAACAAAAGCAACTTTAGCATTGAAGTTTAGTGTCCAACTTTCCAGAACAAATAAGGAAACAAAATGTTTTGCTCTGGGCTCCTTGAACATGTCTGTACTCCAAGGGACCAGCCAGATGCACTCAATGCTTCTAATGTCTCAGCACTGCTGATTTAGTTTCAGAAACTGGCCACTTTGGCTCCCTAAAGAAATCACCTGCTTGTTCCTTGACAAAGAATAGACTTTCTATTCTAGCTTTTTTATTCCCAAGTTAGTTCTCATCATCAGTCACTTGGCTTGCTTAGTACCCACCCCAGGCAACTATACCTCTATCTCTTCCAGTCAGAGAGCAAAGAACAAATGAAAATACTTCAAATAAAATCAGATTATAGAAGCCTTCACTTCTCAACTATTTTTATTCTTCTCATTCACTCTTCAGTTTCTAACCCCTCCATGCCTACTCAAGGTTCTCAAGAAGACACTTTTCTTCTGCATCTAATTCATAAGCTTACAACCTCCTTCACCCTCCAGGCCCACTTGTAAGAAAACATTTCTTTTTACCCAAGCTATTCTGGAGAAATTAATCAACTTCCCAGCTAGACTTGGTAAGTGACCAAGGCCATCTGATCTCAGCTAATCAGGAGCACTTGTTGAAAAGCAAAACATCTGGGAGCTGAGAGAAACATGCTGTGGTATCCTTAAAGCCCGTGAGCCTCTGTCAATGCTCTATTTCATATTGCACAGGCAGAAAACATCAAAAGTGTAGTAATTAAAGATATCATGACTACTCAAATTTAGATTTTTTTTCCCTGATTTTTAAAAATTCCAAATGTTGTGCATATAATTACTATTTCATTTGAATTCTCAATGAAAATAATCAGTGCTGCTTACAAGGTAAAAAGTTTGTTCATGCTATTTCATTACTAACAGGTATTTCCAAACATCCCCAAATGCACATAATACACGACTGCACTACAAAATCTGAGACTAAGCTTCTACATAACACTTTATGATTTCATACTAAATACAGTGAGGAACTATAATGTTAAAGAAGCATCTGATAAGTCAAGAGTACTATTCAAAATTCAATAGTACAATTACGTCAAATCTGTTTCATAGTACAGTAACAATAAGCTGATGTCATCCAGCACCCAAAACACATATGTCTTTCAGCACATATTCTAAGTAGTCCCAAAGTAACTTGTAATAAGAGATTTATCAAGGTACAGCTAATATAACAGAAATTTCAAAATAAATTACCTTACATGGTAAGGCACACTATTGCTAATCAATGTTTTTACAAAATATTTTTCTGTATATCCAGCTCTTCACTCTATATGAAAAAGGTGGATTCTTTGCTTTGTTTTTCTGTAAGGAGTCCATATGGAGACCATTCAGGAGATGAGTATTTTTTTATAGTACTACAGTTTCTTCATAGTGTCCCCTGCTAGCGAAGCTGAGGGCAAGTACTTGTGAAGTAGTTGTAGTGGGTTTGCAGTGACCTGGCTGCCACCTTTTTAAAACCCCGGCTAAAACTCAGAAAAACACACTGGAAGTTAATAAATGAAGCTTTATATTTACAGCAATGCAAATATACAAGCAAATATTTACAAGATATAACAGATATTTACAGATATATACAGTAAAAAAGGGTAATACACACCACACCCCTCCCGGAGACCAAAATCCCCAAGAGAGGATAATCAAACCCCCTACCACCTTTCCCTCCTTCCCCCAGCTTTATCTCACCACTTGATGATGCTGCAGATAAGCTGAAGATCGGTCAGAAAGATTAGTGGCAGGAAGGAATGAATGGTTTTAGTGATTTTACTCTGAATTAGTTCAAAGGCATAGAGACAAAGGAAAGAAGCTGCCGGAGCCAGCACAGACCCAAGCCAGACTGGCCCTCTGCAAGCACACTGCCTATCTAGATGTTTTCAGAATATTTCTCAAAACAATTTTTTTTTTCTCTGTCTCAGTGAAACTCGGTGAAGTGACACTGTATGTTTAACTCTCTCTCAGACAATAGTCTAATTTCTCACTCAAATTCTCCAATTAGCTCAAACCAACACAGTAGTCTTCCACTCTTCCTCACTGAATATGCAGCATTATCACCATACATATACCCAAAGAATATATATCATGGTTATTAATGAGAAATTCAGGAATGGGCTGAACTTTCTCATATGATGCTACACAAATATTTGAGCAATTGCAGTCTATAAATTGCTTTTGCACTTATACAAAAAGCGAGGTCATGAGATGCACTAGAAGGTGTGAATCTTTCCTAGCACTATGTTAAAATATACATGTACAGCATTAACATAATGGGCTATTATGTACCCACAAATATTTCTTGTTTGTTTGCTTTCTCCTCAGGCAGCTCTACCTGATCAGCTAGACCATCTAGACCAGATGAAAGCCTTCTTAAAGAGCTCAGGTAAAAAGAAACCATTTCTTATAATGACATTGGAAGGAAAGAAAGACTAAGTTTAAAAAAAATATAAATACAACTTTTGGATAATTGGTAGGCCTAAAGGGTTCCCTTTGTACAAAAAAAAGACCACATATGCATTTCTTCAGCATTATTCTTCAGCAAATTGTAAGCACGTTAAAACTCTCTTCAATTACTGGTTTGTTTTCCTGTGTGAATGACTGATGGAAATTCCCACCACTGCACATCAGTTTGGAGCTGGCCCATCCAAAAGTTTACCTAAAATGTCAGAGAGACAAAGGAGAACTTCACCATGAATGAAGAGAAAAATTCTGGTGAAAAAGAGCATGAAGGAGTTTAATGTCCTGTTACTAACAGGCTACTTTAAACCTGTAAATAGACAGATACAAGCCCTCTTGTGCTGACTGTTCTGACTGAAAGCAAAATAACAATTAAGAGAGTGCATCAGGACTACAAAGTATTGTAGGGAACAGAGAGAGAGTAAAAGAGATGGACAGTAAATGTTTGGCTTCTTTGTGTTTAAATGGGGACTCACCCAAATGTAGTGGATAAAACTTACCCAGCACTAAGACCCGTTACTAACCCTCTCTGAGGCTGATTTACAGTTTCACATAACCCCAGAAACTAACAACCAAAAGCTTTTTTCAAGGAGGCGAGAAAGCCAGAAGCACAACACATATACACAGCCTGGGCTCAAAAATCCGACTAGAATGCACTGTCGAAGTCATACAGTACTATCTATCCTTGGGATTACAGAGATACACTGATTTTTATTGGGCAACATTTCCAAAATATGCTTCCCCACCCCCCCTCCCTTTTTTCTTAAGATATTATGATGCTTTTGGAGTTGACATTGCTTATATGTTATTTGAAGGGTTTTAATATACCAGTTGAAAATGTTTCTCCACAGATATTCAGACTAAAAAAAAACTGTAAAGTAAGTCACTAGATCCATTCAGATAAAGTATGGACTTGGAAAAATATTAGATGCTCTAGAAGGATATTATTGTCCCCTAGGAAACAGTACACCCTGTACCTAGCTCTAAAGGTTTTAAGTTTTTTTCTTCATAATTTGTGATAACTGATTAAGACCACCTCTGTTAAAGCATCTTCTGATTATACTGTATGCAGTTTTAGCACAAGGAGAATAAACCCTCTTTTTCAGCAGAGAGCATACAACAAAGACTAGGGAGAGACCGAATCATTCTGTAAATGCAGCAGAAATACGTAATAACAGAATAATGGACCTCAATTAACCATGTTGCTGCAGCTGCCAGGTATGATAATTATAAAGACAATGGAGGTATTGTAGCAAAACCTATCGGCTGTAAATCAGTCTGACCATGCAACAGAGAAGTTCTTCATTACTGCAGTGGATACCAGGCTTGCTTAAAATTAAAAACAACAAAACACATTGCAACAGGTTCTGATTTCAGAGTCCTTTGGGGTTTATTTTTTATGATTCAGATGAACATTATTTATAATTCAATAGGCATGGTTAAAAAAGATTGGCTTTGCCATGTAAGTTAAAGTAAGTTAAGCAACTGCTTGACATCTTAATACGAGAAACTAAATGGATAAAGAACATAAGCCACTCAGTGTCTGTGGGGAAGAACTCTGTACAAATTTGAATTATTTATCATCTATACTCACTGCTACTACTTTACTCAGGCAATACTTCACAATCACACCATGTCAAGACTATAATTTGCAAAAAAATATTTAAGCGCACCCTTTAATTCAAGCATTCAATCATTCTTTAATCTAATAATATTTGTAACAGGGTGTAAGAACTCTCCATGTGCTAAATGCTTTACTAAATGAAAGTTTATTTTAACACATGAACCTACATGTAAGTAAGCCTTCTTACATACAGTGCATCTTATTATTTCTTGTAATACAAATCTGCCAAATTTTTAAAAGGATTTTTACCTATAAATATTCCATCCAGAATCTAGTATAACATTGTGCACATCACATGTAAACTCTCATGGAAGTTATCACAGGGAGAACAGATATCTAATCTTATCCTAGAGCAATATTTCAATATAGAACAAAAGTACATGGAGTGAGGCTTGCTGTATTTCTTAGTGAGGGTAGACAGAGGAATGCAAACACAAGCAGAAGGCAGTCATGCATTAGCTTACAAAAAATGTATAAGAAGTAAAAGGGAAAACAAAGATGATGGGCTGAATAAAAATGTTGGGTCACACACCATCCTTCTTGCTACATAATCTTCAAAACTTACCATGTTATCCTCCTTGATCTGAGAGTCAGAGCGCAACTGGCCAAATCAGAGGGCAAAAACTCCATTCAGAGATATCTACAGTATCTTTTACATAATTCTGGAATTTTCCTAATGCAGCTGGATACAAGTTTGCTATCTTGCACTGTGGAGACGGACTCCATATTACCAAAACTGTTGCCACATATTTTTTTGAGGACTGACTTTCCATTTCAGTGAAGACAAGAAAATACTGTCTTTAATTGTCCTTATTTTCACAGACAAGCTGACCTTGAACAGATTACTTAAGAAATGGGATTTCTTTTTATTTTCATTTTGTTTTATAGTAAACATTTCCACTTTTTCCTGGAGTATCTGTATTTGGCAGACTTCTCAGCCTGTTTTCAAATGTTGTATTTCAAAATTTTCAACAAAAGATGTAGGTGAACATATTTTAATCTAGCATTAGTTCAAGAGTCAAATCAGTGACTAATGCAGTTCTTGGGGAAAAAGGAATTGTTTTAATCAAGTCACTTTCTCCTTTCATTCTAGAAAAGGAACTGCTTGATTTGAACAAATACTTTTTATTTTTGCATGTTTATATTAACTTCCAGTAAAAAGTATGAAAACTTTAATTTGATAAATACATGGAGGAATTTGCATTTGTTGTTTTGTTATGGAGAGAGAAAATTATAACTGCACATGCCTCACATGAATGTAATTGCCTTCATGTTGAAAGGGACTAAGTAGTAAAAAATTGTTTGTGTGTGTGTGTTTTATAACCTTTCAGATAGAAATTAAGATCATTTTTCTAATTGAAGGAGTAGTGCAACAATGGGGAAAAAAAGTCACTGAAGTAAGTTTTACAATACTTTTAATTATTTATAATATAGGTCTGTCAAGGTCTGAATATTCTTTTTTCTCAGTATTAAAGACAGAGCTGTAACCAAATTTTATGCAACAGGGAAAAATAAAAACCCTGTTAAGGAAATCCTAAACAACACATTTTCAAGCAAGAATAAATAATTTCTTCATGAATATACAACACAATTTGTTACTGTTTCAATATCAGACTACTAGAGGAAATACACAATCCAAAATTCATTCCATATTTCTGGCAGAAAACATTCAAATTTCTACTATTTTATTACCCTTCAGATGCCAGTAGCATTTACAGATTTTCTTTTCAAGGACCATACCGTCCTCACTAAGTTTTATAAAATTTTACTGAGAGCAAATATGAGGCCTTGTCCTTTCTGGATCGCTTATACAGTAATACGATAGTCAGCAAGAGAAATACAGACTAAATTGTTTCTCTCTTCAGGAATGTTTTCAAACAAATAGCACAGGTTAGAAGTAAAAAGGATTAAATGACAGAACTTTTTTTTTTTTTTTTTACCTGACTGCCTGCTCACATCCAGAACAGAAAAGAACACAAACCATAAGAACACAAAAACCAACCAACCAACAAAATAAAGGGAAAGAATATGCTACATTCATATTGTAGTGTAATTGGATCTTCAGAGTATTGTTTGCTTATTATTGAAATGAGACAGAAGCAAAAAGAACCTATCACTGACATGGAAATGAATTCTATATGTATAGGCAGGTATGTATGGGTAGGCAGTAGATGAAGGAAGCGCATTTCCAGGCAAGAAGAGATGAGAAAGACAATTTACATACTTGAGAAGAATCTCTGTGTAAGAGAAGAAATGTGCACCAGAGTGAGAAAAAAAAAAAAAAAAGTAAAACACTTGCCTTTTAACTGAATTAGACATAATTTCCAGATTTCCATAGACTATGCCTGGGCTGACTCTTCATGTTAATCTAGCAATAACTTTTGCATTGGCTTGCAAGTAAAAAAAAAAGGCACCTTTTTTTTTTTTTAAAGAGTCCATGAAATGGGAGAAGCTGTTTATCAGTACTCTGTATGCACTATGGGCACGGTAGTAGTACTCCATGTGCTCTTCTTAAAAGCTGAAAGAACAGAAACTGCTACAAAAGACACAGTGGTAAGGCAGGGTAGCTAAAAAATTATAAGAGCAGTAGCGGTGATGAGCAGAACAATGAAGCAGCATAGCAAGTAGAGCAAGAAACAGCTACATCTGTCAGGGTGGCAGAAGCTCCACGTCACAGCAACGAATCTCTGGCTACATGAATTGGATCATGTTAATTCACAAGACTCGGGAGTCCCTAGAAGTAAGGAAGGTTTATTTGTTTAGGAGTGGAGAACAATCAGATGGCTCAGCTGTTGTCTTGCCAAAAAAGGACATAAAAATTCCCTTATTGCTAGATTTAAGAAATTAGCCCTTATATTATCTTCTTAATACAATACTGTTTGCTGAACCAACTAATCTGCAGTGAAAAAAAAAATTTAAAAAAAGCTCAGTGCTCTTCAGTTTAATTCTTGCAGATTATCTAGATATCACTTTGCCATTGGCAGTCACATCCTAGCAGAAAAAGTCCATAAAGGTGCATTGTACAGTTAGCAGTTGGAACAATCCACCTCTGCTTATGAAAGCTTCTTATCACTCATTTAATTTTGGTTATTTGAAATCAAAGACACTGTTCCTTATCTTAAGCATGTGCATTTTCTGCATCAGTAATTAATTCCTAAATCTTCTAGCCTGTGCTTTGTAGGAAATTAGTGTATCCCTCACCTTTTCCATTAATTTTAAACATAAAAAATGCAGTTTCTGAATTTCCAGCATATACATTACAGAGTAATAAAACTGTGTATGTGAAAACTGATTGCTTTAAAATAGACCATGAAGTTAAGCAGTGGCATTGTTTCAGCAGAAGGGTGATTGTATACGAACTCAGAAAGCAAACTGTCTGAAGTCTTGAACAAACACTTCAAAGAGCAAGTAAGAATATTTTGTTTTAAATCTACAGCTTTTAATACTTGCTGCAAGTACTACAATGGCTTGACAGGCAGAAACACTCATTCTACTCTCTTTTGCA
Organism: Psilopogon haemacephalus; assembly: GCA_013396835.1. Lineage (NCBI taxonomy): Eukaryota > Metazoa > Chordata > Aves > Piciformes > Megalaimidae > Psilopogon > Psilopogon haemacephalus. Next base: position 313,820 of record VWZI01013569.1, on the reverse strand, counting down.
CTTTAGGAAGTCTAGGGGAATAAAAGGAAGAAATAAAAGACCATACTTTTTGGTATGTCCAGTGAATGGTACAGTGTACAAGGCAAGATAAGCAGCAACACATGCTGTTTTGATATGAGTTGCTCTATCACTACTGTAGAGCAGCAACATCCTCAGACCAAGCGGAATCTAATCATAACTGTAGCCAAGGGATGCACAGCACGCCTTCTGTGGAGTCCAACTACTTATCACCAAATGCCACAGCCACAGGAATGCTTTTTTTCATTTAACATCGAAACAGACTGGTGGCAGACCATTATTGAGAGTCAAATGCTGAATGAGCAAATACCTGAGAAAGAGCTTGATCATAAAAAAAGGCTTCAGTGCTTAGTTTAGTAACTGAATGACATGCTTGAATAAAAAGGATCTTCTGTAGAACATGATTATCTGGGGAAAAAAATCTACTAACTGTGGCACAGTTCTAGAAAGATCAGAAATACAACAGATATAATTAACACACTACTTTTCACTCCACCTATTTGTTTTGTTTTACTTAATTCTAAGAAGAACACAACCGTGTGTTGTTTACTGCACACCATCATAGGAAATCAAATAGGACGTATTATGGAACAAATCTGTTAACAGGTATGCTTTAATTTATTTTTTCTTTCCATTAATTCAACCTAATCTAGCTCTAGAAGCTGGCTCAGTGACTGTTGCACAGAGATGGATATGCTGTAAAAATGGAATGTAGCTACGTCTGAACAAACAGTGTACAATAGTGTAGACACACACTAGAAGCACTACTCCATGACACATATCCTACAGAGAAAGAAAACATGAGCTGTCACAGCTTCCAGCAAACTTAGACTTAGCCAGTGAGGATGCTACCAGAAAAAAAACAAAAAACAAAACTCACATACAGAGATAGTAAACATTCACAGTTCCAAGTCTGAGGAGACCCAGAAGCAAGAACTATGACACCTGATTTAGTAACAAGGCCATCCTTCTGCCTTCTGTAAAGCTGAGCTGAGTCTTTGTAAGCAATCAGAGTTTGCACACCAAACGCCAAGGTAACGTCCTCAGGTAGCACATGTGCATTTTATTGCTTTTTCAGATAAGCTCCAATCTATATATTATAAAGTGCTACGTTTCTTGGATGATAATTAGTTCTATATGAAACTGAAGCCAAGTATGAAAATAATTACCTGGCTTAATAAAAAAACCATACATGTCCACTGACACAAATTCAGATACTAGAATTATCCTCAAACAATGTAAGCCAAGGGAATTGTACTAACATGTTAAGATACAACAAGGTATGGCAAATAACAGAAGAGTTATGTCACATTCTTGGGATTGGTCCATCTAAGTACTTCCACTTAAATTTTTCTCTGCCACACCCGAAGTAGGATTTTGAATCTCAATGGTCTTCTCCTTTTCATCTTCTCTTTTAGCAAAGCACACCCATTACTCTTCTGAAAATTGCTTTTCATATTATGTACCCTGCCACATAGACTCACCACTATCACACTTCCCACTGGCAGTCCCTCCCTCCTCCTGTAAGATATCATTAACATTACAATCATTACTATTGCCTATGATCATCCATTTTATGGTTTAAAGCAGATTCTGTCACTTGACAGACATGCTTTTGGTAAGGAGAACTAAAGTCAGTACTTCACTTGCTGTGACAACAGCACCACACAGCCCTCTTCTGCCTTTGCCATTGATTCACCTCTTTCTGAATAACAAGAGTCTAAATAACAAAAACTATTTTTTAGATTGCCAACATGAATTTTAGTAAATTTCTTGTACTAAATCAAACTGAAATTTCCAGTCAATAAATATTTTGGACTGAAGCCGGGGCAGATGTAAGGAGTCAGAAAAAATCACCTTCAGCCATGAACTGAACAGATTTTCAACTAATTAGTAAAAAATGCTTTCTATTCAAAAGGACAACTAATCACCTACAGGACATAACTAAATGTTTATCCCAAGGCCCACATTTATGCACAGCTCAGCAAGAACCAGAATATGCCTATTGGGAACTTTGTTGAGCAAGTTGATTTGTTGAAAACTGATCTTTGTTGATGGTTGGATTAAAAGAAGCAAACCAAAATCATGCTGAAACTCAGACTTTTAAAGTCACAGTCTGATTTTTGAAATCTTAGATAAAAGAGAAAACTTAATGAATATTATCAAAGGACAGCCATACAAGTTGAAAATCTTGTTTATGAACCAGAAAAACATTGTCTCGTTTTGTCACAGACAGATGAAATTTTAGTTAGGTACAGCTTTACCTTTCAGATGTATGAGAAGCATCTCCCTAAAAATTTCTTTCTCTCAGAATTTTTTTTTTATATCTAATTCTGTGCTGCAGATTCATGGTGTATTTATGCAGCACACAGGAATTCTCAAACCTACTTTTGTCTGTATGATCAAAAGCTTCTCAATAAATCCAGGCTTTGAAGAGAAAGGCAGGGATCTTTAGCAACCAGGCTAACAGAGCAAGCATACACAACTTCCCTACCCCTCCATTATTACAACAGCAGAAAAATGAGACATAAAGCAGTAACTAACGTCAACTCTATGTTTTGTTTTAGAAGCACTACCAGAAATTCCACCTTTTAATTTGTCAAATATATTTGAAAGTATACAGGTAAAAGGAACCATTATTCCTCATGTTTTCCAAAGGAAAAAAAAAACAACAAAAAAACACTTAGCCTGTTTTGTTGCCATTAATAAATCTCTTGATTTGATTTGATATTCTTTAACTTACAGAAAATGTTTCTGCACATGTTTAATTTCTTTCCCCCTCTCCAATTTATTAAATGATAAACCTACATTTTAAACACAGTTAAAAGTTTCTCTGTGTATTGTTACAATTGAGGAAAAAATATAACAGAAGACTGCATTCAGAACTGGCATTCCACATAAAGACTTTCTGTTTAAGGTTACACTATGAATCATAGAATGGTTTAGGTTGGAAGATCATCTAGTTCCAACTCCCTGCCATAGGCAGGGACACCTCCCACTACAACAGGTTGCTCAAGGCCTCATCCAGCCTGGCCTTGAACACCTCTAGGGAAGGAGTAGCCACAACCTCCCTGGGCAACATGTGCCAGTGTATCACCACCTTCACCGTAAAGAACTTCCTCCTAACATCCCATTTAAATCTTCCCTCTTTCAGTTTAAACCCATTACCTCTCATCCTGTCATTACAAGACCTTGTAAATAGTCCCTCCCCAGCCCTCTTGTAGGCTCCCATCAGATAGTGGAAGGCCACTACAAGGTCTTCTCAAAGCCTTCTCCCTGATAAAGAACCCTAAATCTCATAGCCTGTCCTCATAGCAGAGCTGCTGCAGCCCTCTCATCACCTTCGTGGCCCTCCTCTGGACTCTCTCCAGCAGTTCCATGTCCTTCCCGTGCTGGGGGCTCCAGAACTCTACACAGAACTCCAGGTGGGGTCTGACAAGAGCAAAGGGGCAGAATCACCTCCCTTGCCCTGCTGGCCACACTGCTCTTAATGCAGCCCAGGACACAGTTGTCTGGGCTGCATGTGCACACTGTCAGCTCATGTTGAGCTTCTCATCTACCCAGAACCCCCAGGTCCTTTTCCTCAGGGCTGTTCTCCAGCCATTCTCCACCCATCCTGGATTTGCGCTTGGGATTGCATTGACCCAGGTGCAGGACCTTACACTTGGCCTTGTTAAATTTCATGAGGTCAGCCTGGGCCCACCTCTCTATCCTGTCCAGATCCCTCTGGATGGCATCCCTGCCCTCTAGCAAGTCAACTGTACCACACAGCTTGGTGTCATCTGCAAACTTGCTGAGGGTGCACTCAATTCCTCTGTCCATATTGCTGACAAAGATGTTAAACAGCACTGGTCCCAGCACTGACCCCTGAGGGACACCACTTGTCACTGGTCTCCTGGTGGACACTGTGCTGTTGATCACCACTCTCTGTGTGTGACCATCCAACAATTCCTTATCCAGCAGTATTCCACCCATCAAGTCCATGTTTTTTCCAGTTTGGTGACCAGGATGTCATGTGGGACAGAGTCAAAGGCCTTACTCAGGTCCACACAGATGACATCAGTTGCCCTTCTCTTATCCACCGTTGCTGTGACTTCATCATAAAAAGCCACCAAATTTGTCAGGCATGATTTGTCGGTGAAGCCATGCTGGTTACCACCAATCACCTCTGCTTTGTTTTCCACTTCCCTTAGCAGAGCCTTGAGGAGGATCTGCTCCATGATTTTGCCAGGCACAGAAGTGAGACTGACTGGTCTGTAGTTCTTGGGGGTCATCTTTTTTATCCCTTCTTGAAGATGGGTGTTATGCTTACCCTTTTCCAGTCAGGAACTTCCCCAGTCTGCCATGAGCTTTCACATATGATGGGCAATGGTTTAGCAACTTCATCCACTAGTTCCCTCAGGACCTGTGGGTGGACCTCCAAATTTCCAAATGTTTTCCATTTTTCATATTCACTTTGTTTTTTCAGTCCTGATTTTTTTTTGCTTTAGTTATATTTTTCAGATACATTTCCCAAAATTCATGATGCTTTCATTCACTTCCTTTGCAGCAGATTTGTCATGCAGATGGTCTGTGACAATGCACGAAATACACTTAAAATTATTGAAAGAATCTATCCTTCAATATGACTTCAAGAGTTTTTGCTAAAAATAGAAAAATCAATTAAAAAAAAATCCCTGTGTGGTACATTCAAGTTTTACACTTGCAGCGTCATCATGAAAGTATTAATGTAGATTAGACTGAAAAAGAAAAAGAAAAAAAAGACTTTTGGTCAATCATTTGGCAAACATTTAAAATTGCATTTCCTCTTATGGGTAGTTTGCTCTTGATTCAAGTTAAAGGAATGTAATTTTAAATCTTTAAAATAAACAAGTCTTTAAGGTTGGTTGACAGCAGCTTATTCCATGTGTTAAACTAACAGGATGACACAAAAGTAGTAAAGGAAAGATTCCCTTTTGTCATTGCTGATGAATTGAAAAGTATACCCCAAGGCTATGCTAGATGAGGCCTTGAGTGATGTGTTCTAGTGGAAGGTGTCCCTGCCTATGGCAGGGGGTTGGAACATTATGAGCTCTGAGGTCCCTTCCAACCTAAACCATTCTATAATTCTAATATGCTGTAATTGTTGTCAAGCACTAGTTTGAGACTTTTTGTCACAATTTAGTCAAGATTTATTTCCTCCTTCTTCAAATTTTGATTTTCATAGCAAAACAAGCAACAACTGGAAACTGAAATACAAAAGAAAACAATGTTCATTCGTACTATGAGTGAATCAGTAATTGCTCCAAACTGATAAATTCAATCATATTTATAGCTATCACAAGTGACAACTAACTCAGTTTAGACAGTCTACATGTTGGTCAAACAGATCATCTCTTAATTTCAAAATCTCCATCTGAATGGAAAGGTTTTAGAAGGCTATCCCAAGAACATTCTTTTTCCAGAATTGCTCCAAAATATATTTATCTTTTTAAGAAGAAGAAAAAAACCCCAAAAACGTAGAAATGAACTATTAAATTTTACTTAGGTAATCCTAAGTTTAAGCAAAATCAAAAAGACACCACAGTGCTAAGAGCACACAAACCCAAAACACCATCCTAGATGGCAAGTAACAAATTAAAAGACAGATTTGAGCTGAGAGCTACTCTCACACACTATCACTCCCCAAAATAAAACCAAACCTCAAATTTATCTTCTTTTTCACTTACCTTCATGCAGAAACTCTTGCTTTCTCTGCACAACTTTGATTATATTTATCTGTATATGCATTACAGAACTAATTTTTTTTATAATGAACATGGAATAACATTTTGTGTTGCTACCTGTATCATGCTACCTCATAACTTCTGATGGCATCATAGCACTAGGATTTGCTTTGACAAGCTGTTCTGAAGAATGGGCACTCCTCAAAATAACAAAGTTTGACCACAGAAGTTTGGGGGAAATCGTCTCAAAATTTCTTAAATGAAAATGATGGAAAAAATATCACCAGTGCACAATTCCTTTAGGTAACGCAGAAGTCAAATCTGAGGTATTCACTACTTTTTAATAGTGTACAAAAGCACTCAATTCTTTTGCTACCCTTTAACATTGTGCCCCAAGAATAGAGAGTTCCATTCTATTTTCATTTTCATCACAAACATACACAGTTAATTTGTTTTTTCATGTCTCCATTTAGTTTGCTTATAGAGCTAATGTGTATGAATGTTGGGTTTTAGCACTATAGAGCATACTGTCTGTTTGTTTATAGAACTGATCTTTATGAAATGCTTGCACTGAGGCATGTAAAGGTCAAGATCTTTAAAATCTCCTTCTAGTCAAGATGAAATGTAGAAGAAGCACAAAGGTAAAGACTATATTGAAATACAGGAAAGAATTAAAACCTCCATTCCTTCCCTCCACATAAGGCTTCCACATCACATTCTACTTAGATATTCAAGCTGGAGGAACACAGACTGTGCAAACATTTCAATAACTGCTGGGATAACCACTGGGTGATACATTACATTCTCAATTTTTTTCCCCCTCTGAGATCTTCTGAACAGTCACATACAAAATAGCTCAACAGTGAAACATGTAAGTATTGAAAGTCAAACTCTAGAAGTCACTTTACCAATCTCTTAACCAACTTCTTTCAAAGACAAATAGTTTTATAAATTTAAATTTAGTGCTATAAACACAGGTCCTTACCTTTTAGTATTCTCTGAAATTTGCTTTTAATCATACTGACTTTTCAATGGCCCTTATACAACATAACCATTTCACCATACACACACAAGCAGTCAAAACACCACTATAATGGAAAAAGAAAAAAAAAACAAAACCTGAAACTTAGAGTATGCTTAGGTTATTAATTTCATAAATAACAGTGATTAATAAAAAAAAATTACACCAGTTCTCCTCACATGGAAAGTTTTTTTCTTTCTCTAGTTTGTCGTGCAGTATTTTACAACGGGGAAGATATCAATTATAGCTGAAAATAGCTTTCCATGAACACCATATTGATATACAAACATTCAATCTGTACTTCTTTAAAAATCCAAGAGTTGCATATTTGAATTCTTCCTTTTACCTGAGAAGGGCTGTAACTCATTATTACTACTATTACTTGCAATTGATAAGCACACATTGCTTGAGAGTATCTTGAGAGAAATAGATAAAATAGCTTACAGAAACGGAGTAACAATGACATTGATTCTCAAGAACTCTTAGTCTTGGAGGTGAAATCAGCACGATTTCTTCTCATGTATGCTATGAATTACTACTTTCTGCCTTTGCAGCTCTCTGACGTGAATCTGATTCCTCACAACTGGAACATTCAGAGATCTCAGACTCCCACTTCTGCATGTGAAGTCTGGATAATCAGTGGCCATTTGTGCAACAGCTGTTGCCATGCTCCTGAAACGAACACCTTTACAGACATCCTCAGAACCCTTTCCAGAAAACTGAAGTGAAATAGGGAAATGTGTGATAAAATGCAGAAACTCACCAACTGAGTAAATGATAAAATGCACTGTCAGGGGCTCTGGCATCTTGGAGGCTTAGTCTAGGAGGCAGATTTGCACTGATACAAGCAGTGTTGCTGCAGCTGGACTAAAACATGTATCATTAGCTACCTACGTTATTACTATGTAACCTTCACTGATGCAAACTTCACAGGGTGCATTTACAACTCTGAAATGCAATGCAAGAATGCTCTTCTTGCTATACATACGACTTTGTTCACTACTTACCAAAAACAATCAAGCAAAAAAACAACAAAAAACCCAAACAAATGAAAAAGACAGATATAAGATTTGCATTTGTTTGTAGTTTTCAGATTTTTTAAAAATGTAAATTGATCATATTTCTCATCAAGACATGTAATCGGTTGTACTCCCAGAGGAAAATAAATTAGTAGAAACTACTTTTATTTACAATGCTGATTTCATGTCAAAAAGATGGCATGACACACCATCTCCAATAAAGTCAGTTCCTCCCATTACCTCATCCTGTTCCCCTGAACTGTAATATTTAATCAAATTAATTGCTTACTTAGGAAGTACTTCTTTTTTCTTTTTTCTTTTTTTTTTATTTGAAGGTAAACTTTGCATTCCTTTTCCTATACTTCAGTCACTGCACTTCAGCTAGTGACGAATATTCAGAGAAAAATGGAAGCAATTGGGTTGACTAAATGGAATTTAATTTACATTTCATTATGTCAATTCTGTACAGATGAACAATAGACTTAATCTAAGTCATAAATGATCCTTTCTGCCTTTGAGTAAATCAGCACTTGGATAACTAGCAACTAATTGGCTATCTTCCCCGTTCTAACAACAGCATGGCAATTTGTACTTCTGAAACCCAACAGTACATTTCCTGTATTGGCTTCCTGAACTATTGTATCAAAATTAATGAACTAAAGTCTTAGAACTGTTTTGGAAGTCTTGTTTCCACTCAGAGATTTAGAAAATATTTAAATTGCATTAAAAAAAACCAACAACAACAACAACAACTTGTGAAAGAAATAAGGTGCAACTAAAACAGCAAATGAATTGATGTTAAAGAAGTTGTTCTGGTGCTTTTCCTAACTCATACTAAAAAAGATGGAGTAAACAATGCCTTTAATACTGTATCTCAGGGTGGTTCCTTGGTTTTCTCTTCTCTTTGTTTTTGTCTGTGTCTTTTTGGTGTGTGGGTTTTGTTGGGGTTTCTTTGTTTCCTTGGTCTTTAATTTTTAAAGAATAACCATTTGCAATACTTTATATTCACAGTAGAAAATACTCAACATGCAACCTGTGGATTCCCAAGTAATTTCCTCTTGGCAAATAATTACCTAAGTGGGATGGCGTTAATTATCTGTTTCACTGACTTTGCAGATAGCTACTGAGAAATAATTTATTAAATTGCAACCATTTGTACCAGTATTGCATCATCATTTCTGGAGATGAAGAAATCACTCATATGACAACTGTATCTGCAGATTTTTAAGCCATCTGTGTGTTCAGTTCAGAAAACACAAGTTGTTGGAATTGAGTTGGTTGGTTTTGTGGTTTTGGTTTTTTTTTTTTTTTCTAAGTCACTTTGGTTGCTCTTCAAACTTGCACATGGTTTTAGGTTAGACGGGAAAAGCTATGCAGACCACATGATAATTTCAGTGGTGGTTATACAGCAGGTATTCTTCTACAGAAGATAAGAGCAAGGCATAGATGTAGAGACTAATTGCTGTTTTGTATATCTTTGTATCAGTAAGATCATGGCAGTATCTCAGAGAAACCTGTGCATAGCCCCCTGGACCTTACTGTGATAAGGAAAATTGGTAGCAGTGCAGTCCCACATTGTATGAGAACTTACAAATCTTTACTAGGGTACAGAAAAAACATGCTTGTTGGACAAATTAACTGTTAAGGAGTTATGACTCCAAAGAGTGCTTTGCATTTTCTCCACCAGTAAGAAACAGTATCCTATGACACTATTAACAGAGCTGGAAAGTGTTTTCTCTTTCCTAGAAATTGAGTCCTAAAGAAAATTAAATACTCATGAAAAAAAAAAGGAAATTACACTTACATGTATGTACTCTCAGACTGCTGACTCTCAGACAGGCCATACCACCTGTGGTATCTTAAACTGGTGTACCTCCTTAAGGAACTTATTTTTTTCTATAACATCATTAGCAGTGGAGTATTACATATATATGTATATATATATATATATATATATATATATATACAAACACATAAGGGATACACATTGCCTCCACATTGAGAACAGAGTAACAATCTACAAGGTCACTATAAAATCATGATCTGATGACTAAGTCTTGCCTTGCCTTGCCTTTACTATGTGAAACAGCTTCAGCTATGTTTCTATTCTTATCAAGACAGGTATTTTCCAATAGTAAGCACCTAATCCCAAGAAACGCCCACCATGAATGCCTATCACACATCCTTAGATTATCAGCATAGCTGGTAATGTGTTTTCTGCTGATATCCTACAGAGTAAGACTCTAATTTACCAAAGAACGTTAAAAAGAAACTGAGTGAGACAAGTGGACATCAGATTCAGATCCTCACTGACAGAATACTGACAGTAAGCAGCAGCTACAGTGTGATTGCATCTCTATCATCCTTTGTTTCTTGGGTGGGAAGTGCTTTCCACTCAATTGACTTAATTGAATGGTTTGAGCCAAAGGAAAGAAAGGTCTAGACTAGGAGCACATTTCTTGTGAGAAGTTGAAAAAGCAGTACCATTTGTGGAAGTCTCTGTCTGCAAATCTTTAATATTAGTTACAATTTGTCTACACATGAAGCCTTGCTAATCTATTGTTCACTTCAGTCCTTCTCAAGTACTATCACCATGCTAATACAACATGAACTCATGGTAGAAACACCCATAATATACATTTGAACCTCATATCCCACAAAGCCCCACGAAACCAAAATTAACATGAGTTCATCTCAGGATTTATATGCCAGATCATGTTATATTATAATTTGGAGCCTAAAATGATGAGCTAGAACACTTGAAATAAATAGAAACAGTATGATTTTTCTGCATGTTGTGCAAATAGCTTTTTTTCTTTAGCTTTAAAATAATGGAATAATTGCCACTAAGGAGAGAGTTCAGCTTTTACTTGGTGTAAAAAATAGGAAGCAAAATTAATTGACATTGAAATGAAAGAACTAGCCATGGCAAAACTGCACCTTTCCAGTGCTTAGGAAATGTTAAGCTTTACAGATAAACGGCTAGACTGAATTAGAAAAAGACTTTATTCTTTTCTCCTTTTCTGCATTGAAAAGTTTAGTGAAGCCTTTTCACTGGAGTTATTTCATGCCTTCAGATTACTTCTTAACTAGAAGTTGATTTTAGCCACATTTGGGTTGTTGTTATGGTGAAAAATTATATTGTAAGTGCTAAAAGAGTGAACTGAGATACTTCAGCTTTGCATTTGTATCATTATATTGTTATTTTAAAAGAAAAATTATTAAAGATAAATCTTATGAACAACAATGACAGAGAGCAGTGATTTTAAAAGATTTCTTAAATGGTCAAACTCAGGAAACACTATCACAAGGAAGCTAGTAAAAATATAAGTAAGACAGAATAGTTTAAGTACGATTACCAAGAGCACAAGTTTACTGGAAAAAATATTCACATACTAGGGCATTCTACTATAGCCATATTATTAGGGGTAGGATTGGCAATTACAAAACTACATAACATGTTTTAGTGATTTGTTAGTTGACTCCATGCAGTGGCTCACTTTACATTGGCAATGCTGTTGGTATTCATCAGATATTTATAAGCATGACTGTTTATTTTCCAAAGCATATGGGGTCCACATTATGGATATTGGAATCTGAAATATTTTAGGAATCTGCAAAATTACATACTTACTAAGCCTCATGGATCTGTCAGTTACATTCAGTTACAGTTTGGTGGGGGGGTGTTGGCTGTAGTCTGACTGTGGTCAAGACAGCATAATTTATTATATAAGAGTAGATTGGCCTTTCTAAACTGCTTTCAGACACTGATTAAGATGCAATTCAGCTGCTGTTTCATTTCCTTCCTTTTAATTTCATTCATCTTATGCTGAATGGTTGCAAATTGTATTATAAACCAAAGACTCAAATCTGATCAAGCTCTGATGACAGAAAGAAAAATACAAGCCTTTCTTTGCACATATGGCATACAGCACATGAAGGTATATTAAAATTACTTTACTCTCTAATAAAGTGTCCTTCAATGTATCTGCAAATAGAATTTGCTTCAATTTTCAAATAATTTACTGTCAGAATGATGTGAAAAGGATTGGAGTTCATCAATGGTAAAAGGGTCAAAATTTGTTTCTTACAAAACCTTGGATGTTCTTGGCAGTTACAGGTACTGGACTCATATTTTATCTACTGATTTAACAACAGTTCAGCTTCAGTTGTAAAATATGTCCCTTTTGAAGCCAACATTTTTGCATATATTTCATCACAGTTAAACTAATTACTTCAACAGGAAAAAAATGTCAAAGTATTATTTTCACTGATTTCCTTGTACATTAACTATACAGCTAATTTGCATGAAACATACTATTTTTATTTGGCTATTTTCAGAGATAATGTATTTGTACATGGTCCAATCTCTCAGTTCATGACATTTTGTTTTTATGACATGATGCAATCAACAAATGGCTGTTAGTAATACTTTATAACTGACTTAAAAAAAAAAAAACTATATGGACAAAGAATGAATAAATCACTTAAATTTGCTCTGAACTTATGTATACCTGAACGCATAGCATCTTTCTGAATGCTTTCATAATCATGCCAGTCTTTCCTTTTCAAGCCATCAGTCCACGTAAAAAGCTGTCCGTCTCCCAGCCCCAAAGGAAGTGTCTGTGAAAACAGTAAACAAGCAAATATATACATACATATATAGTTTGCATTATTACAGAAGAACATATGTAATATGGCACAAACAAAATATTAATTTCAACCAATGTAAATACTGAAACTTTTCTGTGCTAAATGAAGCAATTTTTCTAAGTAGTTTGAGAAAATCATTAATTCAGTTCCCAGCAAACAATTAATTGAAGTCTGTCAAACAACTCATGCTTAACATTTCTCTTTCCAGCAGTACCCTGCTATGACTGCTTGGTAAGAAGTCTGTGGAAATCAAATGGACCACTAAAACCAAACAGGTTCCAAAAATATTTCAACAATGCTTAAACCTTCAACTTATGAAACCTCTTGATTTTTATGTTCTAATACTACCTGTTGTTGTGGAAGATAAAAATAGGCCTAAACACGTCCTGGCTTGCCCAGACATGTTTTCTGCTCCTCCTCTCTCCTGCTGATTGGAGAAGCAACTGCAGGAAAGGAGGACAAAAGGCCTGACACCTTGTCGTGGTTTTATCACCGACAGAATGAAAACTCTTAAACAAATTGGAGAAAAATAACAGAATTGTATTTTAGATAGAGAGATACATGAAAGACTTACAAAGCAGATGTGAAAGTTACAGCAACCCCATGAATTTATTCCCACTCATAACTAAATCTACAAATCCCCGTGCTCCAAGTCCTCCCCCCGCCATGCTTCTGCCATTCCTTTAGGCCCCCAAACAGGCCTACCCGACTACATACCCAAACACGGCTGGAGGGGGAGGAAAAGGAGAATGAACTGCCCTTGACGTGAGCTTATGAGGAGATAGCAGAATTATGGGATTGAATAACATTCTCCTCATAGTCCATAGAGGAGTTTTAACCCCATTATTCCCAACCTGGGACACACCTCTAAGTCTCCTCTCCTTCCAAACTTGCAAACAGGGTACCCTCATGCATTTACATACTTGTTTGTGTTCTGCCCTAAAAAGGTAAAAGCTCTGACTTTACCTAATATGGTTAAATTTGGCAAACTGCCATTCTAATTGGCTAATCTGTGGCCAAAGAACGGATAGTCTCAAACTACATTGATAAAAAGAGATTAGCAAGTAAACAAAACATGCTCTGCCTTAATGTGCTTATCCCATTGGATTTGCCTCATTGCTTTTTGCCGTTGCATCCTGCCATGCTCTACCTAGTAACAAACCCTGATGCTTTGGGTTTGTCTACCTGGAAACTGGCCTTGCCTCAAGTTTGCCAAGAAAAGGCATTAAGTGCCTTCACGTAACAGGCTTGCTAAGCCAGCCTGACATTGTGCCAAGACTGCACACCTGCAAGACTTCTGCCAACACTGGGAGCACTAGAAGGGACACAGACCATCAAAGAGGAACCAGGATCAGGTCAGAGATCGTCTGTGTCTCTCCCAGCACTTTATTAGAGCCTGGAAAGATTCAGAAGCCTCAATAGCTGACAAGACATTGACAGAACTTCTTGCAAGTGTTTGGGTACTGTCTGGAAACTGTAGTTAGCCCCGGAAATCAGGAGATAACTTTTATGAGTAAATACTCAAAGGCCTCTTTGCAAAACTCTGTAAAACTCTAAGTGAATCCAACCAAGTGCTTTCTGCCTTAAGCAGAAAGGAACTTCTCGAGTCCCTCTAGTGGGCAAATGCTATAACTGACTGCAAGAACCTCTTTCCAGTTCTAATGGCTTAATGTTTGTTGTATTTTACTAGCTATTTCTCAAATATTCCAGATCCTCTGTTTTCATCTGTGTAATGTTTTCATGACCATTGCAAAGAATCTATTATTAAAATTGAAGTTGGAAGTGAGATTCGTGAATATCAAAATTAATACACTATATTAGTTTTGAAAAATAAATTTCACACCATACTACCACCATTACACTTTCTCAAAATTTGAGTTACAGTTACTCAGCACTTTATTTTGGTTTGTTTTAGTTTTGGCTGGTTTTGGTTTGGTTTTTTTTTTTCTTTGCTTGTTTTGGGTTTTTTTGGTGA